>NC_069399.1:100430400-100478752 GCF_026875155.1 Cherax quadricarinatus
GCCTTGAGTACTAAAGAGAGCACCAGACACGAGCTGCAGAACGAGCTGCTGCAGCAGTAACAATGTTCCGCTCTATGGTAACCAAGACGTTGATAACCTAAGCAAGTCTAAGAAAGACACAAATACGGTAACCAAGACATTAAATTAAGGAGACGTTTCTCCTGCCAGTGACATTATCATTTGATCGATGAAGTCATAGGCTGGCGAAATGTGTAGAGCTTTATCAAGCCATACCATAACTAAGCTCTACACAGAGCTCTCCCTCCACCATTTATCCTCGTGAATTACAGTGTTGATGTACATGATTTTCGTTTCTCCTTGTGTGCGAATCCCAACACCGTTTTTTGCTGTATTGGTCGTTTAGTTAACGGGGGTTTAAAACCTGTCGACTACACGAGGGTCATTAATAAGGTTGCGCGGCAACCACCTTTCTCACCACCAGACAAGAATACCTTAATTAATCCCAACCACAGGAACGACAACAAACTGTAAACACAGAAAACGCTGAGAGGAATACATATCCTACCTTACTGTACATCATCATCATCATCATCATCATCATCATCATCATTATCATCATCATCATCATCATCATCATCATCATCATCATCATCATCATCATATTATTATATTATTATTATTATTATTATTATTATTATTATTATTATATTATTATTATTATTATTGTTGTTATTATTATTATTATTATTATTATTATTATTATTATTATTATTATTATTATTATTATTATTATCGCATGTCAGTACACTCCACATAAACTTTATTTAATATCATTAAGCTTCTCTTGCTTTAGTTAAGCCGCCTTTATCTTTATTATTTTTAAGCTTAATTTTGTGTGTATTTCGGCTTTCTTTTAACGAATCTCATTGAATTTCTATTGTATTTTATTAGACCTGTTCGGATTTATTGTTTTATTGTTCTGTTGTCTGAGATGATTGGCCAGCGAATGACACTGTATGAAATAGATCGTTATAAGATTATGTAATATTGTATTAAATTGTATTATTATTATTAAAGATTCGCCGGTATTCTCCCGGCCCGGGCCTTCTCCAAGTGGTGGCCCGGCCTTGACTCCCTCTTTAGGGAGTGTCTGAGACCTAAGTCTGCCATGGGAAGGAGGCACAAGTACCTCCTCATCTTTGGGACCAACTGTCCCAAGGCCTAGCCACAAGCTAGGCCTCTTGGTCTGCCATCCCCGCCACAAGGGGGCAAATGGGAATGACAGTCTTATGAGCGAAAGGCTCGGGCTTAGGCACCTACCCTTTTTTTTTTTTTTCTTATTCGCCGGTACTCTCCCGGCCCGGGTCTTTCCAAGTAGTGGTGACCCGGCCTTGGGTCCCTATCTGAGGAGTATCTCGAGACCTAAGTCTCTTGACTTGTACTCGTTGGAACGCAGGAGGGAGAGATATATCATAATCTACACTTGGAAAATCTTGGAAGGAATGGTCCCAAATCTGCACACAGAAATCACTCCCTACGAAAGTAAAAGACTGGGCAGGCGATGCCCAAAAAGCCCCCCAAAAAAAGTAGGGGCGCCATTGGTACACTAAGGGAAAACACCATAAGTGTCCGGGGCCCAAAACTGTTCAACAGCCTCCCATCAAGCATTAGGGGAATTGCCAATAAGCCCCTGGCTGCCTTCAAGATAGAGCTGGTCAGATACCTAAAGTCAGTTGCCGGTCAGCCGGGCTGTGGCTCGTACGTTGGACTGCGTGCGGCCAGCAGTAACAGCCTAGTTGATCAGGCTTTGATCCATCGGGAGGCCTGGTCATGGACCGGGCCGCGGGGGCGTTGATCCCCGGAATAACCTCCAGGTAACCTCCAGGTAACCATGGGAGGAGGTACAAGTACCCCCTCATCTTTGGGACCAAGTGTTCCCAGGCCTAGCCACAGTCCCCGCCCTCACGGGGCTCGTAGGGAGAAGCTAAGCCTACGCTACCTTAGAAGGGTTAGGCATGGTATCGATGTATTAGATTGTGTAATACTCTATAAGATTAGGTAAGGTTGCATAAGGATGTTTTAGATTGAATTTGATTTAATTATATTAGTATAATATTGTATTAAATTGTTATGGATTATATTCAGTTTATTGTATTAAAGTCAAAATCGACACCATGCCTAACCTTTCTAGGGCAGGGCAGGTGCCTGAGCCCGAGCTGACACCTCACAAGACTTTCATTCACATTACTCCCCTTCGGGTGGGGATGGCTGACCAGAGAGGCCTAGCTTGTGGCTAGGCTGGGGACAGTTGGTCCCAAAGATGAGGAGGTACTTGTGCCTCCTCCCATGGGAGACTTAGGTCTCAGACACTCCCTAAAGAGGGAGCCAAGGCCGGGCCACCACTTGGAGAATTATGTATTATTTTATTAAAGATCAGCCGGTATTCTCCCGGCCCGGGCCTTTTCCAAGTGGTGGCCCGGCCTTGGCTCCCTCTTTAGGGAGTGTCTGAGACCTAAGTCTCCCATGGGAGGAGGCACAAGTACCTCCTCATCTTTGGGACCAACTGTCCCCAGGCCTAGCCACAAGCTAGGCCTCTCTGGTCTGCCATCCCCGCCCCAAGGGGGCAATTGGGAATGACAGTCTTATGAGCTGTCAGCTCGGGCTCAGGCACCTACCCTACCCTAGAAAGGCTGGGCATGGTGTCGATGCACTTGGAGAATTTTTATATTTTTTTGTTATTCGCCGGTACTCTCCCGGCCCGGGTCTTTTCTAAGTAGTGTTGACCCGGCCTTGGCTCCCTATCTGGGGAGTGTCTCGAGACTTAAGTCTCCCATGGGAGGAGGTACAAGTACCTCCTCATCTTTGGGACCAAGTGTCCCCAGGCCTAGCCACATTCCCCGCCCTCACGGGGCTCGTAGGAAGAAGCTAGGCCTCTGGTCTGCCATCTACCCCGCCTCAAAGGGGCTCGTGGGGATGGCAGTCTTATGAGCTGCAGATGGTAGCAAGCTCAGACTTTCACTTGGAGAAGGTTAGGTTAGGTAAAGATTAGCCGGTATTCTTCCGGCCCGGGCCTTGTCCAAGTGGTGGCCCGGCCTTGGCTCCCTCTTTAGGGAGTGTCTGAGACCTAAGTCTCCCATGGGAGGAGGCACAAGTACCTCCTCATCTTTGGGACCAACTGTCCCCAGGCCTAGCCACAAGCTAGGCCTCTCTGGTCTGCCATCCCCACCCCAAGGGGGCTAATGGGAATGACAGTCTTATGAGCTAAAGGCTCGGGCTCAGGCACCTACCCTACCCTAGAAGGGCTGGGTATTAAAGTATATTAGATTATATTAATTGTCTTAAATTGATTTAGATTGAATTAGTTTAATTTAGATTGTTTTATAAGGCATAAAACTGCATAAGATTTAAATGACATGGCGTTATCTCAGTAGTATTATATTTTAGTGTTGTAAATGTGCGCGCTGACCTTGATGGTGACGTGTTGAGGCTTTCTTGTTACTGCCTGTGTGAGGGAGACAGGGAGGGTGACAGCGAGGGTGACAGCGAGGGTGACAGGGAGGGTGACAGGGAGGGAGACAGGGACACAGGGGAGAAGAGGTTAATGAAGGGGAGTAGCTAGAGGGATGAAGGAAGGCAAGGAGAGGAGGAGAAGGATAGGGAGGAAAGTAGTGAGGGAAGAGAAGGGAGGAAGCAAGGGAGACAAAACAGTGGGGACGGGAATGTTTGGATAATTTTTAACTGTCTTTCTTGCTCTTCCTTCCCACATTACCTCCCTCCCGTTCACCCTCCCGTTCCACCCTCCCGTCCTCCCTCCCGTCTCACCACCCTCCCGTCCACCCTCCCTCCCGTCCACCCTCCCTCCCGTCCACCCTCCCTCCCGTCCTCCCTCCCCGCTCCCTCCCTCCCGTCCACCCTCCCTCCCGTCTCCCTCCCGTCCTCCTCCCTCCCGTCCACCCTCCCGTCCTCCCTCCGTCCTCCCTCCCTCCCGTCCACCCTCCCTCCCGTCCTCCATCCCTCCCGTCCTCCTCCCTCCCATCCTCCATCCCTCCGTCCTCCCTCCCTCCCGTCCACCCTCCCTCCCGTCATCCCTCCCTCCCGTCCACCCCCCTCCCGTCCTCCATCCCTCCCGTCCTCCCTCCCTCCCGTCCTCCCTCCTCCCCGTCACCCTCCCCTCCGTCCTCCATCCCTCCCGTCCTCCCTGCCCTCCGTCCTCCCTCCCTCCCGTCCTCCCTCCCTCAGTCCTCCCTCCCGTACACCCTCCCTCCCGTCCTCCCGTCCTCCCTCCCTCCCGTCCTCCATCCCTCCGTCCTCCCTCCCTCCCGTCCACCCTCCCTCCCGTCATCCCTCCCTCCCGTCCACCCTCCCTCCCGTCCACCCTCCCTCCCGTCCTACCTCCCTCCCGTCCTCCCTCCCTCCCCCCCCTCCCTCCCTCCATCCTCCCTCCCTCCCGTCCACCCTCCCTCCCCCCTCCTCCCTCCCCCCATCCCCCTCCCTCCCCATCCCCCTCCCTCACGTCCACCCTCCTCCCGTCCTCCCCCCTCCCGTCCATCCTCCCCTCCCGTCCTCCCTCCCGTCCACCCTCCCCCCGTCCTCCTCCCTCCCGTCCTCCCCATCACCCAACACTTCACATCTTTCACAGTCCTCCATGTTCACAGGGTCTGGTTATTCACCGTCTTCACCATGTCCTTTAACATCCACTTTCTCTCTCCCTCTCTCTCTTCTCTCTCCTCATCTCTCTCTCTCTCTCTCTCTCCCCTCTCTCTCTCTCTCTCTCTCTCTCCCCTCTCTCTCTCTCTCTCCTCTCTCTCTCTGTTACACAGAGTTTGAAAAGGTAATGTTAAGGATTCCTAACTTTATTGACAAGCTAAGAGCTGTTACCTACATCAGCTCATTTGAAAGCATTTTATTGTTATGAGACATACAAGTAGGGAACAGATGAAGTTGGAGCCATCTGTGGCCAGCATTTTCATTTGAAACAACTGATTTATCTCGCTGACACATTATGCTGTACGAAGTGTTCCATACTCCCAGTCATCTTGGGAAAATTTAAACTCAGATGAAGTGATGTTCTGGGAAGGTTACAGCCCGTGTGAAGTTGCTGCTTTTTGCCCGTCTTGTGGTATGAAGCTTGCTTCACGCTGTCCTCGAAATCTCTCTCTCTCTCTCTCTCTCCCCTCCTCTGTCACACGGACGCTCTTTTAAACCCAAGATAGTTGTTAAACCACCCGCATAGATTTAGCGCTTCTTTTTTTAAATGTAGCACCACTAGTTTTCCCGTAATAATAATAAAAATAATAATAATAATAATAATAATAATAATAATAATAATAATTAATAATAATAATAATAATAATAATAATAATAATAATATTAATAATAATAATACAAAAAACCAATATTGTCCCTATAATTAGTCTCCATACTAATTACATCCCACATACCCATACATTTAAACCTATACACCCACACTTGTGTGCGAGCTGAAAGGTAAAGTGAAGAAACAGTTCTTGTGGTACCCAGTTTCAAATAGATACAGGCAGGGTGGTAGTACAGTATACCTGTGGGACACGTGAAAAGGGTCTTGGGAAAAAATCTAGAATCACATACAACCTTTGCTTTTCAAAATATCATGTTACCTTTGCAAGATAACACTGCAACAAAAAATGACATCTATCTAATAGGTGTTTCTGGATCTGCCAAAAGGGATGTGGAACTATGGACAGATATCAGGAAAACACTCAGGAGTTAATAAACATTAAACACGAAAAAAAGGAGGAACTATTGAATAGTCTACCTGGAAAAATATAGAGCATGGGAAAAATAGGAGTGGAGTAGAGTCTAACACACAGAATGCCCACTACAACAACTGACCCAAGAATAAACATATACCCACTGGCAAAAAAACACAGGAAACAAAAAACAACTGCTAGCTCAGTCTCCAGCCCTAGGGTTACCCAGACCCAGCCCCAACCTTGTGAAAATTCGGATTCAGTTAAAGACCCTTCCACAGCCCCCATTGCCATTGCCCCTAGTACAGATGTAGTAGAGGAGTCCACTTCTGGGGTAGACTTTTCTGCAACCATCTCAGTTTATAGCCTCTAGTACAGTGTAGTCAGGGAGTCCCTTCCAGACAAAATGTTGGCGCCAGACAACAGATGGTAATGTCTCTGGTTTGGCTATGGAAGATTGTAGTGCAGCTCTAGGGCCGGCACAGATTTAGGAACACATCCAGCACGAACTGTACACAGCCAAAAAGAAAATGGTGCAATTCTATGTTTTGGGGGATGTGTAAATACGGAATCAGGAAAACGAACGGAGCATGCACTTTGAGCATCCCATACAAAGCCGTGACCTCCTGTCTAAGGAGTGTGTCGTTCTGCCTCTTGCAAATACTTCCCACCCGGAGATTGTCAGTCCTAGTCCTTGAAAAACAAATGTTACAATACCAATTGCACGCATACCAACCTAAAAGGGACCCAGGAAGGTACACACCCGTACAACACATCATAGTAGCTATGGAAGCTATGACAACACCCGAAACTCCTCTCCAAGTATGCTACAGGTATACTTCATGACTTTCCAGACTATTTCACTTCCCTGATAACTCTATGACTGAAGAAATACTCTCTCCTAAACAACTCTCTCCCTATTCTGAACGAACCCTCCCTTTTCTGTACGAACCCACCCCAGCTTCAGGAACGAACCCTCCCTCTTCAGGAACAACCCTCGCCTTCTGGCAACGAACCCTCCCTCTTATTGGAACGAACCCTCTCTCTTCTGGTATGAACCCTTCCTCTTCGGTACGAGACCCTCCCTCCCTGGAACGAACCCTCCCCCCTTTTCTGGAACGAACTACCATCCTCATCCTGGAAAGATCCCTCCTCTCTTCCGGAACGAACCTTCCCTCTCTGGAACGATCCTTCCCTCTTCTGAACGAACCCTCCCTCTCCTGGAACGATCCCTCTCTCTTCCTGGGAACGAACCTTCCCACTTTCTGGAATCGAATCCTCCACTCCTGGAACGGACCCTCCCTCTTCTGAACGAACCCTCCCATTCTGAACAAACCCTCCCTCTTAACTGGAAAAGAAACCTCCCTCTCCTGAATGAACTCTCCCTCTTCTGGAACGAACCCTCTCCTCTTCTGGAACGAACCCTCCCTCTTCTGGAAAAGAACCTGGTGCCCTCTCCTGGAAACGACCCTCTCTCTTCTGGAACGAACTCTCCCTCGTACTGGAACGAACTCTCCGCTATTCGGGAACGAACTCTCCCTCTTCCTAGAACGAACTCCTCCCTCTTCTGGAAGCGGAACTCTCCCTCATTCTAGAAGGAACTCTCCCTCTTCTGTAACAAACTCTCTCGTTCTCTAAACGAACTCTCCCTCTTCTGGAACGAACTCTCCCTATTCTGGAACTCTCTCTCGCTCTTCTAGAACGAACTCTCCCTCTTCTGAACGAACTCTCCCACTTCTAGAACGAACACTCCCTCTTCTAGAACGAACTCTCCCACTCTGGACGAAACCCCCTTTCTTAGAATGACCTCTTCCAGCATGTTTTCATTAAGAAGTCATTTAAGAAATGGTTTCACCTGATTGCCCCCTTGTTGTTGTTGAAGTTGTAATTTGGGGAAGACACCTTCTCAACTACGGCACATTGCTGTTCAAGTGGTGGGGTGTGGTGGGTGGTGGGTGGTGGTTGGTGGGTGGGTGGTGGGTGGGTGTTGTGGGTGGCGTTGGTGTGGGTGGGTGTGGTGGTGGGTGGTGGTGGGTGGTGGGTGGTGATGTTGGTGAATGGGTGGTGGTGTGGAGGTAAGTGTGTAGTCGAGGTGATTTTAATATAATTTAACCAACATTTTGCATGTTACAAATTGGGGGGAGCTTATCACACACAAAGTAGAAATGAGAAACATTAGTGCTCGAGACAGTTCATGCACGTCTGATACCTGAGTTTACCTAAAGAAGAGTTCCGGGGGTCAACGCCGTCCGCGGCCCGGTCTGTGACCAGGCTTTCCTTGTATCAGAGCCTGATCAACATGTCATTTACTGCTGGCTTGCATGCAAACCAACGTACTAGCCACAGCCCGGCTGAACAGAACCGACTTAGGGCTTGTTCATTGCCACTTGAGACTGCAAGGAGTCTGTTGGTATCCCCCTTAGTATGCTGGGGAGGCAGTTGAACAGTCACGGAGCCCCTACACTTAGTGTATGTCTCATAACGTGCTAGTGACACCCTGCTTTTTCATTGGGGGGATGTTGCATCAACTGCCAAGTTCTTTGCTTTCGTAGTGAGTGATTTTTCCGGTGCAAGTTCGGTATCTAGTCCCTCTAGATTTTCCTGGTGTATATATCATGTATCTCCTCATCTCCCGCCTGCGTTCACCAGAATAACAGGTACAGGAACTCAAGCGCTCCCAGTAATTAGGTGTTTTATCTCCGTTTGTCGGCAGTGAAGGTTCTCTGTACATTTTCTAGTCAGCAATTTCACCTGCTTGAAAGGTGCTGTTAGTGTGCAGCAATATACACCCTAGATAGAACAAGTGACCTGAAGAGTGCAACATGGGCTGTGGTAAACGTGGTTTGTGAGAGATGTGGTGGTGCAATTATATAATGAGTTTATAGGCTGTCCTTATTCAGAGTCTGCTGCCTACTTTCTTTGTTGAAGTAATTGGATTTACCTTAGCTCGCCCTTGGCAAACGGGGTTTTATGTGTTTGTACGAGCATTTTGATTCTATATTATATAAATGAGTATGCCAGTCGATGAGTGCGGAATGCTATGATGGCTTTTCTATTTTGTGGCCATGACTCGTAAGACTTGTGTAAGGCGAGTATGTGTGACTGTTAAGGAACTAATGTACTGGGGGTTTAGATGTGTAAAGTATGTACTTTGTTTAATCATGAATTGTGATGCAGGACCTTTCATTTATTATTTGTGTAGGAAGTGCGTAACCGATATCTTTAAACGGTAATATTCTTCTTATTGTATTGTTGCATTGGTCAATATGTCACAGTAATATCATTTAAATAGTGTATACCTGAAGGATTATGGATTTAATTATATTATTGAACCTGCTACAGGGGTCACCTACATGTTGTGTCCTTTGTTGTTGTTCTTGTGTGGAATAGATTAAGATTACTCATCTTTACTTAATGTTATGTTTTGTCACAATCGAAATTTACTAGTATATTTGTGTAACCTCTTTGTTCTGTTAATATGTGTTTGTATTTGCTTATGTACGTTCGCTGAGAGGATTGTGTTCAAAAGTGTTTTATTCAATGTATTCAACCTTGTTTAAGGGATTTATGTAAGCTATGTATTATATTTTAAAAATAAATTAAAAAAAAGTTATCAACCCTTGTTAAGTGGGATTTTATGTTTAGCTAGGTATTAAATTTTTAAATAATTAAAAAAAACAAAAAAAAAAAAAAAAAATCTGACCCTGGAGTGGGCTTTGCCTTGGGGTGCGGCCCACAATCGGAGGACTTTCTGCAATTGTTACGCGCCCCTCCCCTTCACACTCCATTAAATACAAAAATAAAAGGCCAGGTTAAAATAATTCTGTAGTAACATATACGAACCACTTTATTAACTATATAAAAATATCAGGTACGGTAAAATCATCAAAGGTACTCTCGAAACAAGGTTGTAATTCAGTAAGATGTATAATCGTTAGCATTATTTATAATATTTATATTAGTGGATATTATATTATTATTGTATTATAGGTAGGTTGATTACTGTGTTCTGTTATGGCAAGTGGGAAACCACTACTTTAGAGCCGGTTGATGGTTCCAGAATTGGCGCCCTGGTGCTACCTCCTGACAGACCTGACGTCAGACCACTGAGCATTTGAACAGTCAGTCAGATCATAGCACTGAATCTGATCGGTCTTCAACCCAGAGATTTTAACTTGGTCATTTAATTCTAATCGAGTCTATTGATTAAACTTTGGCTGTTAATTCAAGAGTCTTATAACCCTTCTCTTTAAGAAGGATAATTGATTTTTTTCCTTTAAAGTTCCCATATAGTTCTTATTGGACTCTTCATTGTAAATTATTAGTATTTATAGCATAATTCATTAGGAATTTGAACAAAGAATTTACGTTCATCATTGTACAGGTCTCATTTTCATTGATATATAGTGAATATCTTAATTCACCACTGATACAATAAAGGTTATAAATGGTAGTATATAAAACTAACCAAAAAGAAAAACTAAGTATTTAAGTTACTTAATCCCCCTATTGTTTGGCGGCATAGAGCAAGTCATAACAAGCATATTACCCTACAACATTCGCTGCTGACCACGGTAGAGTGTGTGGTTGTGCTCTGCACCCCTCTGCTGTTTTTCAGCCAGCTAACCTCATATCGTCACATTAACCTTATGAGTAGTGAGGACGTGCGCAGCTGCTGCCCTCCTGGCGTTGATTTAGAGGCAGTTAAATTTTTCACATCATAGCACAGGCAAGCAGGAGACCGCATAAACAGTCTGGAGTTGTAGCTTATCCTTGGGCATGTGACATAGGAAACTCTATGGACCTGACTACGACCTTGAATCAGACGAGATACATAATGGTATTGGCTGACGAGGAGATATATGGAGGGCAGCACTGAATGGCATGACGAGGATCTTGTCAATTTTAATTTGTCAAGTGTGTATGAGGCCGGTGAGTAGACAAGTAACCCATGAGGTTTACTTTGACAGTTAACTCCGTGTGACCGTGCGACTTCACACGTTTCTCGCCATTTACCCATGGTTTAAGATTAGAAATGTGCCATTCGAGGCAGATGATTCTGACATCCCGTCGTGCGTTGGGCAAAAATAGGTACAGTAAATAAAGGCCACTGTTGGGAATGGGCACTGGGCCAAACGCATTGAAACTCGAAGGAACGTATTCTGTGAAGATGACGTTACGTATACCCATATTATGCCGGCGTTACGTAGTGCTTGGCCAGAATTTCGTACACCAGGTGGTTTGTAGACATACGCTGGGCAACGACGGACCTGACGGTTATGTGGGTTCATGGTATGAACTCACCTAGCGGCTCGGTGTGGAAGGAGGGCGTGGCAAACATGAACAAAGCAAAACGACATACAGCAGTAGAGAAGGGTGAGGAGCAAGACTTGCCTTTATGTGACTCTGCCTCACAAGGTGGGTCCTGGAGTGAGGAGGTCGAGGAGAGCGAGAAGATGGAGTCAGCAGGTGTGACAGGGGGGGACACCCCTTCATTGAAACGCAGCTCATGTGTTTGGAAGAGGACACACCCGACTGCGAGTGATAAGCGATGTGAAGACTAATAGCCATGGCTTTTAAATGTGTTTATTGGCAGACAGAGTAATTGGGAAGGTTGGGAGTCCAGATCTAGTTTCTTCTTGGATCTTTGCGGATCAGGGCGTGGAACATGGATCTGCGGTCTGCGCAAGTATGATAAGACTATTTTTGTGCAAGCGGTGGAGTGGAGTCAACCGAACAATGTATCAACGACATGATGGCAACATAGGAGCATCACGGACGCGCGCTGCCTGCGCTATCTGACTCCGAGGAACGTATCACGCCTGCTCAGCGCACATGGCAAAAAGGTCCAAGGGCGGAGTAACGCATAAGAGGACACAGCGGCCCTAAGGGCAAGAGAGTTGGTTAAGAGCGTTTCTAAAGGGGGGGAGAGGGACCGAGGAGTCAGAACCGATCTTGTGGCAAGACAGTACCGAGGGTCAAGAAGGAAAAACCACTCTGTAAAGCTTCAAGTGCATGACATTGAATCAGTTAATGGATTGAATCAGAGGAAAGTGTGTATGGTCTGGTGATATTTGTGCGTAATAGGGTGAACGTGGTGTGCCGTGCAGGAAAACAATCCACAGACCAGTTATGAGTAGACGGAGAATGGGTTATAATGTGTATGTGGACTGCGATCAGGTTATGAAGGAGTAGATGCCATCCTGGTAAGCTGAACCTAGCCCGTTTCGAAGTGAGGCATTGTGAGGGTGGGGAGGGAGGGATGATTCGTGTAGATGGTGGTTGGGTGTAGGGTACAGATGAGTTGGTGTGTGTGTATGGGTCCGGCAGAGGGATATGTGCGAATTAAAGAATAAAATTTGTGAAGAGATGTCCCTAGTATATTATTCTGAGTGCTTGCCGTGTAGCCTTAATTGGTGTGACTGGAATTGTGTGGATAAGGCGTAAGGATGAGGAACCTAGAGGGGCAGGGTATTGTTTTTGGGGATTTGGGTGGATTGAATAAATGGGAGTTTGGGTTAATGGACGTTGGTAGGGTGGGGTTGTAGAACATACTTTTGGTTAGAACTGGATATTCGCAAGAGACAGGATCGATTGTATGTGCCCCTAACAGTAAAGTGATCAGAGTGCGTGTGGTGGAACGTGTTTTTTCGGCTCACAGAGAGTAATGGTGGAACCTAGAATGGGAGGGATTGCCTAAAGGGGTCAAGGTTATTGGAAGTTATATGTGAAGCTTTTGCAGGTGAGGAATGTCGTCAGTCTTTTGCGACAATTGTGTGAACGGTAGGTGGAATGCGGCGCCGGGGGATGATGAACCTGGTAACTTGGTGGATTCTTGGCTAAAAATCGTATCAGAGAATATTATATTTGTCGTGGGAGGAAGATAAACGGTTTAAAGTATGGTTTTTCAAAGATATCTTGAGGGCAGCTTCGTGACTTGTTATGCAAGAGGAGGAGCACGCTATCCAGTGCAGAAGGGACATTGAAGGGTTTAAAGGAGAGTAAATAGGGTATTGGCAAAACGAGCGATTTGATGGTTGGGGATGCGAATTATGGGAGGATTGAAGAAGTGCTAATTGGGTGATCGGCCGTCGGCTTGCGGTGTTAAGAGGCCAGAGAAAAGGAAGGGACGATGGAGCTGAAGGGCGAGATTAAAGGGTATTAAACGTAACATGTAGGATGGAGGGTACAGAGTGGGTCAAGCATTGGTAACGACAGAGGGTATGAGTGTATATGTTAAGACGCTTGGTTTAAGTCCATAACGCCAAGCGTGGGCTTTCCAGAGGTGGCATAGAGGGAAATGGGAGAGTATTGCAGTGTGAACTTGATGGTCAAGATCGGTAGGACATTAAGGGCCGATTAAGGATTGTGAGATTTGGCAGTGCGTTGACAGGAGTGAGTCTTGGAAAAAGGCGCCGGTATAGACGGACTGCCAATGATTCTATCTACGTAAAGAATTGGGGGGATCTGAGGTATTTTTATTTAGTAAGGACAGTTTAACATACTTAAGGCGGCTGAGTAATGGGAGAGCCAGCAACGGAACGGCCATTGTGGTGTTGTACCGAAAGGGGACAGTCAACGGTAATGGAATAATCGGCACTTTCGCTATGTGTGGAGATTATAAGTTGTTTGCGAGAATATTAGGGAAACATAATCAAGAGTGTAATAGGCCAATGTAATTGATAGGGGCAATATGGGTGCCAGGAAGGTCCGATGTATGAAGGCATGGCATCATTCGAGAATTTATAGAGAAACAGTGGGAGTTGGTATGATGAGTGTATATGCGTTAGATTGGAAGGCTGCTTATGATAGTGTAAGAAAGTGGAATCGATAATGGAGGTTCATCGTTGGAAAAGGTTTTGGGGAAGAAAAAATAACTTGGGCAAAATTATTGTATCGAGGGCATCGATGAGGGTGCAGGTTAATGGAAGGCCTAGGATTTAAAAACAAAGCGAACGGGGACTGCGCCCACAAGGCTCCCACTATCACAAAATATTGTTTGCCGTGTATACAGGATCCATATTCAATAGGGCATTCGGAGTGTGTTGAGGGAGTGGGGCGGGAACTGACCGGGACGGGGTGGAGGGCTGTTCGTAGGTTATTTGGATGACACGACTGTTTTGGTGAAGGTAATAGGGACGCAGCCATAGGGCGGGTAAGGTGGTGATGGGTTTGGGGAGGCTTACGGTATGAAAATTAATGTTGAGAAGACTAAGTTTCTAGACCTAAGGATAGTACAAATGAGGGAATGATGGACGAGGTAGGGTGGTTGTGGTGAAGGTGTGGATCAACTAATGATATGTGGGGATAATTTAAGTGAGAAATACACGGGTGGCTCAGATGGTGTAATCGGTGATAAATAGTGGTATGGAGTATTGAAAAGACTTAGTGGATTGAGGGAGGCGCAACTAACGCTGCATCAAAGAGTAAAAGTGACGAACGTGCTATTGTACAGCAAGATAAGGCATTCGTTGTCATGTACCCGCTGAATGAGACGTGAGTGAAACGTTACAACAAGGGTTTTTAGGTTTATATGGGATCGTGGCTGGCGAATGGTTAAGTTAGAGCGGTGTTAACACTTCCGGTCAGTCGAGGAGGGCTGGGACTTTTACTCTCTGGAACAAAGATTGATGAGCGTGTAACCTAAACGAAGTATATAGGGAGGGTTCGGGAGGGGAGGTGTGACTTGTTCGAGTACGTAAGGATATGCAAACGTGGTGGGGGGAAGGGATATTAATAGTAGGTGAGCCATGTGAGGATATTAATGACAGTGAGGGATCCGCCGTGTGTATAAATTGCGGGTACCGTCGAAGGAGTTGAAGGTAGTTCAGTGGTGCTGCTGTTGAAGACATATACCCTATGTATGCGTGGAACGAAATATGGATGCGTCCTAAAACAATTAACGTGAAAAACCGGGATTTTCGTGAGGTAATGTTTTAGATTTTTTACATTGGATTTTGCCGTCTGGGTTGTTCTATTCAATAGAGGATAAGGAGGGAGGGGAAGTATAGCCGTGTGGTAGCCTGGAGACAATGTTGCATGAGCGGTATAGATTTTTGTGACTTAATAGAAGTTGTGCAGAACTGTTAGGAAAATGGTGTTCAGGTTAGTGGGTGGGGGAGGGTTGCAGGGTTGTGCGGGCTTAAATTAGGATATAGGTGGGGTGAGTAAGAATGGTGGAGAAAGCAGTGGCGTATTTGGTCACGGTTTTATATATAGCGTCATGGGCCGATGGGGGAGGAGAGGCGTGGAAGAGAGGAAAAGGTGTTAGCTTGCGACATTTTACAGAACTAAGAGTCGTATAGGAAATGTTATGGAGGAGATAGGGAGACTGCTTTATTAACTGAGTGCTATCGCGTTTTCGGTTGAGGGATTAATGGGATTGTACGTGCAATGTATGTGGTCGCGTCGGGCTGCATTCCCGATAAGGGATACGTGGAAAGGGTTAGTGGTGGAAGAGAATGAATATAGTAACAGAGACATAAGTGCCTGTTGACTGTGTGATGACGGGTTGACTGTATGTGGAACGATACAAGTTCTTCAATTCAATTATTAATATGGCAATTGACAAAGGACGACAGACGTCGTAATGTGATGGAATATTATATTTCTGCAACGAACTATATTGGTATGTGTGGTAATGAAATGACAAAATGGGTGCACTGTGTGAATGCGAAATATATCTATCCCCTGAAAGTAAATTGCGTGTGTAGGAAGGCTTCAGTATTTATAACGAGGTTTTGCAGGGTCATGCACTGTTATGTTTTGTGCTAACAGACTTACATCTTAGTACGGTTTTGAAATATAAGCTGAAATATATTTTTAGAAAGCTTGACTTATTCCTGTGTTTGCCCTTAATACCTATTGTTTTATTTTCATGGGAGCTCTATAGAGCACGTAGGATTGTAGTTACCATTGAATTGATATATAATTATCGGGTAATTGAGGGATGAACAAGAATTAGGTTTTTTTGTAGTTCACTGGTTTTGTGTAAAGTTGTATGTAACATATGAATATATATATACCTTCCTGGAGAAGGAGATATGTTTGGTGTTTAGTATCATATACGTTGTACAAGAATCAAGTAGAATTGAATTTTTATATTATATCAATACATGAGTGATACTGAACGATATCATTTTTTCAATATGGAATATAAGAACGTATTTCATAACAATATACAGTTACATATAAAGATTGTTACGTGTCAGGTGGATTGTCATTGCAAGAAGGGGGGGGGTAGTGATTTCAGAATGAAAGGTGAAACATTCCGTGGCAGGATGTACAAATAAGGTGTACATCCACGTTGCAGGATTCCAATGTAAGGTGTTACATTTTCCGTGGCAGGATGTACAGTGTAAGGTGTACAATCCGTGGCAGGATTACATGTAAGGTGTACATATCCGTGCAAGATGTACATTCCGAATGAGATTACTTACCAAGGAGTCTTTAGGGGTTAGATTAGTGATGCCAGCATAATTCTTACTTCAAGGATTGGAGTGGTCCCATTGTTTACTGTACAGATTATTGTCTTTCAGATGTAATATGTTAATTGGAAAGGTAAACATGTCCAATGTCAGATTTTTCATCATATATGTAATTTGTCGTTTAATTTTAAGCCTATGGTATGTCTTTTTAAATAAAAATAAAAAAAAAAGATTACCCTACATGCATGACACTGCAACAGAATTCATTCAAATGATAGATTTTAGGGTATTCTGTACTTTTCCTGCTACGGTAAAGAGTAATTTTCCTCATTTCATTGATCACGCTCGTTCAATGATCGCTGTGTTGCAGAGAAGGAGGCTACGTGACTGCACTCTGGTACGCTGCTGCATCTGTTTCCAAGTAAATAAGTGATCAAGAAGCTAGCAGCGGTCACTTGAGCCCTAGCAGAGAGGGTTGTCCCTCAGAGTTGATAGGGGCTGAAAGGGGCCCCGAATATCCCCTTTCTGGAGATATCGTCTCCACACCAACCTTCCTTCCATCCCAACTGTTTCCTCCCTTTCCTCCCTCCCACTGATCAGTACCCACCATCAGGCTCACATAACACCTTTCACTCACCGAGCTACTCCCTCCAACCTCTTTACTCCCAGCTAAAAAAAAAAAACTTCCCCCTCAAACTGTGAAGGCTTACTCAGCCTGCACAACACAGTCTGTATAACTGAGCTGGCTCCTCCTCAGGAAAATTATTGAAATAGAAAATGAAATAATTCAAAGATAAATACTTTTATTAAGTATGAAAAATAAAACAGAAAACATGATTTGTATCCTACATGATAGAAAAAAGGTAAGATGAAAAGAAAAAAATGACATGGAATTCAACGCTAATATGTAACAGTTTATACTGGGGTTCCTGGTGGAAGTTGAACACCGACTTGAGAAATTTTACCGTTACTGAGAAGTGGGGGGGGGGGTCACAGGTGTGAGTGACAACCCAACGACTAGTTCTTCAGAGTCCGATAGACTTGAATAGTCTTTCCCAGATGAACATGAAGCAGTTCTTCAACACACTGCACAGATTAGGGGTTGTTTGCCTACGGTACATACAATGAATCAGGTAGGTAGGTAGGTCAAAAAGTGACGTCTCAGGACTTCAGTCCGTCTCCTTGGTTGGCAGATAACAGAGCTGTCATTCCAAGCTAGAAAGAGACAAAGGTTACACTGCTTAAGAAGTCACTCTCCATGATAAGTACAAAACCTAAAAGAAATGGTGATTATCTAAAAGCATAATGTGAACACAAGACTGAAAGAACTAAGTATATTAATGGTTCAAAAGTGAAGCTTTCAACCCAATATATCACAAGAATAGGAGCAGAGGCTTTCTACTTACGTAGGAGCGTCACCATATACTCGCTCGCTAACTCCTATCTGTTGAACTTTTTCCCCTCACACTCGCCCTTTTGCTCCCAGCCACTCCCTCACCCTCTTACTCCAGCTACTCCTCACCCTCTTGCTCCAGCAACTACTTCCCTCTTAACTCCAGCTACTCCACACCCTCCTACTCCAGCAACTCCCTCACCCTCTTACTCCGGCAACTCCCTCTCTCCCTCTTACCCAGCAACTCCCTCACCCTCTTACTCCAGCTACTCCCTCACACCCTCTTACTCGCAGCTACTACTCCCTCACCCCTCTTTACTCCAGCTACTTCCCTCACCCTCTTACTCCAGTTTACACGACTATCGCCTCACCCACTTGCTCCAGCAACTCCCTCACCCTCTTACTCCCAGCTACTCTCACCCTCTTACTTCCCAGCCTACTCCCTCACCCCTCTTACACCAGCTACTCCCCTCATCCCTCTTACTCCAAGAACTACTCCCTCACCCTCTTGCTCCAGCAACTCCCTCACCAGCCTCTTGCTCCAGCAACTCCTCTCCCCACTTACTCCAGTTACTCACTCCCTCACCCTCTTACTCCAGCTACTCCCTCACCCTCTTACACCAGCTACTCTCCCTCACCCTTACTCCAGTTACTTCCCACACAGCCTCTTTCTCCAGCAACTCCCTCCACCCTCTTTCTCCCAGCCAACACCCTCACCCTCCTACTCCAGCTACCTCCTTCACCCTCTTGCTCCAGCAACTCCCTCTTACTCCAAGCTACTATCCCTCCACCCTCCCTAACTCCAGCTACTCACCCTCTTACTCTCGCAGTACTCACCTCACCCTCTTACCTCCACAACTTCCCTCACCCTCTTACCCATCGACTCCTCACCCTCTCACGTAAAGCTACTGCGTCACCTCTTACTCCCCGCAGCTAACTACTTTACTTCCCTCACTCCTTCTCAGGTAAGCAACTGTGCCACCCTGCACATCTTTCCTCTATGAAAAGTTTTCCCTCACTACGTATCACAAGCATCGAGGAAAAATGAATTGATAAATAAATATTAATTCAACATCAAATTGGCCCGAGTATCGTCCAGTTGACGACTAAGGTTACAGAAAGGCTGATGAAATGTGCCTTAGGTTCACAACAGGAGAAGTTCCTCCAGTTCATTGCTGTTTAATATCTTAAAAAATACAATCCTAAATGCTCTTTCTAGCGCACGCGTCATATAGGTTATGAAGGTCAGGTAAAGACTTGTATCAGTGACTCTCCTTATATCTTCATTTAAAACCAGATATTGTCAAGCGAGCAACATTGACAAGCGAGCAACTTTGACAAGCGGAGCAACATTTACAAGCGAGCAAACATTGACAAGGCGAAGCAACATTGACAAGCGAGCAACACTGACAAGCGAGCAACATTGACAAGCGAGCACATTGACAAGAGCGAGCAACTTTGACAAGCGAGCAACACTGACATGCGAGCTACATTGACAAGCGGTAATCTTGAGAAAGCGAGCAACACTGACAAGCCGCGCAACATTGACAAACGAGCAACACTGAAAGCCGAGTAACATGGCCCAACGATTTGTTTGCAGATGAAAATCATTATAAAGTGTTAAATCTACAGATTATATTGGTGAAGTAGCATCCTTCAGCTAAACCACAATTCCACAACTTTATAAAAAATGCAAAATAGACTAAAGCTCCCAGGTTGTTTGAGTTGCAGTCTCGAGTACACCGCTAATGAAACAAGTAGTAAAACGATGTTCATAGTCTACTGTACCTTCATTATAAAATTATTCTGCAACTTCAGTTACTGTCAGCTTAAGAAATCGTCTCTGGTCTTCAAGAATTATTTTGGCTGATCCTAAAACTACCAAAGTTAGTAATATTTGAGGAAGAAACTTGTTTGTTTCCTAGTACAGTGATAAGATAACTGTTATTAACACTGCACTTAGAATTAGAATAGCAACGAAATTAATCTAAACACTGTTATCTATAAACCTTGCTAAGTGTACCAAGTAAAATAAACACAGATGTAAAGGTTTAAAAATGTGCCATTGTATTAATAATGACCTGCACGAACTGTATCATTGTAGACTGACAAGAACGTTTCAACAGCTCTCCAACGAAGTTACATTTTTATTTAATATCACATATCTTAAATACACCTCCGATAAGAACGCATCACTAGTAATCCTTCCTTAAATCACTTGCAAAGGTAAACTACTGAAAGAAATTACTCATTTATTTATATTAACAAGAAAACACTGAACATATAAACTGATTGTATCAATGTAAGAGAGTCTATTGGTTGCATCTTCTAGATAAAAACTAGAACAATCAAGTTTAGCTAGACACAAGAAGTAAGAACTTGGCATCTACCCTGCACAATGAATGTTTGTCCTCCAATGATACTAAATGACACGTTGGCTCGTGGCTTGGTGGCAAACAATCCTCTCTTCACAAGGGTTAAGTTTTGGTTCGATTCCCGGCGAGGTAGAAATATTGGGCGTGTTTCCTGTACACTGGATGACAATGCTCACCCATCAGTATTAAAATGATAGCCTGGGGTGTCAATCGACCTGGTGAGGGTCGCATCTGGACAAAACTGGCCTATTGCCCGAAATGCTCTGCATAACGGCTCTCAATAAAGTATTAACCATTGATGTCAAGCTTAGGGACTGTATACCTTGCACATGTACATAGAGAAATAAAGATATGAATTATTAATATTATTTTATTATTATTATTATTATTATTATTATATATTATCATAAAGTTAACATATGACACTGCACTTACCCTTGATAATTTTCCAAGTTCTGAATCATCACAGAGGCACTTGACTGTTATAATAACCCAAACAATATTCTCAATTGAGTAACAAGTGCAGAATTTAACCAATACAATAGGATGCTATATGACGAAAATGATAAATTATTATTAAGCAATATACCTTGAAGGGAAATGTGGAATATAATAACTTAGGTATTGTGTCCCGCATTAGAATAATGTTAGAAAAGGAGTAAACAATAATCTAATGGTTAAAGGTTACACTTAATGTCTGAGATAATCCTAAAAGCTAAAAAAAAAAAGGAAATTGGGGAAAAAATAGCATGACGTAGATAAGCACATTTAAGGAGCACATTTGCAAAAATAAACAGAATGACCTGATGATGTAGTTGCCAGGGCTCAGGATTGGTTAAAAGTACTTCTGGCAGTTATGGTATAATGTTCAGATGATGATAAACCAAAGACAAAGTTTGTCATCATCCGCTATTAGGGGAAATAGAGAGACAGACATGTCAATTATAATAGATCAATGTAACTTTTTAATAAAAATAAAATACTGATATTCTGAAACAAGACTAAAATAGCATATATTATAAAAAAAATTCACAGCTCTTATTAGGCCTAGTATCCAAGACTTATTGGCTTCCATATGTTCTTGCATGTACCATTTACAGAATGGATATGAGATTCGCTTGCTACAACAAGGTCAAAATGTAATGTAATTTTCCCAATCATGAGGCTACAACCACATAAGTAAACCAGCTATCCTTCTATGCCGGGTAGAAATATTACTTTGATGTTGGGTGAAGCACTCTTTAAACATAAAATTTAGAGCTAGACCCTCTCCTTCCTCCCCTCAAAACCTGAGTGCTGCCCTTGTCCCCAAAGGGCTTGTATATATCCTAAGTTATATGGTCCTGAAAACCAGATCCTCATGGTACTTGGAGTCAGAAATCATGGAATTAAAATCACATCCTTCGGATATGGTGAATTAGGTTTTTTCCTATCTATCCTCATTCCATGTATCCTTATATCCATGTAACCTTCGCCCCGGTATCCTTCAATCCTTTATTCTGCTCCTGTATCCTTCTTTCTAAAGCTAGAGCACACAAAATGCAATGATTACTGACTAATGTGCATATATCCTGCATGGTTCTTTCTGTTGCCTTGATAGATAACGTTTTAAATTTTTTTAAGATTGTGTTGTATGTGTTAGATTTGGATCTGTTAAAGGATATTATCAGGTTCTACTAACTGAAAATAGAGCAAAAGATAATCTTTGCCTTTACTATAAAAGGAAAGCTTATTCAATTATAAAAATTAATGCCATTGAGGATGCAGAATGCCCCTTCAACATTTCAATGTATTCATATTATTTATGGAATGTCGTATTCATAAGTTATGAAATTTTTAAAAAGAAAAAAATAAAAACACATATAGCAATACTTTTGATATCATTGAATTGTCTCATATAAAGATATCTAATAATTCTGTCAAAAAAGATATTCAAGTGTTGCTCACACATCTCATTCATCAAGACTGCACATTCCTTACAACTCAGGTATCAGATAAGATACAGGCGCAGACGCCAGCCTGGACAAGCTTAAGTCAGTGACACCAGGTACCAGCAAGTCTGGAAGATGAGGTGTGAGACACATGTGCTGTGTGAGGCACTCACAGTGGGTGTGAGACACAAGTGTGAGAACACTCTTCTATTTACACTAGCGACATGAGATTGAGAGAAAGAATTTACCGGACAATAATTGTCTTGCATACGAAGTTACGAGTGAATGTAATGCTGAACTGGACATACATAATTAGACCTGGGACACACAAAATAAGACAGGACATACATAATGTAGACTGGGAAGCATACATAATGAAAACAACTGACCCCAAGAATAAAACATATACCCAATGGCAAAAAACACAGGAAACAAAAACAACTGCTAGCTCAGACTCCAGCTCCTAGGGGGGTTACCCAGACCCAGCCCCAACCATTGTGAAAATTCGGATTCAGTTAAAGACCCTTCCACAGCCACCATTGCCATTGGCCCCTAGTAACCGATGTAAAGTAAGGAGTCCACTCTGGGTAGACTGTTTGCAACCATCTCAGTCATAGCCTCTAGTACAGATGTAGTCAGGGAGTCCGCTTCCAGACGAACAATGTTTGCGCATAGACAACAGATGTAATGTCTCTGGTTTGGCTATGGAAGATTGTAGTTGCAGCTCTAGGGCCGGCACAGTTTAGGAACACATCCAGCACGACTGAACCCAGGCCAAAAAGAAAATGGTGCAAATCCCTATGTTTGGGTCATGTTAAATACGGATATCATGGAAAACGAACGGAGCATGCACTTTGAGCATCCCATACAATGCCGTGACCTCCTGTCTAAGGAGTGTGTCGTTCTGCCTCTTGCAAATACTTCCCACCCGGAGATTGTCAGTCCTAGTCCTTGAAAAACAAATGTTACAATACCAATTGCACGCATACCAACCTAAAAGGGACCCAGGAAGGTACACACCCGTACAACACATCATAGTAGCTATGGAAGCTATGACAACACCCGAAACTCCTCTCCAAGTATGCTACAGGTATACTTCATGACTTTCCAGACTATTTCACTTCCCTGATAACTCTATGACTGAAGAAATACTCTCTCCTAAACAACTCTCTCCCTATTCTGAACGAACCCTCCCTTTTCTGTACGAACCCACCCCAGCTTCAGGAACGAACCCTCCCTCTTCAGGAACAACCCTCGCCTTCTGGCAACGAACCCTCCCTCTTATTGGAACGAACCCTCTCTCTTCTGGTATGAACCCTTCCTCTTCGGTACGAGACCCTCCCTCCCTGGAACGAACCCTCCCCCCTTTTCTGGAACGAACTACCATCCTCATCCTGGAAAGATCCCTCCTCTCTTCCGGAACGAACCTTCCCTCTCTGGAACGATCCTTCCCTCTTCTGAACGAACCCTCCCTCTCCTGGAACGATCCCTCTCTCTTCCTGGGAACGAACCTTCCCACTTTCTGGAATCGAATCCTCCACTCCTGGAACGGACCCTCCCTCTTCTGAACGAACCCTCCCATTCTGAACAAACCCTCCCTCTTAACTGGAAAAGAAACCTCCCTCTCCTGAATGAACTCTCCCTCTTCTGGAACGAACCCTCTCCTCTTCTGGAACGAACCCTCCCTCTTCTGGAAAAGAACCTGGTGCCCTCTCCTGGAAACGACCCTCTCTCTTCTGGAACGAACTCTCCCTCGTACTGGAACGAACTCTCCGCTATTCGGGAACGAACTCTCCCTCTTCCTAGAACGAACTCCTCCCTCTTCTGGAAGCGGAACTCTCCCTCATTCTAGAAGGAACTCTCCCTCTTCTGTAACAAACTCTCTCGTTCTCTAAACGAACTCTCCCTCTTCTGGAACGAACTCTCCCTATTCTGGAACTCTCTCTCGCTCTTCTAGAACGAACTCTCCCTCTTCTGAACGAACTCTCCCACTTCTAGAACGAACACTCCCTCTTCTAGAACGAACTCTCCCACTCTGGACGAAACCCCCTTTCTTAGAATGACCTCTTCCAGCATGTTTTCATTAAGAAGTCATTTAAGAAATGGTTTCACCTGATTGCCCCCTTGTTGTTGTTGAAGTTGTAATTTGGGGAAGACACCTTCTCAACTACGGCACATTGCTGTTCAAGTGGTGGGGTGTGGTGGGTGGTGGGTGGTGGTTGGTGGGTGGGTGGTGGGTGGGTGTTGTGGGTGGCGTTGGTGTGGGTGGGTGTGGTGGTGGGTGGTGGTGGGTGGTGGGTGGTGATGTTGGTGAATGGGTGGTGGTGTGGAGGTAAGTGTGTAGTCGAGGTGATTTTAATATAATTTAACCAACATTTTGCATGTTACAAATTGGGGGGAGCTTATCACACACAAAGTAGAAATGAGAAACATTAGTGCTCGAGACAGTTCATGCACGTCTGATACCTGAGTTTACCTAAAGAAGAGTTCCGGGGGTCAACGCCGTCCGCGGCCCGGTCTGTGACCAGGCTTTCCTTGTATCAGAGCCTGATCAACATGTCATTTACTGCTGGCTTGCATGCAAACCAACGTACTAGCCACAGCCCGGCTGAACAGAACCGACTTAGGGCTTGTTCATTGCCACTTGAGACTGCAAGGAGTCTGTTGGTATCCCCCTTAGTATGCTGGGGAGGCAGTTGAACAGTCACGGAGCCCCTACACTTAGTGTATGTCTCATAACGTGCTAGTGACACCCTGCTTTTTCATTGGGGGGATGTTGCATCAACTGCCAAGTTCTTTGCTTTCGTAGTGAGTGATTTTTCCGGTGCAAGTTCGGTATCTAGTCCCTCTAGATTTTCCTGGTGTATATATCATGTATCTCCTCATCTCCCGCCTGCGTTCACCAGAATAACAGGTACAGGAACTCAAGCGCTCCCAGTAATTAGGTGTTTTATCTCCGTTTGTCGGCAGTGAAGGTTCTCTGTACATTTTCTAGTCAGCAATTTCACCTGCTTGAAAGGTGCTGTTAGTGTGCAGCAATATACACCCTAGATAGAACAAGTGACCTGAAGAGTGCAACATGGGCTGTGGTAAACGTGGTTTGTGAGAGATGTGGTGGTGCAATTATATAATGAGTTTATAGGCTGTCCTTATTCAGAGTCTGCTGCCTACTTTCTTTGTTGAAGTAATTGGATTTACCTTAGCTCGCCCTTGGCAAACGGGGTTTTATGTGTTTGTACGAGCATTTTGATTCTATATTATATAAATGAGTATGCCAGTCGATGAGTGCGGAATGCTATGATGGCTTTTCTATTTTGTGGCCATGACTCGTAAGACTTGTGTAAGGCGAGTATGTGTGACTGTTAAGGAACTAATGTACTGGGGGTTTAGATGTGTAAAGTATGTACTTTGTTTAATCATGAATTGTGATGCAGGACCTTTCATTTATTATTTGTGTAGGAAGTGCGTAACCGATATCTTTAAACGGTAATATTCTTCTTATTGTATTGTTGCATTGGTCAATATGTCACAGTAATATCATTTAAATAGTGTATACCTGAAGGATTATGGATTTAATTATATTATTGAACCTGCTACAGGGGTCACCTACATGTTGTGTCCTTTGTTGTTGTTCTTGTGTGGAATAGATTAAGATTACTCATCTTTACTTAATGTTATGTTTTGTCACAATCGAAATTTACTAGTATATTTGTGTAACCTCTTTGTTCTGTTAATATGTGTTTGTATTTGCTTATGTACGTTCGCTGAGAGGATTGTGTTCAAAAGTGTTTTATTCAATGTATTCAACCTTGTTTAAGGGATTTATGTAAGCTATGTATTATATTTTAAAAATAAATTAAAAAAAAGTTATCAACCCTTGTTAAGTGGGATTTTATGTTTAGCTAGGTATTAAATTTTTAAATAATTAAAAAAAACAAAAAAAAAAAAAAAAAATCTGACCCTGGAGTGGGCTTTGCCTTGGGGTGCGGCCCACAATCGGAGGACTTTCTGCAATTGTTACGCGCCCCTCCCCTTCACACTCCATTAAATACAAAAATAAAAGGCCAGGTTAAAATAATTCTGTAGTAACATATACGAACCACTTTATTAACTATATAAAAATATCAGGTACGGTAAAATCATCAAAGGTACTCTCGAAACAAGGTTGTAATTCAGTAAGATGTATAATCGTTAGCATTATTTATAATATTTATATTAGTGGATATTATATTATTATTGTATTATAGGTAGGTTGATTACTGTGTTCTGTTATGGCAAGTGGGAAACCACTACTTTAGAGCCGGTTGATGGTTCCAGAATTGGCGCCCTGGTGCTACCTCCTGACAGACCTGACGTCAGACCACTGAGCATTTGAACAGTCAGTCAGATCATAGCACTGAATCTGATCGGTCTTCAACCCAGAGATTTTAACTTGGTCATTTAATTCTAATCGAGTCTATTGATTAAACTTTGGCTGTTAATTCAAGAGTCTTATAACCCTTCTCTTTAAGAAGGATAATTGATTTTTTTCCTTTAAAGTTCCCATATAGTTCTTATTGGACTCTTCATTGTAAATTATTAGTATTTATAGCATAATTCATTAGGAATTTGAACAAAGAATTTACGTTCATCATTGTACAGGTCTCATTTTCATTGATATATAGTGAATATCTTAATTCACCACTGATACAATAAAGGTTATAAATGGTAGTATATAAAACTAACCAAAAAGAAAAACTAAGTATTTAAGTTACTTAATCCCCCTATTGTTTGGCGGCATAGAGCAAGTCATAACAAGCATATTACCCTACAACATTCGCTGCTGACCACGGTAGAGTGTGTGGTTGTGCTCTGCACCCCTCTGCTGTTTTTCAGCCAGCTAACCTCATATCGTCACATTAACCTTATGAGTAGTGAGGACGTGCGCAGCTGCTGCCCTCCTGGCGTTGATTTAGAGGCAGTTAAATTTTTCACATCATAGCACAGGCAAGCAGGAGACCGCATAAACAGTCTGGAGTTGTAGCTTATCCTTGGGCATGTGACATAGGAAACTCTATGGACCTGACTACGACCTTGAATCAGACGAGATACATAATGGTATTGGCTGACGAGGAGATATATGGAGGGCAGCACTGAATGGCATGACGAGGATCTTGTCAATTTTAATTTGTCAAGTGTGTATGAGGCCGGTGAGTAGACAAGTAACCCATGAGGTTTACTTTGACAGTTAACTCCGTGTGACCGTGCGACTTCACACGTTTCTCGCCATTTACCCATGGTTTAAGATTAGAAATGTGCCATTCGAGGCAGATGATTCTGACATCCCGTCGTGCGTTGGGCAAAAATAGGTACAGTAAATAAAGGCCACTGTTGGGAATGGGCACTGGGCCAAACGCATTGAAACTCGAAGGAACGTATTCTGTGAAGATGACGTTACGTATACCCATATTATGCCGGCGTTACGTAGTGCTTGGCCAGAATTTCGTACACCAGGTGGTTTGTAGACATACGCTGGGCAACGACGGACCTGACGGTTATGTGGGTTCATGGTATGAACTCACCTAGCGGCTCGGTGTGGAAGGAGGGCGTGGCAAACATGAACAAAGCAAAACGACATACAGCAGTAGAGAAGGGTGAGGAGCAAGACTTGCCTTTATGTGACTCTGCCTCACAAGGTGGGTCCTGGAGTGAGGAGGTCGAGGAGAGCGAGAAGATGGAGTCAGCAGGTGTGACAGGGGGGGACACCCCTTCATTGAAACGCAGCTCATGTGTTTGGAAGAGGACACACCCGACTGCGAGTGATAAGCGATGTGAAGACTAATAGCCATGGCTTTTAAATGTGTTTATTGGCAGACAGAGTAATTGGGAAGGTTGGGAGTCCAGATCTAGTTTCTTCTTGGATCTTTGCGGATCAGGGCGTGGAACATGGATCTGCGGTCTGCGCAAGTATGATAAGACTATTTTTGTGCAAGCGGTGGAGTGGAGTCAACCGAACAATGTATCAACGACATGATGGCAACATAGGAGCATCACGGACGCGCGCTGCCTGCGCTATCTGACTCCGAGGAACGTATCACGCCTGCTCAGCGCACATGGCAAAAAGGTCCAAGGGCGGAGTAACGCATAAGAGGACACAGCGGCCCTAAGGGCAAGAGAGTTGGTTAAGAGCGTTTCTAAAGGGGGGGAGAGGGACCGAGGAGTCAGAACCGATCTTGTGGCAAGACAGTACCGAGGGTCAAGAAGGAAAAACCACTCTGTAAAGCTTCAAGTGCATGACATTGAATCAGTTAATGGATTGAATCAGAGGAAAGTGTGTATGGTCTGGTGATATTTGTGCGTAATAGGGTGAACGTGGTGTGCCGTGCAGGAAAACAATCCACAGACCAGTTATGAGTAGACGGAGAATGGGTTATAATGTGTATGTGGACTGCGATCAGGTTATGAAGGAGTAGATGCCATCCTGGTAAGCTGAACCTAGCCCGTTTCGAAGTGAGGCATTGTGAGGGTGGGGAGGGAGGGATGATTCGTGTAGATGGTGGTTGGGTGTAGGGTACAGATGAGTTGGTGTGTGTGTATGGGTCCGGCAGAGGGATATGTGCGAATTAAAGAATAAAATTTGTGAAGAGATGTCCCTAGTATATTATTCTGAGTGCTTGCCGTGTAGCCTTAATTGGTGTGACTGGAATTGTGTGGATAAGGCGTAAGGATGAGGAACCTAGAGGGGCAGGGTATTGTTTTTGGGGATTTGGGTGGATTGAATAAATGGGAGTTTGGGTTAATGGACGTTGGTAGGGTGGGGTTGTAGAACATACTTTTGGTTAGAACTGGATATTCGCAAGAGACAGGATCGATTGTATGTGCCCCTAACAGTAAAGTGATCAGAGTGCGTGTGGTGGAACGTGTTTTTTCGGCTCACAGAGAGTAATGGTGGAACCTAGAATGGGAGGGATTGCCTAAAGGGGTCAAGGTTATTGGAAGTTATATGTGAAGCTTTTGCAGGTGAGGAATGTCGTCAGTCTTTTGCGACAATTGTGTGAACGGTAGGTGGAATGCGGCGCCGGGGGATGATGAACCTGGTAACTTGGTGGATTCTTGGCTAAAAATCGTATCAGAGAATATTATATTTGTCGTGGGAGGAAGATAAACGGTTTAAAGTATGGTTTTTCAAAGATATCTTGAGGGCAGCTTCGTGACTTGTTATGCAAGAGGAGGAGCACGCTATCCAGTGCAGAAGGGACATTGAAGGGTTTAAAGGAGAGTAAATAGGGTATTGGCAAAACGAGCGATTTGATGGTTGGGGATGCGAATTATGGGAGGATTGAAGAAGTGCTAATTGGGTGATCGGCCGTCGGCTTGCGGTGTTAAGAGGCCAGAGAAAAGGAAGGGACGATGGAGCTGAAGGGCGAGATTAAAGGGTATTAAACGTAACATGTAGGATGGAGGGTACAGAGTGGGTCAAGCATTGGTAACGACAGAGGGTATGAGTGTATATGTTAAGACGCTTGGTTTAAGTCCATAACGCCAAGCGTGGGCTTTCCAGAGGTGGCATAGAGGGAAATGGGAGAGTATTGCAGTGTGAACTTGATGGTCAAGATCGGTAGGACATTAAGGGCCGATTAAGGATTGTGAGATTTGGCAGTGCGTTGACAGGAGTGAGTCTTGGAAAAAGGCGCCGGTATAGACGGACTGCCAATGATTCTATCTACGTAAAGAATTGGGGGGATCTGAGGTATTTTTATTTAGTAAGGACAGTTTAACATACTTAAGGCGGCTGAGTAATGGGAGAGCCAGCAACGGAACGGCCATTGTGGTGTTGTACCGAAAGGGGACAGTCAACGGTAATGGAATAATCGGCACTTTCGCTATGTGTGGAGATTATAAGTTGTTTGCGAGAATATTAGGGAAACATAATCAAGAGTGTAATAGGCCAATGTAATTGATAGGGGCAATATGGGTGCCAGGAAGGTCCGATGTATGAAGGCATGGCATCATTCGAGAATTTATAGAGAAACAGTGGGAGTTGGTATGATGAGTGTATATGCGTTAGATTGGAAGGCCAAAAAAATTCTTTTCTGGGGGAAACATCCTTGCCGAATGGCCAACCCGCCATTTCGGTTAATGGGAAAATTTTAACTATTATACTTATGTATATGTATATAACTATAAATATGTAGCATTTATATTATTATATATATATATATATATAATTTATATTATATATATATATATATATATAATATATTATATATGTATATATATATTTTATATTTTTATATATATATATATAATATATATATTTATATATATATAAAATATATTATATATATATATATAATATATTATATTTTAAAATGTCGTCCAACTTTTTGCACTTTGCTTTTCGTTTTTTTAAACTGATCTCCCACTTTTCCCGACCCGCACAATCTTTTAGATTTGGAGTCCCTTTTTGTGTCCTCAATGAATAAATTGGAGGGCCCCCTTTTTGGAAATCATCGGCAATTTGCTTTGTCGTATTTATTCCCTCATTTATCGTTTATGAAAATTGTGAACAAAAAGGGCCCAACATGCCCCCGGGGAAACCCCGTTGGACGTGCCCCCATTTGATTTCCCCCCCAAATTTAGCAAATTCTTTGCTTCATTTGTCGCCATCCCCTCTCCCCGGGGAAAAAAATTTTCTACCCCTATTCCGTGTCCCTTAAGTTTGTAAAAAAGTCTTTGATGTGGAAAATTTATCGAAAGCCTTACTAAGCCATAACAATATCATATTCTCTCTATTACCTCCTCAAACACCTTAGCAAAAAAAGTTAGAAAATTCGTAAGACGGGAACCCCCCCTTAGTAAAAGCCGTTTGAATTCATTAATAAATCTGTCTATAAAGATGGCTCAAATTCCCCTGGCATTGTCCTCGCCTCCGGGGAGAGAGGAGCAGTAGTGCTCACCTCCCCTCGGGGTGTTTAGCAACTAGAAGAAAAAAATGGATCCCGAGTGGGCAAGGATTCACGTTTGTATACAGCTGGTACGGGGCACGCTTACTGGAGAAAACGTGCATACTTTGCTCCCTGTTACAGGACGCCTATGGGGGCCCCAACGAGGAAGTTATGGTGTTCCCTTGAATGGGATGCCCAGAGTTTTCCCAAAAAAGAATCGTCCGGCTCTACGACAGACTTGTTGAAGGATCGGGAGGAAGGTGACGGTGAACTCGGCAGTGGACGTTTTATGTGACGTTCCGGACAAAACGTGGGGAAGGTGGAAGCCCCTTTCGAGGCGACGGCTTTATAGTATACAGGGGGTATTCAAAAATACGGTTTAAAGTTCTTTGGGCAACGATGGGGGTATGGAAAAAGGGGGCCCTATAAGGGAACCCCGGGGGCTTTATACCCTAAAAATGACTTGGCTAGGCCTATCCCGTCCTACGTCTGGGGTGGATCCGGACCAGGTTTTTGTACACTATCCCGGCCAGAGAAAGCCGTCGACTTTGTGGCTCTTGATATAGGGCAGTCCTGCCTAAAAGGCAGCCTCCCGGGGCCCCTGGTATTTGGCAGGGACAGAGCCATGTGAGTTGATGCCGAGTTGGGAGAGGTGGAACAGTGCGAGGGGTCGAGGGAGTAAAGAGGTAGAAGGGAAATGGGACGGTCGGTACTGTATTCCACCCCGAGTGACAGGGGGGGGCCCATGCCTTGAGGGACGGTGGAGTGGAAGAGTTACCAGGGAAGTTGGGATGGGGGTTGAAGGATTTTCGATGAGACGGGGCCCCGGGGGGTGGTCCTGAGAAGTCAAGTGAGATCCCTTTGGGGTTGAGCAGCAGGAAAGGTGGGGGTTGAGGAATGCCAGAGAGGAAGGAAGTGGTGGGGGGAAGCCCCTCGGGGGAAACGTGCGGAAGTAATTTTTGTGTGGGTGGGGCCCCGAAAAAGGACTGGGGTGCTTTTGACCTCGTTGGGTTTTAACCCTGGGCAGGCCCGGGGGAAGAAGTCTGGGTATTGTAGGGGAAAAGGTAGGCGGGGGGGGGGTGTAGGGGGAAGATCAGTGGGGGGGGGAAGGAGGGGTGGGGGCCCAGGTTAGAAAAAAGGATAAAAGGGTACGGGGTACTGAGAAAGGGAATGAGTAAGATACAGGGATAGGGGTAACCCCCCTTTTCTAGAAAATTCAAGTGTGTCCAATAAATGTCAATGGCTTAATTGAGGTAAAAAAGGGTTTGGTTAGAGGGTTTTTTAAACGAAGGTTTTGTGGAGATGTTTTTTGCAGGAGCATAACCAAAGGTTAGGGATGTGAGTTTTTGGGGGTTTTATAAAATGTTTGCGTAAGCTTTTGAAAAAAGGAGGGGTACAGTAGCTGTAAGGAGCCCACCATTGGTGTCGGGTTGGGGGGAGGGGGGGGGGGAGGGTTGTAAGGGTAGATGGGATGGGGGGTGAGGAGAGATTTTTCATTGGTGATTACCGGGTAAAAATGTTAGATAAAATTGATTTTTACGTGATTTTTTGATGTATTATTTGCGGGGTTTCCCTTTCCTAATGTAATTGGGGGGTGTTTGGAACTGTGTGATTAGGTTGGGGATGGGCGCCAGGGGGGGCGGGATGTGTTTTGGGTCCCTCGGGAGTGTTGGGGATGTAGGTGTTGTAGATGTGGTGGGCGGGGGGGAGTATGGGGTGGAGCACACGTTATTGTGGGAATTATGGGGCGAGGTTGATGGATATATGGATCGGGGGATTGGTGTGGAGAGGTGAGGTTTTTGATGTGGGTTTTTCGGATCACAGGGGGGTGATAGCTGATCTGGGGTGGTGGTATAGTTCGATATATGCTGGGTTTTTGGAAATTAATTGAGGCTTTTGCAGGAGGGGGATGAAGGCTACCCTTTGGGAATGGTGGAGACATTGGGGGAGGGAGGGTGGTGGGATGGATTTGTTTGACGGGTGGGAGATGCGGCAAAGACACAAGAGAGTTTTTTGGTACGTAAAAGGGAAACGGGAAAGGTGGAGAAGGGTTTTTGAAAAACTCCGGGGGGAAGCTGAATGGTTTATGGGGGGGGGGGGGGGGAAGGGAAATGTGCAGGGAGGTGGATGGTTAAGGGTGGAAATTAAGGATTACTAATGAAAGGTTTAAAAGCGATTAAGTTGGGGCGGATTAGAGGGGTGTTAAAGGGTGGGGGACCATCAGGTTATGCCCGGAAAAATTTGGGAAAGGAGAGGTGACTACCCAAACGCATTATGGTTTCCTGATGGGGGGGGGGGGGTTTTTTGGTGGGTCAAGGTTTAAAGAACAATGATAAAAAGTGGTTTTTCTGATTATTTGGTTTTTTTTGGGGAGAAAAAGGAGGAGGAACGGGAAATTGTCAGTGAGAGGTTTTTTGGGGTTATGCAAAAACTTTGTATTGGGACAAAGGAACAGGGAAAAGGGGGGTAGTATTGGGGGAGGGGTGGGGGGGGCGGTTTACGGGATGAGTCAGGGTAAGACGCGGGCATTGATGGAATACGAATGATTTTTTTAAGTTTTTGGGAATGATTAGGTTGGGTTTTGGGGAAATTTGAACATATGTGGAGCAGGGAGGGTGGGGGAAAACCCCGAAAAAGGGATCGTTGTTTGGTGCCGAAGAAAGGGTGGGAAAGTATTTTAATGGGTTAAGAGCAAAATTCCCTTTTGTGTGGGAGATTATAAAATTTATGCTAAAAATTTTGGGGGAATAGATGAAGAAGGTTTTTGGATCGTGGTACTGGGGGGCAGTTTGGGATTCGGGAAGAAATATGAGGGGGGCATAGTAATAAAAGGGATTTTTTTGAGGACTGCACCCCGGGGGGAATACTTTGGGTTAGATTGGGGTAAGCGTTGATTGTGTGATAGGGATTTCTTAAATTTGTTTTTACAGTGGGTTTTTGGGGGAAGAAGGTGGTGAGATGGGTCAAAAATTGAAAGAGGGAGCAGATTAGGGTAAGGGTTTAAAGGTAAGTGGGGACCAGTATGTGGAGAGAGGGTTTGAGGCAGGGCTGTCCCCTTCAGTTAAAATTTTTTGCCCGGTTTCTAATCCATTTTTTGGGGGTGGTGGATGAGGGGAGATTGAACATGGGGTTAGGGGGGGTGGGAGGGGGGGGGGGTTGGGGGTAGTGTGATCTCCGTGCGGTAAGGCATGGGAAAAATCTAAAGGGAAAATTGGTGGGGAAAATTCAGATTTTGGGGCGCCACGGGTATGAGAGTTAAATTTTAAAGAAGCAGATATAGAGGGGGGGATTGGGGGGAGGGGGCTTGGGGAGGGGGTTTGGGGGTCAGTAGTGGCGGAAAATTTAAAGGGTTTTTTGGAATATGGGAATGGGGGAAGTGCGGAAAGTAGGGGTAAAAATTTGGGAAATTTGTTACGAGCAGGGTTTTGGGGAGGCTAGGAGGGTTAAGGGTAGGGATGTAACTTACACGAGGTTTTATGGTCAACTCTCTGGTTTAGTAAGGGGTGGGGAGTGGCTGAGGTTTCCCTTTTAAAGCAGAGGATATTGCAGAACCCGAGGAAGGTTTTAAGGTATGTTGGGGGTTTGGGAGGGTGGTTTAGCAAGGACTGGGGATACGGAAGGGGGGACGTGGGGGTCTTGGCCTGTGTTTTTGGGGATAGAGAATGGGTTTATATTTAAAAAAAAAAATAATCCGGACTGGGGGAATAGGAGCAGGGTAGGTAGGGTAAAGGAGGATCACGAAGTGGTGGTGTGGAAGGGATTTGAGGGATTTTGAGGATATGTTGAGGGTTTTTTTCATGTTAAACAGGTTCCACATTAAAGGCAAACGAAGGGGGTGCGTTTTTGGGAGGCAAGGGTGTCTTACAGGGGCTTGCTGTATATCTAAATTTTATGGATAAGCATATGGAGGAAGTTTTGGTTTGTTAAAAAACCGCGGGGTACAGATTAGTATATCGTTTTTGAGGGAAATTGGCCTTAGGGGTGTGTTATATAAAATGGGTCTTGTGAGAGGGACTCATGCTTGCATTTTGGGGGACACGAAACGGCCTTTCAGCGGTTATTTTTGTCCTCTTTTTGGGGGGGGTGAGGAGGTGGGAGAGTTATCAGATTTTTGGGGGGGGCAATGGCATTCCCACGGGGGCCTTTAAAGTTTTGGGGTTTAAATGGGGGGGGCCGGGTGATGTGGGTAGAGCCTTATGTATGTTATGACGGATTATTTAATGATCGGGGGATGAGGGGGTTTGGGGAGAGTTTTAGGAAAAAGCGTTAGCAGGGAAAATTTTTTAAAAACTATTTAGGGAAAGCAAATCTATTTGGGGGGGGTTTTTACTTTTCGGAACCTCCCCCCCCCCCCGGGGGCCGGGTGGGCCCTACCGGGGACATTTTTTTGGGGTTGGTTTTTGTTTGGTTGGGGGGGGTTTGTTTGGGGGGGGTGTTTTGGGTTTTTGGAATTTTTTTGTTTCCCCCAAGGGTACCAAAAAACCTTGGGGCTCCTTGGGGCCGGGGGGCGGGAAATTGGTTCTTACGGATAATTATGTTTGGAGGCTTCCCTTTTAAGTTGTTGGGAAAATTTTTTTATGGTTTTAATATGAAAATTGATCTTTGTTTAGTCAGGGTTTTTTTAAACATATAATGAACCTTTTTCTGGGGTTTAACAAAAGTTGTAGATAAAATTTAATTTTTTGTGGGGGTTATTAATGGTTTTAGTGCGTGCCCTTAAGGGGTTCTTGGTTGAAAAATTTTTTTCAATGGGTTTTTTTGGGAAAAAAAAATGGAAAAAAATTGCTTTTGTAAATTTTTAAAATCACTTTTAAGAATTTTTCCCATGTATAATAATTTTAAAAATTTATAAAAGGAATTTAAGGGGGTATGAGGTTGGTAGGGTGGGCAATTGGGTTTTTTCAAAAAGGGGCAGCCGGCAAGAAGAAGGGTAAACACTGTCGGCATTGATAGTGGTGGCGTGGGGCTGTGCATGCCCACTCAGCTCAAGTTTTATTACCTGCATCATCAGGGACACATACGGCATTGCCAACGAAGAGCTGTATGGTGTAGCCTTGAACGGGGCATATAGAATTTTTTGTGAAATTTCTCAATGCAAGTGTATATGAGGACAGTCGCCAGGTTCCAAGATCTTTGTGTACCAGTGAATCCTGCAGTGACGGTAAGGCTACATGATGTGTCCCGCCATTATTACGTGGGTGAAGATAAAAAATGTACCCTTTGAGGCTAATGAGGCAGACCTACGTGCCGTCTTCGAGAAGTTGGGACTGTTCATATGGCGAAAATTGGGGAAATGGAAGGAAGGATCATATTCTGGGATGCCTGAAGGAAGTTTTTCCTTAAAAATGACATTGAGGCATCCTATTCCTTCCTATATTTTCCTAGAAGACTTCAGGACTCAGGTAATGGTGACTTACGCAGGGCAACAACGTACCTGTCGATTATGTGGTGCATATGATCACATTGCTGCGCAGTGTGTTAAGCAACAGGGTACACAGGCGAAGGAGCAGCATAAGGAGGCATCAGAGGACCTTGGGACGTTGGATTTGGCACGACTGAGTCGGTTTCCTTGAACAAGGCTTGGAGTGTGGAGGTCGAGGAGGCCTTGAGGGAGGAAGAGTGTGTAACTCTTCGAGAGAAACATGCACTACCGGGCAGGCACCGGCGACCAAAGATGTGGTGTCACTGGGTGAGGACAGGCCGTGGAGGCTACCATTGATTCAGTCCTCCACGACCTGTTAGGGACCCCAGGAGAGGTCACAGTTGAGGGGCTTGTGGGTGCCTGTGATGCTGCTGGGGTTCCAGGTGGTGAGAGGGGGGGAGGCATGTCAGAGACCCAGGTTGAGGCTGGGTTGCAAATTGGCACAGTGGTGGCGGAAGTGCACGGGGATGGCTTCCAGGTGGAGGCGGGAAGAAAGGCTCGAGTGTCGCGGAAGAGAGCGGCAGTGCCCTCGGACGTGGACGATGTGGATGTGCTCACTCCAGCACAGCGTTCGGGCAAAAAGGTTTGGGCTGAAGTGGTTGAGCATGGACCTGGGGGGTCCCGGGGGGAAAGGGGGCATGTGAAAGAGATCAAAAAAATGGTGATTAAAGATAAAGGGGCGTATAAAGGGGAAGGGGGATAAAGGGGGTGCAATACGAAAAGGGAAAAACCTCCATTGAAAAAAATTCAAGAGTTTTTCTTTTAAATGTTAAGGGTTTCTAAAAAATTCTAGGAAGTGTGAATGGTTTCATGAGATCTCATTAGTATGGTTTTTAGTGTAGTGTTTGTGAAAAGGCAAAACCCAAACAAGGGGGGTTGTATTTGATGTTTGAGGGGGTTACTGTTTATGGGGCAACTCAACGAGATTGAAAGGGGGAGGGGCCCTTTTTTTGTTGAGGGACGGGGGGCCCCCAAAATTTTTTCCCTTTGTACTCATTGTGAGGAGGGGGGTGAGGGGGGGGTTTATAAGAGTGGATGGGACATGGGGAAGAGATTAAGATGTTTTTTTGTGGGGTGTTTAGGGTTTCCGGCGGAGGGGGACGTCGAGTGAAGAAGGGTTTTGGTACGTAAAAGTTTTGGTGTATCACTTAAGGTCGCTTCCAGCTTTTGCTGTGGTGGGGGGGGGAAGGAATTGGGGTTATAGCCGCAAGGGGTAAAAACCCTAGGGGACCCCGGGGGGGATATTGTTTTTGGCGTTCGGAGGGCCCTGTTAACGGGGGGGGGGGTTTGGGGTGGATGTAGGGGGGGGGGGTGGCGTGGGGGGTTTGGCAGCCCCCTTTGGGGGGCCCGGGGGTTTTATGCTGCACGGGGAAGGAAAAGTGAAAAGGGAAAAGCTGTGGGGGGAAAGTTTTAAGGGTTTTGGATGTCTTTTTTTTTCTGATCATAGAGGTGTTTTGGTGGTTTTGGGTTGGGGGGTGGGCCCCCGAACAGGTATAAGGGGGTTATTGGAAATTAAATTGTTCGGTTGCTTCAAGATGTTGAGGGGAGGGTTATTTGCACAAGGGTGGAAAGGTTTGGGGGGGAAAAGGATGGAAGTCAAGGGGGATGTGTTGAGATGGTGGGATGTGACGGCAAAGGACGAGGATTCGGAGTTCTATGTCCGACGGGGAAAAGGCACGAGAATCAGTTGGCTTATGGGCTTATTGGGTATTTTGGAGGGGGCGGGGTTAAGGGAGTTTTATGGGGAGGGGGAAGGGGGGGGATGGGACCCCCTGTGGTGACTAAAAAGGAGTAAAGGGGAAGGGCCTAATGGAAGTGAAAAATGAGAGGTTTAAAGCGGAAAGGGTTTTGGGGGGGGTTGGAGGGGGTTTCTGGGGGGTTTTTTTTTTGACCATCGGGTGTGTCCTGCGAGGGCAGGGGCGCCGGCGCTTTTGAAATTGGAAAGGGTTTGGGTTTGAGAGTTTTTGGAGGAATCGGGGGTTTGGGGGGAGGGACAAGACTTGGGGGGACAACGGAGGGGAGGGGAGGGTATTTTTGATTTTTTTGGTTTTGTGCCATATGAGGAGGGTGGGGGGGTGAGAAGGGGGGCCCTTTAAGAGGGAGGGGGATGGGTGCGGAGTTTTGCTGGAAAGGGACAAAAGGGGAAAACAGTTACAGGGGCCTATTGTGGAGGACAAGGTTTGGGGGGAAGGCTTTAGGGAGTTTTTGCCCCCCCCAGGGGTAAGGCCCGGGGGATAGATGGGCTGCCTGCGGGGGTTTTTAATACGCATTGGGGAGTTTTAAAGTTTTTTTTGGTGCAATTTTTTTAATTATCATAAAAGGAGGGGTGCTTTTGGGACCTTTGAAGGCGACACCCACTAGTAGTTTTTGGGCCCAAAAGGGGGTAAAAGTCATTTGCAAGTGAAGATTACCGGATGATACCCACCTGGTGCAGATACAAACTTTTTGCAAAAATTTTGGGGAAATCTTTAAAAAAAAAGGTCTTTGGGGAAAGGTAAAAGTGAGGGGTCAAAAGGGTTTCCCGGGGAGATCAATGTATGAGGGGCCTGGGGTTTTTTAAAAGGTTATTTGAGGGTCCAAAGGGGGAAAACCGTGGGGTTTGGGCGTTGGTTTGGAGAACGGCATAGGGCAGGGGTGGGAAGGGGGAAGGCTTGTGGGAACATGGGTGGGCAAGGGTTCGGGGGAGGACATTGGAATTGGGCACTTTACTTTATTTTCGGGGGCTGGGATGTGTGTAAAATTAAAATGGGAGGGGGGGGTTTGATGTAAAAAAATGGGCGGGGGAAATTGGGGGCAAGGTTCCCCCGTTGTACAAATATTATTTGTGTTTACAGAATCCCTTTTATAGGGCAGTGGAAATGGAAAACAGGAGGGGGGGGAAGGGAGGAAATTCGAGGTTGGGAGTCCCCGTATCATAGGTTTTGTTGATGACACAAAATGTCCCAGTGGTTTGGGGGGGGGGGATTTGGGGGGGTCTGGAGAGAGTTTTTAGATGTTTTTGGGTGGGAAAAAGGTTTTTGGCAGTGTTGGGGCAAAATCAAAGCTAAGATATTGGGTGAATGGGATGGGCAGGGGGCGGGGGTGGGGGGGGGGGAGGTGGAGTTTTCGTGGCCGGGTAAAAATTTGTTTGGGGGTTGTGTATTTGGGTTTAAAGCTCAGATGGCGAGGGGGAATTTTTCAAAGGGTGTGGTAGATGAAGGGGATTGGGGAAAATTGGGCAGGATTGAGGGCCCAACATCTTACGTTTCACCGAGGGGGCAATTTTGGTCAAGGTTTCTTTTGTACAGTTAAAAAATTTTTTTTGGGCAGCTTTGTACCCTTTTGGGGTTTGGGGGGTGTCCGGAGTTGTTGAGCAGAGTTTTCCGTTTTATTGGGGGTTTAGGATGCGATTGGTTGAAAAGGGGAGGGTTTGGGAACATTCCGGTGGCCTTGGGAGGGCCCGGGGTTAATTTATTTTGGGAAAAAAGGGGTTTAAGTGTGTATATGTGAAACATGGGGTTTCTAAGGGGGTCGGGGGAAAGGGGGGGAGTGGGGGTTGGGGATGCTGCGGGAGATCTTCGGAGATGGTGGAAGGGGCAAGATTTGAGAGATGGTGAGGAGTTTTTTTTGCGGTTTATTGATGATTTGGGCAGAGAGCCGAGGGAAAAATGCGGGTAGGGTCCCTGGAGAGGAAAAAATGGCCTAGGGTGGTTTTGTGGCAACGGAAGGAGTGTACCCGAAGTACGGGATGGGAAAACATTTTTGGGGCCGATTAAAAGGGGTTTCGCATCCGGCCGCGGGGGAGGGGGTAAAGTTAGGTTTCTTCACGGATTTTTTGCCCCTCTGGGGGGTTGGGTTTTTCGAAAATTGGGAATAAAAGGGGGGGTGGGAAAGTGTCAGGTTTGGGGGTAGAAAGAATCAGCTTTTTATGTAGTTTATTTTTGTGGGAAAGGCCCAGGGGTTTTGCGGGGAAAGGTTTTTGGGAAAGGAAAAACCCGGTTTTGTGGGGGGGAAAGGGGTTTGGGGGTTTTGAGAGTCTTAGTTTAGAGTGGGGGGTGTTTGGGGGAAAGGTTCAAAAGGGGTTTTGGCTTACTTAAAAGGTTGATTTTTTTGGGATATATTGGGAATGAAGGGGACAAAGGGGCGGAGGAACGTAGGATGGCCATGCAGCATCCCTTTTAAAAGGGAAAAAAGTTCGCAACAGGGAAATTATTTTGGGGGAAGGTGGGGGAGGGGGTTTCTCGGAGGGTACGGGACTTTTTTTTTGAGGGAAATTTTGGTTTTATAAAGGGTCAGGGGAAGAACGGGCTGGCCTTCCCCGGGGGGGGGGGGGTTGCAGAGGTCGATTGTGTGAGTGTTTGTGTGGATTGTGTTTAGTGTGTTTGGAAAGGTTTTGAGGAAAAGGGTGTTGAGGTGATATTTTAAAGTGGTATCATGTAAAGTCTTGGTGTTATTGTGAACACGTTTATTTATTTTTCTAAGGGTTCCCCTTATGTTTTGTAAGGATGTACAAAAGCATGTTAGTATATAAGATATTTTAAAACCCGTAATTATACAAAGTCTAAAAACCCCCATATGAGAATGTTTAAAGGGCAAATAAAAGGTTTTCCTACCTGTTTTTTTAAAAAAAATTTGGGAACCCTTTTGGGATTGTTTATAAGGGAAAAATTTTTGCCTGGGGTGTTTTTTCTTATATATTGTTACAGATGTTTTTTCCCCAATTTTTAAATTTTATATGTTCAAGTGAATGAGTTTTTTCTTGTGATTGCCCAAAGGTAACTGGTCAGTTTTTCACTTGGGGGGGGGGTAGGGTGTAAATAATCTCGCAATAGAGGGGCATGTGATACCATGTTTATTTAAATTTTTGATGTCTAATTTTTGCCATTTTGTAGGATGTGAGGGATAGATTATCTCCCACAGGTAAAAAAATCGTCTGCTGGGGGGGAATTTAAAGTGTAAAAATTTTTTTAATTTTTGTGGGAGGTTTATGTGTTTTGGGGTGTTTTAGGGGGGATTTAATTAAAGACGTAATTATATCAAGGGATGTTGGTGGTTTATGAGGGGTTTTTGGCAGACCCCGGGACTAGGCTTGGGGGGGGGGGGGGGTTTAAGTTTTGCACGATATTTTTTTTTTACCCTAGGGTATATGAGGGTTGGGTGGATTGTGTTTTGGGGGGATGTGGGGCCATCAGGTTAGACATTCCTTTTATTATAGTGTCAGCCGTTTTTGCGGCTGGATTTTTTGTTTATATATTTATTGTCATTTAAATTTTTTAAGCTTTTACAAATGTGTATGTATAAAAAGGGTTTGTCATGGTATCTAAGGGAAAAATGGGCCCCGTTTTTTATGGGGGGGGGGGGTTTTTTAAGCTTTACTGGGGGGGTTGGGATATTTTAAAGTATGTGTGTGTATGTGAAAATGGATATGTGTTTATGTATATATGGTTTTTTATACGTATGTATATAAATATATTTATATATAATATCTAAAATATATATATATATATGTTTTATATGTATATTTGTGTGTGTGTGTATATGTATATTAATAGTTTTTTATGTTTGACCCTTTTCATGTAAAGCACAGTACGTACAAGCGGTGTTATGTGAGCAAGTAGTAAAGCGGGGTTTGTTTTTTGAGTGCAGACCCGTTCTGTCTTTATAATTGCTTCTTCAGTACTGTTTTAGTCACGGGGGATTTTTGTTCACTGTTATTTGTTACATATTGATTAGGCCCCATATTTTTTGTACTGTTTTTGAAAAAAAATAAAAAAAAAAAAAAATAACTTGAAAAATAAAAAAGGGGGGGGGGGGTAGAAAGTCCCGGCCAAAGAAAGTGCGGCGAGTTTTTAGGAAAATGAGAATTATAATTATTGCAAATTTTTGTTTTTATTTATCTTTTAGATGTTTATATAAAAAAAAAATTTAAAAAAAAAAAAAAAATCGCAATGATGTATGTTTTTCAAATAGGAGATAAGGTTTTTGTCCTGAAATGACGTTTTGTTCCTTTTATGTTAGGATTTTTTTAGTTGTATGGGTTGCTTGCGTTTTAAAAGTTTTGTCTTTTACTTGGGGTTTTTTGCCCTGTTTATGTGGGGGGTTTATTGGGGATGTATCAATGTAATGTTTATTGTAGGCTTGGTTTGCTTTAATGTTTAAAAATTAATGTTCTGTATAATTTTAATTTTTGTATGTTAAAAAAATTTATTGTGCACTTTGTGCAAGGGTCTATTGTACGGTTGGGGGGGGGATTTATGTGGACCAGACAAAAAATTTTTTGAGTTTTTGGTTTTTTAATTTTTTTTTTTGTTCGGTGCTGGAGCTCTTCGTCTTTATTATTTTAAGAGTTTCTGCTTTTGCGGGGAAGTATTAATGGGGTATGTCTTTTGCAATTTTTTTTGGTGGGGTTGGTTTTGCCTTGTTTAATTATTGTAAGTATAATTTTTTCCCTTCGTATGCTGCATCATATATCGGGGTTTACTTTGTGCAAGGGGGTTTTATTGTACGTATAACAGGCATAAATTGAGGTTTAGCTTTGTTAAATGTTTTTTCTGAGCAGGTTTTTATCCTGTTCGTTTAATTGTTGGTGATGATATTCTTTAATACAATATGAATGTAACATTTGGTTGTATGGGGTTGATGGTGGTCTTGGTTTTTAAAAACGGTTAATAATTGGTTCTTTTATTTATTTTTCTTGTACTTGTCCTTTAAAAAAAAAAAAAAAAAAAAAAAAAAAAAAAATTGCCTCGGCAATTATGATTCCATAAATTTTCCCACTATGGAGGTAAGACTTATTGGTCTATAGTTCGAAGCCCAAAGGGCCGCACCCGCCTTGTAAATAGGTATTACATTTTTCCATTTTCCACTTTAGGTACTAGCTAGTTTGTAGTGATATGTTTAAAAGATTGGCAAAAAATGTAAAAGTTCATCAGGGCCTTGGGGGGATTTGTTAGGTTTTAATTTTTTTTGTTTGTCTAGGACCTGTCACTAGTTCGCAATAGTGCATAGTTTATATCGTCGTTTAATAATTTATTATTTCTGGAATTTCGTGTATCTTCCCGGTTTAAAAAACTGAGAGGAAGTAGAATTTAAAAAAATTTACACCATATCCCATCCCTGCCGTGATCTGCACAGAGTACTCTTAAGTGGGCTATCTTGTCTTAAACTTTTTAGTATACCTGAAAGAACCTTTGGGTTTGTCTTCAATTCCCTTTCGACTTTAGCCCATAAACCTTTTTGTTTTTTATTCCTTTTTTTATTTCTCTCTTTAATTTGGGATTTTTGATTTTTAATGCCCATCCCTCTTTTGATACGCCTATATATGGCGTATCAAATGTTTTAAATTTTGTTATCCCTTTTGGTATTTTTGTTAGATCTAATTTCCTATGGAAAAAAAAGTTGCTGGCACTAGAAATATGCTCTAAAAAAAGTCATATTGCAACCAAACCCCCCCACCTGACCCATAGTAGATTCCAATTTAGCCCCCCCAGGTATTTTTTTTTGTCCCCAAAAAAACAGCAAACAAAAGTTTGGGCAGGGGGCTTGATTGCAGTTTCTGGGTAACCCTAATTATTTAAAAATAATGATTTGTGACACTTACCCCAAGCTCATCATTAACCTCAAATTTTTTAATTTGGGAATCTTTGCTGGCAAAAACCAAGTAAGAGATTGTTTCCTTAGTTGGTTTGTCCCAAAATTTTTTAAAAAGCAATCCTGAACCGTATCAGAAAGACCTAGACTAAGATTTCCTGCCAAATTGTTCCCTCTTTTTTTTTAAATTTAAAATCCCCATTAACACAACATTTTCATATCTGACGCCTTATGAATTTTGTCCATAACAGCTTAAACGCCCCCCTATAAGGGTTTTGGGGGCCCATACCTGGAGGTTTTTCCGGGGAAAAAGCCCCCGCGGCCCGGTCCTGCCAGGCCCCCCGAGGATCGGGCCTGATCAACTAGGGTGTTACTGGGGCCGCCCCGCATCCGAGTAGAGCCGCCGGCGATCCGGCCCCGACTTTGGTATCTGTCCGCTTTCCTTAAAGGGCAGCCGGGGGTTTTTTGGCAACCCCCTAATGTTTGAGGGGAGGCTGTTGAACATTTTTGGCCCCCGGACAACTTATGGTTTTTTTCCTTAGTGTCCCAATGGCCCCCCTACTTTTTATTGGCGGCTTTTTGCATCGCCTCCCCAGTCTTTTATTTCGTGGGGTGATTTCTGTGTGCGATTTGGGACCTTTCCCTTTCCCCAAGTTTTTCCCCGGTGTAGATTAGATATATCTCTCCTCCTGCTTTCCAAGAGTAAAGTCAAGTGCTTCCGCGTTCCCCGTAGTTAAGGTGCTTGACAGACTTTTGTGCAGTAAAGGATCTCTGTAACTCTCAGTCTGCGATTTCACCGCTTTGTATGGAGATGTTAATGTCACTATTCCAGCCTAGAAGAAAAGTGATTTGAAAAAGGACATCATGGGCTTGGATCTTGTTTTGAAAGTTTCTTTCCTCCTTCATTTTTTTGCACGTGGTCTGGCATGTTTGATCCCTTTAAATTTAAAATCTCGAATTTACTCCCAGGTCCCCTTCATTATTTTTTCCGCTCTTTGTATGGCCGGAGTCAGTGTATACTCTGTTTAGTTTTTTCTCTCGGGTTTTCCCTAACGGGTAGTTTGGGAATTTGTCCTCATTGAATCATATTGTTTACCCTTGCCCACTGGAAAACTTTGTTTTTTCTTCTTGGGGTTAACCGCGTCCTCAGAGATGCAGCCTCAGCAGTCTGTATCATCCCCCAAAGGTGTTTCGGTGCTGTGGTGTATATTCTGTTATGTTGATTGAGGATAAGGAATAAAATGGGGGCGAGTCTGTGCCTTGTGGAACAGAGCTTTCCTATGGAGCCTCCGATTTAACTTGTTGACCCTACTCTTTTTTTCGATTTTTTAGGGGAAATTGAAGATCCATTCCCCACTTTCCCCTTTTCCTTTAGCCGTATTTTTGAGCTATTCGCCCCCGATCGCCCCCTTTGCAAAAAGCTTTTGCAAAATTGGTAATTACATCTGCATTTGATTTTCTTCGTGCATCCAAGGCATGTCAAGTGATCGTTTTATCCAGTATTATCACACCCAAAAATTAAAATTTTTCTTACCCCTCGAGAAAAATGTAGCCAAACGATTTTGTGTCCGATGTTTTTTTTTTAATATGTTAACCAACAATTTTAATTATCTTGAATACATCCCATCCCCCACCTTCCTTTTGACCCCACAGTGTGGAATAGTTTATAACCCTTTATGCTGATTCAGAAGGTATTTTCTTCCTTCAAGTTGAAAAAGGTCTCGTTATGGCAATAATATTGTATTACCTGCACTTGAAGTAATCTTAGCTGTATTTATTTTTAGAATCCTACTATTTGTATACTAAACCCCTTAAAGGGGGTAGTCAACCCTTGCCCTTCTATCTCTCTTTGGTTGTTGATCAGTTGATTTGCCATTACTAGCAACTTTATTTTGAAAATTGTCTTTTAAACATATCTCTGGGATCCTTTTGTATCTGATTTCCAACAAAAATACTGCAGTTGTTGTTTTCCCAAAACCCCCATCCCTTTTAAAATTTACATTTTAATTTTAACAAGTCTCAATGCCCCCCTCAAGAAATGGTAATGCAACTACTCCGCCCAGGAGATGAACCCCATCACTTGCAACATATTGTTTGCCATAAAATTTGTCCCATTTTATCAATAAATGGGATTGAAATTTCCTTGCAGTCCTGTTACCCAGCAATTTTCCCAGTTGCCTAAAAATCCATTCATTGCCCCCCTCTTTAGGCAATGTACATTTGTAGGGATCCCCCCCTTGCCCTATCTTCTAGGGCGACCTTAATTATCAGTAGCCCCTTTCCCCCCCTTCCCAATGGCATTACCCCAGAAATAAAAGTAAGGGCTTTTTCCCATTACCTAAAATAATTTATAAAACTGTGACTTGTCATCAACACCATCTCTATCTTTATCTCTTAAAAAAAGCACGGTTTTTTATTTTTTCCCTGGGAGTCTCCCACAATCGAATATTTTAATTGATTAACAGGGGAGTAAGAGGAACCTTTTAAACCCCACTAACCATGAAGTATATGTCTTGGAGAAAGAGAAATTTTTCCTCCCCCCAATATTTTTTATTAACCCTCCTTTCTTCTTCCTGAACTGTGAACATTGCCCCTTTAAAGCGTTACCACTCTCATGGTGTAAACTTTTTTCCCCTTCCAGCACAACTATCTAACCACTCCCAAACACATCTAGACGAAGCTTTAGCCTCCTATTTTTCCTCAACCCTTTTTTGAAAGGACATTCCCCCGAGCTCCCGGAAATAACCTTGTTGCAACTTTTCACTTTCTAATATCTTGCGTGTTTGACCAGGTGTGGGTTCCCCAAATGGTGCTGCTATTTTTAGTTTGGGGCCCGGCATACCAGGTAAAAAATTGGAAAAATTCCTTACTAAAGTAATGGAACGCTACTTCAGGTTTTCAGGGCCCAATGCTGAGCGTTATCTGGTGGTGTGCTTCCCGGGGGACAGTCGGTTTTACTACCCCCCGAAACTTTTTCCCCTTGAGTGGGGTTTTGCAGTCTTTGGTCCCTATCCTATACTCTGTCTGCGGTCTTTTTGCCCTTTCCCCCAATTTTCATCTTTGCTTAGGGGGGTTAAATTGAGAACCCAGTTGCTGGCCCCAGGGTCCAGGTGTCTGGTCTTTTTTTAGTGTGAGGTCTCCCTTTTTGTATCACCTTTTGTGGTTGCAGTGGTGAGTTTAGCCCCTGGCCCCCGCTCTTTACGGTTTTATATGGGTCCTTTTTCCCCCCGCCCATGGCTTTACAAACCTCGTTTTAAAAATTTTTTTGGGTTTCCCTGCCTCCAACGCACTTTTAGGCTATTCCGCCTGAAAATTCTATGACTAAAGAAATTTCCTAAACTCTCTGACTCATCTGGTTTCAATTCCAATTGGCCCTTTTTTTTTTGTGCCCTTCCCCGGGAAAACACCCTGTCTTTGTCCACCTTGTCTTTCTGTGCAGTATTTTAATGTGTTATCATGTTTCCTGACCCCCCTGCCCTTTTAGTGTCGTAGGGTTTTCCCCTTAAACCCTTTTTCATAAGACATTCCCTTAGTCGGGAACAAAACCTTGTCGAAAAAACCTTTGCCTTTCTCTAGTTTTTTGCGTGTTTATAAAGTGGGGTTTCCCAAAAAGGTGTTGTCCCCAGTAGGGGCCTGACTACACGGTGTGCAGTGTCTTAAATATTTTTTTTAAAGGGTTCGGAACGCGTTCTCGGGTTTTCCCAGGCCCCCATTGCTGCAGCGTTCCCTGGTTGATGTTGCTTGGGGAACATGTCGGTGTTAACCCCCCAAAGACTTTCTCCTTGGCGAGGTTTGCTTTTTTTTTCCCCCTAGCCTAACTCTGTTGCGGTCTTTGTGCCTTCCCCTATCTTCATGACTTTGCATTGGCGGGATTAATTCGAGAAGCCAGTTGCTGGACCCGGTGTCCGTTGTCAGGTCTCTTTGAAGTCCTGCCGGTCCTCATCTGATTGGGGAAAAGTTCAATAGATAGGGGTGCGAGGGGTAATTTTGAACAATAGTTTCATTGCCCCGGGTATTGTTTTGGTAGGGGAAGTCCCGCTCCCTATTTCCCCCCCCCTTTTTCCCCCCCCCGAAAAATGATAGTTTGATTGCCCGGGTGTTGTTTAAAGGTAGGGGCAGTCAGCTCCCCCTATCCCCTTTCCCCCCCTCTTCCCCCCCCCCAAAGATGCGTGGGGGCTCCTGAAACAGTAATCACTCGACTCCAACTCCAAAAATTGTAGTACGTGATTTTTTTAGTGGATTATTGGTTTAAAGCTTTACTTTTGACCAATAAATTTAAAATTTGTCTTTCGTCTCTATTGTTAAAAAATTTTAATAATCCCCATCTTTTTGTGATTGGGTCATGAAAAAAATTTCCCTACAAAAAGTTGTTCTTGGAAATAATGGGTTCACCCGGGTTGGATAAAAGCGGGTACTAGCCCCAAATTATTGTTCTATAACAGTGGGTTTAAAATTTAAAGGGGCCCTTCTTCCCTTTAGAGGCGGATCTTTCGTCACACCCCTGGTCTAAGTTTTCCCGCTCCTCCCTTCCCTTTCAGTTTAAAAATTTTTCCCTTAACAATTCTGCAACGGAAGTGCATTGTTCGTATGTTATTTGGGGTGGAAACAGAGTTTTCCT
>NC_069399.1:100479252-100623293 GCF_026875155.1 Cherax quadricarinatus
GATGCTAGATGTTGGTTGCTAGATCGCTAGAGTTGATAGATGTTGGCATGCTGGCATGGTGCTAGATGTTAGATGTTTGGATGCTAGATGCAAGTTGCTTAGATGTTAGATGCTAGATGCTAGATGCTAGATGTAGATGCTAGATGCTGATGCTAGATGTTGGATGCTAGATGCCTAGATGCTAGATGCTAGATGCTAGATGTTGGATGCTAGATGCTAGATGTTGGTTGCTTGATTACTTGATGCTAGATGTGGATGCTAGATGCTTGATACTAGATGTTGGATGCTAGTGCTAGATGCTTGATGTTTTGGATGCTAGTGCTAGATGTTTGGATGCTGGAGCCAGATGCTAGAATGTTGGATGCTAGATGCTGATGCTAGATGTTGGAAGCGCTAGCATGTAGTGCTAGATGTTGGATGTAGATGCTAGATCGCTAGATGTTGGATGCTAGTATGCTAGATGCTAGATGTAGATGCTAGTACTGTGCTAAGATGACTAGATGTTGGGGCATGCTAGATGACTAGATGCTTGATGTTGGATGCTAGATGCCAGATGCTAGATGTTGGATATGCTAGATGCCTAGATGTTAGTGTTGGATGACTAGATGCTAGATGGATAGATGTTAGATGCTTGATGCTAGATCGCTAGATGTTAGATGCTAGATAGCTAGATGCTTGATGTTAGATGTGTGGATGCGAGATGACTAGGAGTTAACCGTCTATTTCATGCTGGAACAATGTCTATATGTTGCAACACCTGAATGGTTACATGATTATTATGTATTTATATTAATGTATATTATTTTTCATATAATTTTATATTGCTTATATTTGCGATAATAGCTAAATCGCAAATGTATTGCCTTTTATTGTTATTTTGAATAGGCTGAAGTTATTAGGATGTAATAATATGTGCTCAGTTCAAGTCTTGATTGTCACAACTACTGTATTATCGATTTGTCGCTACGTTATTACGCCGGCTTCTGAGATGCTGCTGTCTCACGGGGCCTATCACGGATCGAGGGTGGGGGGTGGGTTTTTGTCCTCACTCCGTCTGAAAGTATTCTGTATGCTCTAGACCGCTGGTGGTTGGACAGTTTTGTCTGTCTCATATTCTTGTTAGTTCTGTAGAACTCTGTTCACAGAACATTTGTTAGGCTTAGTGATTTTTAGAGTTGTACTGAGGTTTTGTGTCAGCTTAGACACTTGATCAATAATCAGGTCCTTAGCTATAGCTTCTGACCTAATTTTGTACTGGTATCTGTGTATTGTCACTAGTCGGGGTTTTTCCTATGATGTACTTAAGATTCAGTATTATTGGGAGTTTTGTAACTTTTGTGGAGGATCTGAGATAGTCCCTACTTAGTGTCGTTATATTATCTCCTTGATCATGATTGTGTTCGCAGTCAGCTTGTTATATGGCTTTTGGGGCGTAGGCATTCTTTTCATTGTTCAAGCTGACTGTTCTGGTTGCCAGTCGGTCAAGAAGTTTTTTTATTTTGAGGACTTTGATTCAGTCACTTCGTTTAAGTCTAGTCGTGTCGTGAGACATAGCGAACTACTTAGAGAAACTTACACGCATACACAAACTTTATTGTACATATTTGTAATATCTTATTAAATGTTAATGTACCAGACGGTACTTAAGAAATATAAATGTGCATATGTGATTTCTGGCACATTTAATATTTGAACTCGAGAGATGATATTATTTTCATTTTACTGTGATTGATGTTAAATTTAACTTTGATAATATACCTCTAGACAATAATTAATTTTTAAATTTTAATTTCTCTAGTTATTGCATACCAGTTGTATTCCTGAATCAAATATTGAATCTTAATGTTTCTAATGGATAATTGGACAAGGATATGTCTCTTGTTCGAAAAACCCAGTAAAAGCTGGATGCTAAGAAAGGGCTGTCCTTTTCTAGTAATTCACTGGAGATCTTAAGATCCCTTTAGAATCGTCGTTTTTTGTAACAAATGGGGGCTGTCCGGGATGATCTTGATCCAAGGTGTTGGAGATATTGTAGTTTGACATTTTGTAAATCTATGATCAAACCACTGAGTACTTTCCTATATTGAGACTCTTGTGATTAGTCTGTACAACATGACCAGGTGGTTGTATGTTCTTGATGACGTCTCTTGATACCAAGGAGATGGAAAATACTGATTCATGAGCTTGAGCCTCTAAGACAACCAACACACTAACAATTCTCTATTAGGATTATATTTTCCCATTATCACTCTCTCGTTAGTACAATATTTTGCGTGATGTTATGAAAAGTGAAAACAGTTAATTGATACTCTGAATTTGTCTGAGTTAAGTACATTCAAACACACTTCAGACCTCTGGCTAGTTGCCAAATATATCGGTGGACGTATAACAGGGAATTACACCGCATGAAACTGTCAGAGCGTTAATTAAAGAGATATTGTTTCCTGCCTCATTCAGAGATGTCCTGATGATGTTCTGATTCAGAAAAAGCCTAGTGTCACCATTAGGAAAAAAAAAAGTATTGGGGACTCTATTTGATGAAGATGAATGAGCAACCTAGAGCAGAGTGAGCCTAGTGCCTGACGCTAGTGTAGATCTGTTCTGCCTCGCTCCTTTCTTCACACTGACACTATAGTACAGAGTTTAGCTGTTGTATAAACAGGCATAATACTAGTACAGTGTATGCTTACTCCTGTTTCTTCTTATCGGAGACCAGATATAGGACTCTCTAGAGACTGCTGGACGAAATCCTCCGAACTAAGGACCGTCCAGGACCATTGTTAATTTCCCTACTCCTCCATACCTACTGGTCCTATACTCTCAGGAACAAGTTTGGAGAGGTTAGAAACCTAATTATGTTGCAGACTGCACAAATAGAGGCACAGAGCAGCAAATTGATCGAAGATGTTTTTCCAAAGAGAAATAATGTTCGCTGTTTAAGACAACAGGACTGATAGATTCACAGGACACTTTTAATGTGCAGAAAGCTGCATAGTGGTTACTTAGTTTTTTGAAAGTGACTTAGGACTCATATTTTGATGTGTTTTGAGACCAAGCACGTGCTATTGAATTGGCCACGTAAGCAATGGGCAACATTGTTGCATACTGCTTTGATGGGAAGGCACCAAACCTGTACTGTGCTTTGCCATTTGCCAATACATTAGTTATTGACGCTGTCAATCAAACAATTCTAGAGACGTATAACTTGTTACCTCGTAAGTTATCAAAGAGCACTTTTCGTACGTTACAACGAAGACTAGATCAAACTTGTGTAGATTTGCTCGTGAGAAAAAAGTTGCTTTCACGAGGTGGTGTAGGTCTGCCAAGTGTAACAACTACGACGTCTTGTTCAGTTGTTTCTACACGAAGAGTTACCAACCTGTCAGTATTCTGGAAACTGTCTTCTTTTTTTTATTTTTTTACAAGCATTAGCAGACAGTACGAGATTTCTCACAAACGTGTACGTACTAAAACAAGAGAAACAAGGTAATATAAGATTGTCTAGATGCTGGCATCCTATATCGCTGCTCATTGACGGCCTGATGTACCCTGCTACTGTTAACATTCTCGTACCTTTACCAGGATAACTAAACAATCATGAATCAGTTCTCTGTGGCTAGACAGAAATCTGGTACGAGAAGAAAGTTAAATGTACCTATTGTAACAGGGAAAGGACATACTAGAGAGTATTGCTAAAAGTTAGAAAAGAGATACGTGGAAACAGTCGTGCGGCTGGCGCCCCACTCAAGTCGTATCCTCTTACGAGCAACAAAGGCACACATAAAAATAAGCAATTCCTCTTATCCTACTGTTTTAGAATTATGTTACTCAGGATAGTTGATCCAGCGTCTGAATGTGTATCTGACGAAAAAGATTCGTTCAGGCGATTGAGAGTCCTTAACTTTTCAAGAGGCCAGAATAGGATTTGACGAATAACAATCTACTGAGATTATGTCTTTCAGAGCACTGGCAGTTATCTCTCGTTATTATGAGAAGCTGTTCTGCCTATAAAACTGACGTTTTACTATTGCAAGATAGATGTATTGTTAGTAGCCTTGGAGGGGCTGTTATAAAGTGCCACTTCACAAAGTTTATATTGAAACAAGCTACTATACTGGTTATATTTCAGTGGGTATTCCAGTGGTGTATTTACCATAGGTCAGTGGACTTGTTGATAGGGAACGATTATACTCTTGCTGGTTTATGTAAAGAACCACTTGTGTCATTGATAATAACACTGATGATAAATATGCCATCTGAAGTTGTAGAGTGCATACCTATTTTATTTCCTCCCTAAGACGCAATTACTATGAGCTATGTAAAAGATTCAACAACCCTCCTTGTCTCTGTTGAGTTAGTGGAATGACAATGATTTGGGGTTGAATATGTTGTTGTGTGTGCTCTGCACCCAGGATCTTAACATACTGACTCCCCCTGGTCATCAACCTCAGTCAGGGACACAAACTGACGCTTAAATTTCTAACATCATGATGATTTAATCAAGAGATCAGATTTGTTGATCAGTCACTGGAAAGACTGAGCAGATATAGCAGTTACTGAGAGTGATGCAACAGGATCTCGTTAATTGTTACTATTTTTGTAGTAACGGTTGTTACTGTTGGAGAAAAATAACATGCAAGTTGTTTAACTGATAGTGTTCACCACAGTCAAGCATCTAGTAGACGTTACCAGATACATTTCGTGAACAAGGCCATTGAGTTTGCTAACATTTTGTCCATAGGAGGAACTTTTGCGGTGTTCATGGAAGACACTCGGTAAAATGGCAAAACATTGTACTTGGCCAAGATGAAGGGAAACAGTAGCTGATCATGTGCGTCTGTTTCACGTGTGTCAAGTGACAGGAACGCAAGATATACTCACCTCCACTGCGGCCTCTCATTCCTTCAACCGTGCATGGGGAACATTATCAAGTATTTGTTTGATTGTGTCTGTGTACATTGAAGAGTTCCCAATACCTAGGGTATCGATTACTGAGTCTTAGCCACCCCCATTATGGACGCTGACCAACACGCTATCCCGAAGCTATTCCTATGAGAAAAAATTTATGCTCGTGTATTGTGAGAGTGCGATGAAATTTTTCTCCCAGGTTGGAATTGCCACGTGAGATACCAATCAGGGACTAAAAATCAGGGATCTAAACTTCACTTCTAAGTTCTTTCGAAGGAAGCATTATAAACCCTAGGAATAAGTCTGTTTTTACCTTTTCATCCACTGTCACAAGTGCTCTAGAGAGATTTCATCAGACACTGAAATCCATGATGAGAGGCTTATTGTGAACATTTTCTAAGAGACTGGGATGAGAGGATATACCTTTCTTCTGTGTACGAATGGTATATTAATACCACAATATGAGATTAAGAGACATGTTGCAACATCTGGGTATCTTTATTGTAGACGTTTGCCATCAGTGGCTTTATCAATAAAAAAAATTCTTGGACATAACTTGAAGACAGTAGAACTATTGTACGGAAGATGAGGTAATCAGTCCCTCAACCTAGGAGTAGGTGCGAAGAGCACATAGTAGTGGAGATTATGAAGCAGAAAGAACAGGATCACTGGCGCTTATATTGTAAACGTGCAGGTTGTAGCAGACGTAGGGAATATTCACTGGTAGGCGGGATTCTCCAGTGGTAGTAGGTACTTACCAAAGAGAATGGGGTTAGTTGTAGTAGTAGTTGTCGTAGCTGTGAAGGTTATGTGTACATGCCTCTGAATTAAGATTCATGATTTTTCAGTGTATGACATGTTGTGTACAGAAAATGGGATATAATACCGACAATATGAGATTAAGACACATGTGCCAACATGTGGTTGAGGGATGATTACCTCATCTTCTCGTACATAGTTCTACTGTCTTCAAGTTATGTCCTAGAATTTGTATTGATAAAAGCCAATGGATTGGCGAAACGTCTACAATAAAGATACCCAGATGTTGCACAGGTTTGTCTTATCTCACTTTTCTTCTGTTCGCCTATGAGAGGAAAACGTGAACCAGAAAGTCTCGGGATCATTTTAGTCCGTTTGAATTAATATTCGGACCCAAGTGCTGAGTCCTCTCGCAGTGTATAAGGACGTGTGGACAGGAAAATCAAATCCATCATTGAGTATCTTCACCTTCATTATGCAGCAAATTTTGACAAGCCGCTACGAGAGCTAGCTTCGAAAAACCTAGTTTCAGCCCAAGCTAGAATGAAGCAACATTATGACAAGCGTGCTGTCTCTCGTTCTTTTAAAGCAGGAGATAAGGTGATGGCTCGGAAATTAGTACCAGGTCATGCTCTACAAGCCAGGTATGATGGTCCCCTGGAAGTAGTGAAAAGCTTAGCGACGTAAATTATTTGGTACGTACGCCTGGGAAAAAGAAATCTAATCATGTGTACCATGTTAACCAGCTTAAGGCATACTACGCTAGTCCTCTACCTACTACTTCTATTCTTCCTAGGACAGAGGAAGAAAACGTCAGTCTACCTGACATCTCTAGAGGTATAGAGGTTCGTTTAGAAAATTCAGTGACTCTACAGTCACTAGACGATTTTCTTAGTAACCTTGGGATTGATAAAGCTGGTGATATTAAAAACATGATTTTGCATTTCCCTGAATTGTTCGTGATGTTCCTAAACGTTGTACTCTGGGTGTACATGACGTTGATGTACAGGGAGCATCACCCATTAAGCAATCACCATATAGGAAATGAGTCCAACAAGCATAAAGCATTGAGAGAAGAGGTTGATTTTCTGTTATCTCACGGACTTATTGAGCGCAGTAAAAGTCCATGGACATCTCCCTGTATTTTAGTGCCTAAACCTGACGGTAGTTTCAGGATGTGCACTGATTACAGGAAAGTGAACTCTGTCACCTTGCCTGATGGTTATCCTCTACCTCGCATTGACGACCTTATTGACCGTGTGTCAGGAGCCCAGTTTGTCAGCCGTTTAGATCTCTTACGAGGCTATTATCAAGTCCCGCTTACTGAACGTGCTCAAGAAATATCTGCTTTACTGTTCAAGATGGATTGTTTAACTACCTCGTCACCCCCTTCGGCCTATGTAACGCGGCTTCTTCATTCCAACGTATAATGAACGAGTTGACCCACAACTTAGAAGGAGTAGAAGCCTACCTTGACGACTTAGTGGTGTACAGTGACGAGTGGAACAGCACTTGACCGCGTCTCAGAAGCATTGTTTTGAGAGACTCGCAGCACTAAAACTTCACTGTTAACTAGCTAAATGTAGTTTTGTCAGCCAAGATTACCTATTCTAACACACTTGTATGGCCTAAGGTGAGGAGTTGCATCCTATTGAGAGCTAAGGTTCGTGCACATTTCTGAAATTCCAGTGCCACTGGATCAGGAAAGGAGTACATAGATTCTGGTATGGCAGGATATTATCGCAGGTTCTGTCCAAACTTTTTCTCAGATGCAGCTCCTCTCACTGAGCCCCTTACGTGTGAGCAAAGTTTCCTGTTCACCTGGACAATAGATTGTTCAGACTCGTTCAAAAGGTTGAAGCGCTTGCTCAATCCTCTGCTCCTGTGGGGTTTGCTAATTTTCAATCTCCCATTTCATTTATTACATATAGATAGCGATTGTTATGCAATGGGCGCTGTGCTATGCTCCAACAGTCAACATCCACTGACAACATACTCCATCCTATATGTTACTATTCATCTCTTAAGCTTAAAGCACGACACCAGAAAAATATAATGCCACTTCTTGAGAAAAAAAACTGAGGCTCTAGTCTCTTGTGGTGTCCTTAGAACATTTTGACGTGTATTTGGGCACATTTCCCATTTAAAATTAACGTTTTTTTTATTCAGACAACAATCCACTCACTTATTTAATACCATGAAAAGTAAAAAGCGATAGGATCATGAGTGGGCCCCTCAGAATCCAACCTTATTCTATAGGCATAAAACACATAAGTGAACATTGTAATGTAATTGCTACGCTCTGTCTCGTCCTATAAATATTTATCAGTTTACATTAAATTACAAACTGTGAATTTTATATGCCCAAATACCTTTTTGTTACTTGCTATGTCCAAATTCAGTACAGTAACTTAATCCCTCTCAGCCCATAATAACTATATTATTCTCATGTCATGTCTATATGTATTATATATATATTCACAGTATTGATGTGGTGTGGTAAGGAGACATATAGCTGTAGTGATAGAATTTCTGGGTAGTGTCGTGTGGGACAGGATGTACTGCGTGACGGCAATACACTGTCCTGCCGCAGATCCCCCCCCCCCTTCATCTACACACCTTAAGCTGTTTCATACTCAGAGTTCTAACTGCCTCGAGCATTCTCACAACCACAACTTAAGAGTGTGAATGCGTCTCCTCTACATGATCGAGAGCCTCAGTGCCCTGGCATCGTCTATGCTAGACCATGTCTTCTAACACTGATGTATATAAACACGAGTATCAGAAATACGATACTGTGTCTACTGCCTGCGAGTTAGGGGCTATCCTAAGACGGTCTCGCTGTGAATAATGTAGAGTTGCTTGGCACTATAGAGACATTCATTTAATATTTATTTTTGATAATAATTATTGAGATATATAACCAGAAATAATGTGAAAGACATTCATTTTGCAACTCCTAGTGCGACCTCAGTCGTTGGGGGGGGGTTTTTGCGAGGGGGGTGTTGCAACCTCTTGAATGGGTTACAATGAATTATTCTATTGTTATATATGTAAGTAAATTAACCTTTTCATTTAATTTTATATTGCATATATTTCGATAATAGCTAAATCGTAATGTAAGACCTATTTATATTATTATTTACATCTGTTATATTGTTAGTTAGCTTATGTTGTTAGGAATGAGTACGTAATATGTGCTCAATTAGTCACTTGATTGTCAAACCTACTGTAATTATTCGCTTGTCCGCTCGTTATACCTGCGGCGTTTCTGAGCTGCAGTTTGTCCACGTAGCTATCCAGTGATCAGAGGGGGGGGGGATGGTCCTCACCTCTCGTGAAATTGTCAGTCTGCTGGAGACTCTACTTGCACAGAGGTTGGTCAGATTGTCTTCTGACATTTCTGCTCGAGACTCGCTTTCAGCTGTTGGACAGATTTCTTTCTCATTCTTCATAGTTCGTAGAACTTTATCATCAGACATTGTAAAGACTTAGGTGATTTTTCCCGAGTTGTACTGATGTTGTGTGTCACATTGAACAGACACTCTGAAAAATTCTCAGGTCCTTAGCTATATGCTTCGACCTAATTTGTACATGCTGTCCTTGTGTTAATGTAGCGACAGTCACAGTTTTACCTATGCTGACAAAGATTGCAGTATTTATGGAGTTTTGTCTAAACTTTGGTGGAGTGATCTGCTGATGGTCCCTACTTAGTGGTCGTTATATTATCTCCTTGATCCTGATTGTTCGCAGTCTGCGTATTGCATTGTCTATTGGGCTAGCATTCTTTGTTGTTCAAGCAGACTGTTCGGGTTGCAGTCGGTCACTGAAGTATAGTTTTATATGAGGACTTTGTCAGTCCAACTTGTTTAAGTCTTATTCGAGTGCCTTGAGACATCAGCTAACTACTTAAGAGCACTTACACGCATACTCACTCTTACCTTGTACATATTTGTAATAATCCTTATTTAAATGTTATAGTACCTGGACGGTACGTATAAGAATTATAAATGTGATGTGCTTTCAGCACAATAATATTGAACTCGAGAGATTGATTTTATTTTGATTGCTGTGATTTAATTTACTTTGATAATATACCTCTAGACAACTTACTACTTAATAAATTTATTAAATTTTAATTTCTCTAGTTAGTAGCCTACCAGTTGTAATCCTAAAGCACTATTGAACCATACTGAATTTTAATGGATAATTGGAAAAGGATACGGGACTACTTGTTACGAAAACCCAGTAAAAGGCTGGATGCTAGAAGGGCAGTCCTTTCTAGTATTCACTGGAGATCTCTAAGCTTTTAGAATCGCGTTTTTTGTAACAGTTAGTGAAGGGATGGTTAGTGAAGGGATAGTTAGTGAAGGGATGGTTAGTGAAAGGATGGTTGGGGAAGGGCTGGTTGGTGAAGGGATGGTTAGTGATGGGATGGTTAGTGAAGGGATGGTTGGTGAAGGGATGGTTGGGGAAGGGGTGGTTGGGGAAGGGTGGTTGGGAAGGGATTGGTTGAGGAAGGGATGGTTGGGGAAGGGATGGTTAGTGAAGGATGGTTGAGGAAGGATTGTTGGGAAGGGATGGTTAGTGAAGGGAGGGTTTTGGGAAGGGATGGTTGGGGAAAGGGAGGGGTTGGGGAAGGGATGGTTAGTGAAGAGATGGTTGGGGAAGGGAGGGTTTGGGGAAGGGATGGTTGGGGAAGGGATGGTTAGTGAAGAATGGTTGGGGAAGGGATGGTTGGGGAAGGGATGGTTGGGGAAGGGATGGTTAGTGAAAGGATGGTTGGGAAGGGATGGTTGGGGAAGGGTGATTAGTGAAGGGATGGTTGGGGAAGGGATGGTTGGGGAAGGGATGGTTGGGGAAGAGATGGTTAGTGAAGGGATGGTTAATGAAGGATGGTTGGGGAAGGGATGGTTGGGGAAGGGATGGTTGGGGAAGGGATGGTTAGTGAAGGATGGTTAATAAAGGGGATGGTTGGGGAAGGGATGGTTGGGGAAGGGTTTGGTTAGTGAAGGGATGGTTAATGAAGGGATGGTTGGGGAAGGGACGTTGGGGAAGGGATGGTTGGGGAAGGGATGGTTAGTGAAGGGATGGTTAATGAAGGGATGGTTGGGGAAGGGATGGTTGGGGAAAGGATGGTTTGTGAAGGGATGATTAGTGTAGGGTTTGCTCCTATGATTGCTGGAAGTGAGTTACGAAAGAGCTGGAAAGACAACTGTTGAGTGAGTAACACTGAATTTATCATTTTTCTTGATGCCACTCTTCCTTGTAAGTGGTATCAAGAAGATGCCACTCTTCCTTGGTAGAGTGGTATCAAGAAGATGCCACTCTTCCTTGGTAGAGTGGCATCAAGAAGATGCCACTCTTCCTTGGTAGAGTGGCATCAAAGAAGATGCCACTCTTCCCTTTGGTAGAGTGGTATCAAGAAGATGCCACTCTTCCTTGGTAGAGTGGAAATCAAGAAGTGCCACTCTTCCTTGGTAGAGTGGTATCAAGAAGATGCCACTCTTCCTTGGTAGAGTGGTATCAAGAAGATGCCACTCTTCCTTGGTAGAGTGGTATCAAAGAAGATGCCACTCTTCCTTGGTAAAAGTGGTATCAAGAAGATGCCACTTTTCCCTTGGTAGAGTGGTACCCAAGAAGATGCCACTCTTTTTGGGTAGAGTGGTACAAGAAGATGCCACTCTTCCTTGGTAGGTGGTATCAAGAAGATGCCACTCTTCCTTGGTAGAGTGGTATCAAGAAGATGCCACTCTTCCTTGGTAGAGGGGTATCAAGAAGATCCCAAACTTTTCCTTGGTAGAGTGGTATCAAGAATGATGCCACTCTTCCTTGGTAGAGGGGGTATCAAGAAGATTGCCACTCTTCCTTGGTAGAGTGGTATCAAGAAGATGCCACTCTTCCTTGGTAGAGTGGTATCAAGAAGATGCCACTCTTCCTTGGTAGAGTGGCATCAAGAAGATGCCACTCTTCCTTGGTAAGTGGCATCAAGAAGATGCCACTCTTCCTTGGTAGAGTGGTATCAAGAAGATGCCACTCTTCTTGGGTAGAGTGGTATCTTAATATTAGTACAAATCACTGGAATTGTTAAATTTTGACGATCATGTCGTCAAAATTTAACAAGACCAGTAGTTTGCATGGAGTTTTGCGATGGAGATATGACCACAACGTTCAGAGGAATTTACAAAGTGAACAATGATAAACTTTGGGAAGCAGAAGAACCAAAAAAAGAGGGAATAGAGATGGAAGGTGTACAAGCAGAGAGGTTCAAAGATGAACTCTGGTTAACTTGAAGGTTCAGGAGTAAATAAGGCCGCTGAAGCTACTCCTGATATCAGTACTATATACGATGTTGTTGTTAATGTTGTTGTTAATGTTAGCACTGTTGTTAATGTTGTTGTTAATGTTAGCACTGTTGTTAATGTTGTTGTTAATGTTAGTCGATAACATGACTCGCGAAATCGTAATGACACGATTGCAAACAAACCATACCACGGGTGGGGATAGAACCCGCGGTCAGAGAGTCTCAAAACTCCAGACCGTCGCGTTAGCCACTAGACCAGCTAGCCACAATAAGATTCGTCCAACTAGGTATATTTCTACACCATAGGAAGGTTAGCACAGGCACCTCTGTGACCACAAATGCAAGATTTTACAGACGAATCTCCAGCTAGCGTGGCCGTACTAGTGTTAGTGGTGTTGTTAATTTTAGTACTGTTGTTGATGTTAGTACTAGTGTTGTTGTTAATGTTAGTACTAATGTTAGTGTTGTTGATAATGTTAGTACTGTTGTTAATGTTAGTACTAGTGTTAGTGTTGTTCTTAATGTTAATACTGTTGTTAATGTTAGTACTAGTGTTAGTGTTGTTGTTAGTTAGTACTGTTGTTAATGTTAGTACTAGTGTTAGTGTTAATATTAGCACTAATGTTGTTATTAATGTTAGTACTAGTGTTAGTGTCGTTGTTAATGTTAGTACTAGTGTAAGTGTTGTCGTTAATGTTAGTACCGTTGTTAATGTTAGTACTTTTTTATGTTAATTTAATGTTAGTACTAGTGTTAGTGTTGTTAACGTTAGTACTGTTGTTAATGTTAGTACTAGTGTTAGTGTTGTTAATATTAGCACTAGTGTTGTTGTTAATGCTAGTACTAGTGTTAGTGTTGTTGTTAACGTTAGAACTAGTGTTGTTAATGTTAGTACTAATGTTGTTGGTGTTGTTAATGTTAGTACTAGTGTTAAACATTAGTACTAGTGTTATCGTTAATGTTAGCACTAGTGTTAGTGTTGTTGTTAATGTTAGTACCGTTGTTATTGTTAGTACTAGTGTTGTTGTTGTTAACGTTAGTGCTAGTGTTAGTATTGTTGTTAATGTTAGCACTAGTGTTGTTATTATTAGTACTAGTGTTGTTGGTGTTGTTAATGTTAGTACTAGTGTTAAATATTAGTACTAGTGTTATTGTTAATGTTAGCACTAGTGTTAGTGTTGTTGTTAATGTTAGCACTAGTGCTGTTAACATAAGTACTAGTGTTGTTAATATTAGTACTAGTGATGTTGCTGTTAATGTTAGTACTAGTGTTGTTGTTAATGTTAGCACTAGTGTTAGTGTTGTTGTTAATGTTAGTACTAGTGTTAGTGTTGTTGTTAATGTTAGCACTAGTGTTAGTGTTGTTGTTAATGTTATCACTAGTGTTAGTGTTGTTGTTAATGTTAGCACTAGTGTTAGTGTTGTTGTTAATGTTATCACTAGTGTTAGTGTTGTTGTTAATGTTATCACTAGTGTTAGTGTTGTTGTTAATGCTAGCACTAGTGTTAGTGTTGTTGTTAATGTTAGACCTAATGTCAATGTTGTTAATTGTAGCACTGATGTTATTGTTGTTAATATTAGTGTTGTTGTAAATGTTAATGTTGTTGTTAATGTTAGTGTTGTTGTAAATGTTAGTGTTGCTGTTAATATTAATGTTGCTGTTAGTGTTAGTGTTGTTACTGTTGTTAATGTTAGCACTGTTGAAATTGTTACTGTTAATGTTAGTAATAATGTTAGTGTTGTTGTTAATATAGTTGTTAATGTTAGTGTTGTTGTTAATGATAATATTAATGTTGGTGTTCTTGTTAATGTTAGTGTTTTTGTTAATGTTCGTGTTGCTGTTAATGTTAGTGTTGTCCATGTTAGTAGTAATGTTAACGTTGTTGTTATAGTTAGTGTTAATGCTAGTATTGTTGTTAATGATGTTGTTAATGTTAATGCTAATGATAGTGTTGCTGTTGTTCTTGTTATTGTTGTTGTCATTAATGTTAGTGTTGTTACTGTTGTTGTTAATGCCAATGTTATTGTTAATGTTGTTGTTATTATTGTTATTGTTAGTTTTGTTTTAATTGTCGTTGTTAATGTTATTGATGTTAATGTTAGTGTTGTTGTTACTGTTAGTGTTGTGTCTAATGTTAGTGTTGTTGTTGATGTTGTTTTTGATGTTAGTGTTCTTGTTGGTGTTACAGTGATGGTGGTGTTAGTGTTACAGTGATGGTGGTGTTGGTGTTACAGTGATGGTGATGTTGGTGTTACAGTGATGGTGGTGTTGGTGTTACAGTGATGGTGGTGTTGGTGTTACAGTGATGGTGGTGTTGGTGTTACAGTGATGGTGGTGTTGGTGTTACAGTGATGGTGGTGTTGGTGTTACAGTGATGGTGATGTTATAGTGATGATGGTGATGGTGGTGTTACAGTGATGATGGTGGTGTTACAGTGATGATGGTGGTGTTACAGTGATGGTGGTGGTGTTACGCTGTATCACCACGTTAATGGTGGTGATACAGCGATGGTGGTGTTGGTGTTACAGTGATTGCGATGGTGGTGTTACAGTGAGAGTGGTATTGGTGTCATAGTGATGGTGATAGTGGTCTTACAGTGATAGTGGTGTTGCAGTTATGGTTGTGTAGCAGTGGAAGAGAGGTGGTATTACGGTAATGGAGGTGTTACACTTATGGTGATAGTGGTGTTACAATGATGGTGATGATGATGTTACAGTGATAGTGATGGTAGTGTTTGCGTTACAGTGATGGTGGTGTTACAGAGATGGTGGTGGTGTTACAGTGGTGGTGGTGGTGTTACAGTGGTGGTGGTGTTGCAGTAGTGGTGGTGGTGCTCCGCCAATGGTGATGGTGGTGTTACAAAGTTGGTGATGTTACAGTGGTGGTGGTGTTACAGTGATGGTAGTGTTACAATGGTGATGGTGGTGATGCTACAGTGGTGATGGTGTTACAGTGCTGGTGGTGGTAGTGTTACAGTCATGGTGATGGTGGTGCTACAGTGATAAAAATTTTGCTGTTACAGTGTTGGTGTGATGGTGATGTTACAGTGATGGTAGGGATGTTGTTATAGTGATGATGGTGGTGGTGTTTCAGTGATGGTGGTAGTGGTGGTTGTAGTGCTACAATGGTGGTGGTGCTCAAGTGGTAGTAGTGGTGCTACAATGGTGGTGTTGGTGGTGGTGGTGGATCATCAACACACACACACAGGAATCCTGGTGACCTTGCACTTGGATCTAATTCTCACCAAGAGAATGACTGGATTGACAAGTTTCCTGCGACCAATTTCCTCACTCCCTCCCCTCCCATCCCTCTATCACTCCCTCCCCTCCCATCCCTCAATCACTCCCTCCTCCTCCTCCTCCTCCTCCTCCTCCTCCTCCTCCTCCTCCTCCTCCTCCTACATCACTCACTCCATCCTTCCTCCTTCACACCCCTTCCTCCCTCCATAACCACAAAGTCACATCTTCCTGGTCACTGTGACTCATGCACAGTAACGGTACTTGAGGGATTTTCCGCCCGAAATATAAACTTTTGATGCCACAGTCTTGCTCAAATGTTATTATATTGATTATTTCAACGTTAATGTTATTTTGCGCTACACAGGATATTAGGGAAGTCTGGAATCATTGTAGATGAGAGTCTGGTGTGTCTATGTGCTCGATCCTCCTTCCTTGCACGCAGCTCTGCACTCCATCAAGTAACTGCGCTTCAGCGTCAAGTCTGCAGAGGACGAGCAACTTAATTAGCGCCGATATAAGAAATGTGTTTTTGCTTCTACCTCCGTCCTCCCCAGTCCCGTCTCCCACATGTTGCCACCCTGGGTGACTGTCTAGTTCACATGTGGGCGGCTGTCTAGTTCACCTGTGGGCGGCTGTCTAGTTCACCTGTGGGCGGCTGTCTAGTTCACCTGTGGGCGGCTCTCTAGTTCACATGTGGGCGGCTGTCTAGTTTACCCGTGAGCGGCTGTCTAGTTCACATGTGGGCGGCTGTCTAGTTCACATGTGGGCGGCTGTCTAGTTCACCTGTGGGAGGCTGTCTAGTTCACCCGTGGGCAGTTGTCTAGTTCACCTGTGGACGACTGTCTAGTTCACATGTGGGCGGTAATCTAGTTCACCTGTGGGCGGCTCTCTAGTTCACATGTGGGCGGCTGTCTAGTTTACCCGTGAGCGGCTGTCTAGTTCACATGTGGGCGGCTGTCTAGTTCACATGTGGGCGACTGTCTAGTTCACCCGTGAGCGGCTGTCTAGTTCACATGTGGGCGGCTGTCTAGTTCACCTGTGGGCGGCTGTCTAGTTCACCTGTGGGCGGCTGTCTAGTTCACATGTGGGCGGCTGTCTAGTTCACATGTGGGCGGCTGTCTAGTTCACATGTGGGCGGCTGTCTAGTTCACATGTGGGCGACTGTCTAGTTCACATGTGGGCGTCTGTCTAGGTCACCTGTGGGCGGCTGTCTAGTTCACCCGTGGGCAGCTGTCTAGATCACCTGTGGGTGGCTGTCTAGTTCACCTGTGGGCGGTTGTCTGGTTGACCTGTGGGCGGTTGTCTAGTTCACCTGTGGGCGGCTGTCTAGTTCACCTGTGGGCGGCTGTCTAGGTCACCTGTGGTCGACTGTCTAGTTCACCTGTGGGAGGCTGTCTAATTTGCCTGTGGGCGACTGTCTAGTTCACCTGTGGGAGGCTGTCTAGTTTACCTGTGGGCGGTTGTCTAGTTCACCTGTGGGCGGCTGTCTAGTTCACCTGTGGGCGGCCGTCTAGATCACCTGTGGGCGGCTGTCTAGATCACCTGTGGGCGGCTGTCAGCTTCACATGGTGGTCGGCTGTCTAGGTCACCTGTGGTCGACTGTCTAGTTCACCTGTGGGAGGCTGTCTAATTTGCCTGTGGGCGGCTGTTTAGTTCACCTGTGGGCGGCTGTCTAGATCACCTGTGGGCGGCTGTCTAGTTCACCTGTGGGCGGCTGTCTAGTTCACCTGTGGGAGGCTGTCTAGATCACCTGTTGGCGGCTGTCTAGTTCACCTGTGGGCGGCTGTCTAGTTCACCTGTGGGCGACTGTCTAGTTCACCTGTGGGAGGCTGTCTAGTTTACCTGTGGGCGGTTGTCTAGTTCACCTCTGGGCGGATGTCTAGTTCACCTGTGGGCGGCCGTCTAGATCACCTGTGGGCGGCTGTCTAGATCACCTGTGGGCGGCTGTCAGCTTCACATGGTGGTCGGCTGTCTAGTTCACCTGTGGGCGACTGTCTAGTTCACCTCTGGGCGGCTGTCTAGTTCGCCTGTGGGAGGCTGTCTAGCTCACTTGTGTGGGCGGCTGTCTAGATCACCTGTGGGCGGCTGTCTAGTTCACCTGTGGGCGGCTGTCTAGATCACCTGTGGGCGGCTGTCTAGTTCACCTGTGGGCGGCTGTCTAAATCACCTGTGGGCGGCTGTCTAGTTCACCTGTGGGCGGCTGTCTAGTTCACCTGTGGGCGACTGTCTAGTTCACCTGTGGGCGACTGTCTAGTTCACCTGTGGGCGACTGTCTAGTTCACCTGTGGGCGGTTGTCTAGTTCACCTGTGGGCGGTTGTCTAACTCACCTGTAGGCGACTGTGTAGTTCACCTGTAGGCGACTGTCTAGTTCATCTGTGGGCTACTGTCTAGTTCACTTGTGTGTGGCTGTCTAGTTCACCTGTGGGCGACTGTCTAGTTCACCTGTGGGCTACTGTCTAGTTCACCTGTGTGTGACTATCTAGTTCACCTGTGTGTGGCTGTCTAGTTCACCTGTGGGCGACTGTCTAGTTCACCTGTGGGCGACTGTTTATTTCACCTGTGTGACTATCTAGTTCACCTGTGGGCTACTGTCCAGTTCACCTGTGTGTGGCTGTCTAGTTCACCTGTGGGCTACTGTCTAGTTCACCTGTGGGCGACTCTCTAGTTCACCTGTGGGCGACTGTTTATTTCACCTGTGGGTACTGTCTAGTTCACGTGTGGGCGGTAGTCTGGTTTACCTGTGGGTGACTGTCTAGTTCACCTGTGGGCGACTGTCTAGTTCACCTGTGGGCGGTTGTCTAGTTCACCAGTGGGCGGTTGTCTAGTTCACCTGTGGGCGTTTGTGGAGTTCAACTGTGGGCGGTTGTAGAGTTCACCTGTGAGCGACTGTCTAGTTCACCTGTGGGCGGCACCGACCCTGCTCGTGCAGGATTGTATTCCTTACTTGGAATCAAGTTTTTTTTTTAGACATATTTACGATAATGGTAGCCACAGTGTGGGGTTTGGTAGTTCTTTTGACTACTGCCCACACTCATGGTGTGGGCCGTAATCAAAAGATTACAGCAGCACATAATGGGTCCAGGGACTAGGCTCCAGCTTTTTAAGAACTGTGATGTACCTACAAACATTTAAAGAATCATTGATATATTTGTTTCTGGTAAATCAGCATGTCAGTTTAACTGCATATTTGTGTGTATTCTTTCTTATTACTATTTTTATTGTGTATATTATATTGTGCCAATGTGATATCCGGGTGTGTAATCTAATGATGCATTTATGTAGGGAGAGAGTTGGCAGGACGCCAGTGTCTTGGGTGCTCCACCTTCCTGCTTGTTTAATCTGTGTTCCTGTGTTCACATGCTCATCTTAACTGGCTAGAGGCCAGAAGGAGGCGTGGCCTGCTCACCCATCTCTTTGCTATAACTCATTACATTTACATTTGTTGTTGCTGTTAATTGGATTACCGAGTGTGGGTGAGCGATACTTCTGCTGTGTTACACTCACATATGTCACTACTTTAGAAGCTCCTAGACCTTGAAGGTCCCCTGGGTGAAGGCTCCTGGATATACTTCTGTGTAGGCTGGAACTTTACTCTCGTTCTGGATAAACATGTCGCATGTTTTCTCCAACCTGTTTCTTCTCTTCTGAGCATTTCTTCGATGTTTTGTGTCCTTTTTTTTACAAACTTTAATAGTGAGTTAAAGTGCGTATTTGTGTTCACGTGAATGTACTTTACAAGAATCATCGTCAGGATTTATTTAGCTATCATTCCTGGGCTTTCCCGTCTTGATACTTTGTTCTCCAGATCTTTGCTCGAGCGTCTAAACATTGTTAATTGTGTACTGCCACTGTCCGGGCCTATGAAATTACGATTTTGTTGTGCTATTTGAACCTTTGTATGTCCACCTTTAAGTGTTTGGTGGTTTTTGCTGCTATTTAATGTTCGTCCAGGTGTACCGTGGTGCTAACTGCTGATGTCACAACATTGTAACTAGTCTGGATACGTTATTTTAGGTTTCGTTGACATGTAAATTATATTTAACTTATATTCTTATGCCTTTGTTCATGTAACAGAGTCATAATTGTCCACGTGAAAATTGTAGAAAAGAAAGTTATGGTAATTATACCATAATAATTTAAGTTTACTTAAGATCTAAATTAGCTTATCGCTGTTGCATTATTACTGATTTACATAATTCACAAAGTTGCGATTTCACCCTAGACATCAAATGTTTTTAAATTACTTTTTGATCTTTGACTTCTCATCTTCCTGGACGTGATGCAAATGTTGATAAAAATCATAATGGTTTTAAAAAGACACGTGAGGAAACACTAGCACATATTTATTAGAAAACGTTTCGGTCTTGAGACCAATTTGTCGGTATCTATTACTAAGGTTTATTCCAAAAATTGTAATAAAGTTTAGAGTTCACTTTTCTAGTGGTAAAATATGTAAAATATGTTGAATATTTAACTACATATTACGACTTGCATACAGATCAGTTATTATAAGTCAGAATGTAACTTCCTTGGTAATAACTCAGGTTACAGTGTTAATTAATAACTTACAAGTTTATGATTTATACACAAACTTAATTAATTGTTTGTGTAGGCATAAATTCAGTCACAAAACATCGCAGTGTTCTTTATAAATAGTTATGAGTTATTTATAAAAAAAATGAAGAGGTATCGTTGAATTTAGACGGATTTAATTAACAGTGAGTAATTTACACCAGGCAAAAATTAGGTAATTTTCTACATTATTTATACCAACATATAAAAAAAATACTCTGTAGCAGACGTTTACCCTAGCCAGACTACCCAGGAGACCTGTTAAGGTTCTTCTGGGTAGGAGAAAAGATTGTTATATGGGATACTGAAACTATAAATTATCTAAAAAGGTATATATATATATATATATATATATATATATATATATATATATATATATATATATATATATATATATATATATATATATATATATATATATATATCAAACTACAGTATATACTACATCATGTAATCTGCGGCAAGAGTAACAGGCGAGGTTTCGCTTGGATTGCATGCAGTCTCTGTGGAAAATGGTCACATGGATCGTGTATGGACCTTAAGCAATCAACCACCATCGATATAATCAGGAAAATGTTTTTGGCTCTTCCCAAGTGAGAGGCACCTTCGGGAGAAAATTACATCTATATTAAAAGACAGAAATACCAACAAAAAAAATTATCCTTCTTAAGAAAACATGACCACCTTGTATAACAGCTGGGAGGCAGATGGGGCTGTCACCCCTGGGGCTGTCACCCCTGGGGCTGTCACCCCTGGGGCTGTCACCCCTGGGGCTGTCACCCCTGGGGCTGTCAACTCTGGGGCTGTCACCCCTGGGGCTGTCACCTCTGGGGCTGTCACCCCTGGGGATGTCACCCCTGGGGATGTCACCCCTGGGGATGTCACCCCTGGGGCTGTCACCCCTGGGGCTGTCACCCCTGGGGATGGTGCTGTCTTGGAGAACAGTACTTGTAAGAATACAGACATAAAAGACAGTGCACCAGGTAGAGATAGTGGCCTTGGTAATGAAACAGGTAAAGATAGTGCTATATAAATTTTAGAGGTACGAGGCTGCACTGCTGCTGGAGATGGAATAAAAGGGCCGATGCTTCGGGAAGAGTGTCGATACATTACCAGAAAAAACTGGTGGAAACATTAATGTCAGTAGAGTGGCTGTAGGTAATGTAAAGACTGAAAAAAATGCACCAGTAGGGAATGCAGTCACAAAAAAAAAATCCTGAACAGAAATCAGATCTATGCTAATTCTATGCCTTGGGTATCTGCAGGCATGAAATATCTGGAAGAACAGGTGGGACATCCAATTTTGAACATCCCAAAAAATGCTGCACAAGCATAACAGGGAAATGTAGCTCCTCTTTCCCTAACTTTTTCACCCTGAAATATGTCACTCTTCAGTCCAGGAAAGACAATGCTACAACCTATATTGTCAGGCACATCACCTAAAGGGAACAACAAGACACAGATCACCCTTATAAGAAAGAAACCAGGGGAGAAACAACCATTCCATTGACGGAAAAAAGCGAAAATGGCAAGAAATGACAGAAATCCTAAACTAGAGAGAGACGATGACGAAGAATGAAAGAGCTACTGAAAAGTCCACTGAAATGCGAAGGGAGGCACTGGTCAGAGAAACGGCAAATATCAAACTTAAGCTTAAAGAATCATAAAGGAGGCAAGAAACTCAGGAAGAACTTAAAGCCATCAATGAAATTGGAAAAAAAAAAAAAAAAACAATATCCAGTATTGGACGCCTGCTTAGATGAGATGGGACTTACGCAGATGACAGCAAAGAAATGAGTGACATACTAAAGTCTCAAAATTACTCTGTGTTTAGTGAGCCGTTAACCGGACTGAGAGTCGAAAATCTAAACAAATTTTTTATGACCGAGACTCAAAATTTGGTCAATTTAAAAATCTCCGATATTACCCTAACACCACATGACTTCGAGAAAGCAATAAACGACATGCCTCTGCACCCGCCCTCTGGCCCCAGACTCGTTTAACTCCATATTCACCAATAACTGCAAAATGCCCCTGTCTCGTGTCTTCACCATTCTATGCAAAGGGAGCATGGACACAGGGCTCAACCCACAGTCACTTAAAAAACAGACACAGCCCCCTTCCACAAAGGTGGCAGTAAACTAATTGCAAAAAATTACAGACCTATAGCACTAACGTCCCATATCATAAAAATCTTTGAAAGGGTTCTAAGAAGCAAAATCGCCACCCACCTAGATATCCATCAGTCACACAACCCAGAGCAACACGGGTTTAGAGCAGATCGTTCCTGCCTGTCCCAGCTACTGGGCCATTATGACAAGGTCTTAGAAACAGTGAAGGTCAAACAAAATGCAGACGTAGTATACACAGACTTTGCGATAGCCTTCGACAAGTGTGACCATGGTGTAATAGCGCATAAAATGCGTGATAAAGGAATAACAGAAAAAATTGGTAGATGGATTTATCGCTTCCTAACAAACAGAACACAAAGGGTAATAGTAAACAGAGTAAAGTCTGAGATAGCCACAGTGAAAAGCTGTTTCACAAGGCACAGTACTCGCCCCTATCCTGTTCTTTATCCTCATATCTGACATAGAGTTGTAAGCCACAGCACTGTGTCTTCCTTTGCGGATGACACCCGTTTGCATGACAGTGTCATCCATCGATGATTTTCTTCATATCGCTTGTTATCTCAAGACTGGAACACTACTGCACAGTAACAGCTCCTTTCAAGCGAAATTGCAGACCTGGAGAATGTACAGAGAACTTTCAGGGCACATATAGTAATATAAAGCACCTAAATTACTGGGAACGGTTGAAATCCCTTGATTTGCACTCCTGGAACACAAACAAGAAAGATACATGATAATATACACTTGGAAAATCCTAGAGGGACTAGTCCCAAATCTGCAAACGAAAATCACTCCCTACGAAAGCAAAAGACTTGGCAGGCGGTGCAGCATTCCCCCAGTGAAAAGCAGGAGCGCCACGAGTACACTGAGAGACAACAAAATACGTGTCAGGGGCCCAAGACTATTCAACTGCCTCCCAGCATACATAAGGGGGGTTACTAATACACCCCTGGCTGTCTTCAAGAAGGCGCTGGTCAGGCACCTAAAGTCAGTAACCTGACTAACCTGGCTGTGGTTCATACGTCGGTTTGCGTGCAGCCATCAGTAACAGCCTGGTTGATCAGGCTCTGATCCACCACGAGGCCTGGTCACAGACCGGACCACGGGGGCGTTGACCCCCGAAACCCTCTCCAGGTATATTCTAGGTAGGCATTTCTTGAACATTTGTGAGCGAGTTGTCTCTGAATTCTTGAATTTGAATGGGATAACTTGGGGAAAATACAAGAATATTGAGACTAGGGAATGCCATAAACTGAACCTAAGTGGAATATCTACTCACAGTAGATCAGTTAGCTTGTTACCACTGGTCCCAGGACCTGACACACAGAGTCAGCTCTCCCTGACAGAGCTCTGCAATTACTTGTAGTATACCTGGAGGGTATTCCGGGGGTCAACGCCCCCGCGACCCGGTTCATGACCAGGTCTCGCCGTGAATCCGAGCCTGACCAACCAGGTTGTTACTGCTGACCGCACGTAAACCGACGTATGAACCATACCCCAGATGGTCAGGTACTGACTTTAGGTGTCTTTCCAGCTCCCTATTGAAGACAGCGAGGGGTCTGTTAGTAATCCCCCTTATGTATGCTGGGAGGCTTGAAGAGTCTTGGACTCCTGACACTTATTGTGTTGTCTCTTAGCTTACTCATGGTGCCCCTGTTTTTCATCGGGGAAATGTTACATGTCCTGCCGAGTCTTTGGCTTGCGTAGGGAGGGATTTTCGTGTGTAGATTTGGGACTAGTCCTTCTAGGATTTTTCAAGTATATATTATCATGTATCTTTCTCATCTGCGTTCCAGGGAGTACAGGTCAAGGGACTTCAACCGTTCCCAGTAATTTAGGTGCTGTTTGCCAGCGCTCTCCTCAGTTCTTAACTACTTCCTTGATTTTAACGGTTTCAACCTCCCGATTTTGGCTAAGGTAGTATCCAGGGAAATTACGTGGTTTGAGGACTAGTCCTCCTAACGATAAGGTGTGAAATTACACGTCATCACACTAGTATCCTCATCCAGGCAACAGGCACCTGGTTCAAGTCTCTTTTCCATTTCCAATTGTCTTTTGCAAGCGTAGTTCCAGAAATCCTGAACACTATCAGCCGTATGAGTACCACAGGGTCATCACACACACACCAGGAACCCACTCAAGAAGCACCACCATGGGTCATCAACACCACACCACAGACAGACCACCTCAAGAGGACACCAGGGTGACATCACACACACACCAGAGAACCCACCTCAAGACCAGGTCACAACACGACACCCGACCCACCTCAAGAGACCTCCGGTCATCAAACCATATACCCACTCAAGGACCTCACAGGGTCATCAAACACATCACCAGAGAACCACCTCAAGAGGACCACCAGGGTCATCAACACACACCAGAGAACCCACCTCAAGAAGACCACCAGGGTCATCAACACACACCAGAGAACCCACCTCAAGAAGACCACCAGGGTCATCAACACACACCAGAGAACCCACCTCAAGCAGACCACCAGGGTCATCAACACACACCAGCAGAACCCACCTCAAGAAGACCACCAGGGTCATCAACACACACCAGAGAACCCACCTCAAGAAGACCACCAGGGTCATCAACACACACCAAGAACCCACCTCAAGAAGGACCACCAGGGTCATCAACACACACCAGAGAACCCACCTCAACAAGACCACCAGGGTCATCAACACACACCAGAGAACCCACCTCAAGAAGACCACCAGGGTCATCAACACACACCAGAGAACCCACCTCAAGAGACCACCAGGGTCATCACACACACCACAGAACCCTACCTCAAGAGGACCACCAGGGTCATCAACACACACCAGAGAACCCACCTCAAGAAGACCACCAGGGTCATCAGCACACACCACAGAACCCCTCAAGAAGACCACCAGGGTCATCGACACACACCCACAGAACCCACCTCAAGAGGACCACCAGGGTCATCAACACACACCAGAGAACCCACCTCAAGAGGACCACCAGGGTCATCAACACACACCAGAGAACCCACCTCAAGAGGACCACCAGGGTCATCAACACACACCACAGAACCCACCTCAAGAAGACCACCAGGGTCATCAACACACACCACAGAACCCACCTCAAGAAGACCACCAGGGTCATCAACACACACCAGAGAACCCACCTCAAGAAGACCACCAGGGTCATCAACACACACCAGAGAACCCACCTCAAGAGGACCACCAGGGTCATCAACACACTTGACGACCCGCCTCAAGGGACCTCCAGAGCCACCTCACTCCATCTTATTAAAGTTTCGCCAGAGTGGTGTGGATCTGCACCTTGCGCCTGGGTCGACCCCAACGTTCACCTCACAACTCAACCTTCACTCTAATCATTAGCCAATCTTTTTTAATTTCGGTCGCTGCTCTTTTCTCCTATATAGGGAATATTTACCTGTTTTCATTCATCATAATCAATCCAAAAGAAATACAAAAATACATTTGTTTAATGAAATAATAATAATAATAATAATAATAATAATAATAATAATAATAATAATAATAATAATAATAATCTTTATTTCTATATGTGCAAGGTATACAGACTTAGCTGACGTCAATGACATACTACTACGTATATAGGCAGCCCCTTGTTATGCAGAGAATTTCGGGCAAATTAGGTCAATTTTGTCCCAGGATGCGACCCACACCAATCGACTAATACCCAGGTACCTATGTTACTGCTAGGTGAACAAGGACAGCGGGTGTCTTAAAGAAACACGTCCTAACGTTTCCACCCATACCGGGGATCAACCCCCGGACCTCAGTGTGTGTGCTAAGTGCGCTAGTAATCGAGCTACGGGACACCACAGCACGTGAGTTAGTAATGAATGTAGACAGCGATCCTCTTCACACTTAGCATGCCCTAACATGAGAATTAAAGTTCTGAGGAACCTAGTTAACCCAGAGTCTGGAGTCTCTTCTACACGTCGCCCCAAGACGCTAAGGCTGCTAGAAGACAAGATGGTAAATATTGTGCTGATACTCAACGAATACTGTGCTGATGCATATTCATTGATCTGATAGAACTTTTCAGTTCAATGTTCATCACAAGCCTACTAACATATGTTCATTATTGTTCGAATCACTAAACACAGAGTGTATTTACTTCTACGGTTTTGAGAGACCTTAGGATTTGCAGCCCCTGGAGAAATTAGAAAAAATCTAAGAAATGCTTCTCACTTCCAATATCCATGAATATTTATTGATAAAGCATTTCATAAAGCTAAAAAAAAATAAACATTCTACAAGAAATTTCCTAATACTGAGCATAAGCTTGAGAATTTGTTGGTTTTACTATATAATAATAATATTTCTCACCTCCCACAAGCTCTTGAATACTTTAATGTTAAAGTTGTCTTTAAATATGACAGTGTCCTGAAACAAAAATTAATTTAAAATTTTCCCAAGGAATCTTTGAGTTGTGTACTCACCTATTGTGTATTCTCCATCCCTTGTAAAAGTTGTGATACCTTTAATTTAGGACAAACTGGCACATCTCTTGAGACCAGAGTTAAACAACGTAAGTATGTACTGACTACTGGACAAGAGTAAAGTGATTTGTTCCTTCATGTGAGGGAGACAAGCCGTTGTACAGACTCGAACAATGCCAAAGAATTACTTCCCTGGAATTGTACAGTTCGAAGAAATATTGTGTGGAATATATCTTATTAAGCATGATGCACAACATATTTCAAATTTTAGTTATGTTAACTATAAGCTTGACAGTTTTATAGTCCAGAATATTGTTCATAATCTTAAAGGTAAAAATATTTTTCACATAGTGTTTTTTTTTATCATACGAGCAATTTGACTTGATGGTGAGCAAAAGTATGTGTAGGACAGTTTGTATGAGGTGTTACCTCAGTGTCTAACATTAAAATGTGCTTTACTTGCCTCTTCTTCCTATTCCTTGGAACATGTTTGCATAAGCTGAAAAGTACTCAGGTTTTATTTCCTGTTTTCACTGTAGTTAAGCTCATAAGCAGTAGGTAAAATAAAGGGGGTAAGGCAGCCGGGATTGTTGGGATAAAGATAGAAATGTTAAAAGCAGGTGGGGATATAGTTTTAGAGTGGCTGGTGCTATTATTTAATAAATGTTTGGAAGAGGGTAAGGTACCTAGGGATTGGCAGAGAGCATGCATAGTTCCTTTGTATAAAGGTAAAGGGGACAAGAGTGCAAAAATTATAGGGGGATAAGTCTGTTGAGTATACCTGGTAAAGTGTATGGTAAAGTTATTATTGAAAGAATTAAGAGTAAGACGGAGAATAGGATAGCAGATGAACAGGAAGGCTTTAGGAAAGGTAGGGGGTGTGTGGACCAGGTGTTTACAGTGAAACATGTAAGTGAAAGTATTTAGATAAGGCTAAAGAGGTTTTTGTGGCATTTATGGATTTGGAAAAGGCGTATGACAGGGTGGATAGGGGGGCAATGTGGCAGAGTTGTCACAGTTGCTCTTTGCTGATGACACTGTGCTTTTGGGAGATTCTGAAGAGAAGTTGCAGAGGTTGGTGAATGAATTTGGTAGGGTATGTAAAAGAAGAAAATTGAAAGTGAATACAGCAAAGAGTAAGGTTATGAGGATAACAAAAAGATTAAGTGATGAAAGATAGGATATCATATTGAAGGGAGAGAGTATGGAGGAGGTGAATGTATTCAGATATTTGGGAGTGGACGTGTCAGCGGATGAATCAGTGAAAGACGAGGTGAATCATAGAACTGATGAGGGGAAAAGGGTGAGCGGTGCACTTAGGAGTCTGTGGAGACAAAGAACTTTGTCCTTGGAGGCAAAGAGGGGAATGTATGAGAGTATAGTTTTACCAACGCTCTTATATGGCTGTGAAGCATGGGTGATGAATGTTGCAGCGAGGAGAAGGCTGGAGGCAGTGGAGATGTCATGTCTGAGGGCAATGTGTGGTGTGAATATAATGCAGAGAATTCGTAGTTTGGAAGTTAGGAGGAGGTGCGGGATTGCCAAAACTGTTGTCCAGAGGGCTGAGGAAGGGTTGTTGAGATGATTCGGACATGTAGAGAGAATGGAGCGAAACAGAATGACTTCAAGAGTGTATCAGTCTGTAGTGGAAGGAAGGCGGGGTAGGGGTCGGCCTAGGACAGGTTGGAGGGAGGGGGTAAAGGAGGTTTTGTGTGCGAGGAGCTTGGACTTCCAGCCGACATGCGTGAGCGTGTTTGATAGGAGTGAATGGAGACAAATGGTTTTCAATACTTGACGTGCTGTTGGAGTGTGAGCAAAGTAACATTTATGAAGGGATTCAGGGAAACAGGCAGGCCGGACTTGAGTCCTGGAGATGGGAAGTACAGTGCCCGCACTCTGAAGGAGGGGTGTTAATGTTGCAGTTTGAAAACTATAGTGTAAAGCACCCTTCTGGCAAGACAGTGATGGAGTGAATGATGGTGACAGTTTTTCTTTTTCGGGGCACCCTGCCTTGGTGGGAATCGGCCAGTGTGCTAATAAATATATACATATATGTCGTGCCGAATAGGCAGAACTTGCGATCTTGGCTTAAATAGCAACGTTCATCTTGCCATATAGGACAAGCGAAAATTTGTGTATGCAATAATTTCGCCAAAATCATTCTGAACCTAACGAAAAAAATATATTTCATTGTGTTTGTTTAGTATTAAATTATTGTAAACAAATCTAAAATATATTTAGTTGGGTTAGGCTAAAATAAATTGTTATTGTTATAATAAGGTTAGGTAAGTTTTCTAAGATTCTTTTGGTGCAAAATTATAAATTTTGTGCAAAATTATAAATTTTTACATTAACATTAATGAAAAAATATATCTTTAAACGTATAAGAGAAAATTTTAGAAAGGACTTAACTTTAAATGAGTTCTTGCTAATTGACCAGTTTTACATATTCGGCACGACATATTTATATAATATAATATATATAATATATATATATATATATATATATATATATATATATATATAATATAATTATATATATATATATATTATATATATATAATATATAATAATATATATATATATATATATATATTATATATTATATTTTATACACTTAACAATTCGCAAACGGGCGAAATTATCTCTCGTCTGCAGGAGGATTCGATCCTGCACACTCTGCATCAAATTACACAATACTTTAGCCGTACGGCCAGACTCCAGATAGGTACGGGCGCCTAGCTGAAGCCAGGTTGTGCATTCCATCCTCCGGAACAACAGGCTTGTGATATGTCGACTAGACGAGGGTCATTAATTCTGTGTCACCTCAACAGGTATATTAACTGAGAGAGACATACACCTCACAGTGTATATACACTCGTTTTTTCTCCTATTCTCTGTCAGATAAGAGTTGCGCACCTGACATGACGTCATCTCAGTGCCACCAGTTAGAGCTACCTCACAAGGTTAATTATTTTAGAGAAAGTGGCCTTGTTAAAACATCTTCCATATTAACTCATTGTGCCAGGACACTGTTGCAGTGGCCTTGCAGTGCCAGATGCAATCAAGGTAGTGTTGCAAGTGGAGGCACTGTGGCAGTGACGCTGCAATATAACCATGACAGTGATCATGGTAGTGATCATGGTAGTCCCAGATGTACCCATGGCAGTGATCATGGTAGTGCTAAATGTAACCATGGTAGTGATCATGGTAGTGCTAAATGTAACCATGACAGTGATCATGGTAGTCCCAGATGTACCCATGACAGTGATCATGGTAGTCCCAGATGTACCCATGACAGTGATCATGGTAGTCCCAGATGTACCCATGGCAGTGATCATGGTAGTGCCAGATGTACCCATGACAGTGATCATGGTAGTCCCAGATGTACCCATGACAGTGATCATGGTAGTCCCAGATGTACCCATGACAGTGATCATGGTAGTCCCAGATGTACCCATGACAGTGATCATGGTAGTCCAATGTAACCCATAAAAATAGTATTAATCATATCTTAATTTACTACAGTAATGTACCATGGAACAGTCTATGTGACAAATGACCCTGACACTATATAGATAGCCAGATTGTAATGCAGTGACATTTGGCCCAAAATTCAGGTCAGTGATTGGGTGCCAAATGCTACCCAACCAGTTTAACTAATACAGTACCTATTTTACTAAGTACTGTGAACATAGACAAACATGTCTAAAGAAACACGCATGTTCTACCCTTCGGGAAATCTAAGCTCAGTCCCGCTGAGTGAAACAGCAACTTTGACCACCAGGCCACGAGGGCACATGGTGTAAAGATAAGTGCCAATGTTACTATGGCAGTGGAAACGACAGACCATGGCAGTAGATGATGTAGCTACCATATGGCATGTGTATGATGCGAGTAACCATGGTGATGTGATGATGGCAGTTGTAACCATGGCAGTGATGATGGCAGTAACATGGCAGTGATGATGGGCAGTAACCATGCAGTGATGATGCAGTAACAATGGCAGTGATGATGGCAGTAACCATGGTAGTGATGATGGCAGTAACCATGGCAGTGATGATGACAGTAACCATGGCAGTGATGATGCAGTAACCATGGCAGTGATGATGGCAGTAACCATGGTAGTGATGATGCAGTAACCATGGCAGTGATGATGGCAGAACCATGGCAGTGATGATGGCAGTAACCATGGCAGTGATGATGCAGTAACATGGCAGTGATGATGGCAGTAATCATGGCAGTGATGATGGCAGTAACCATGGCAGTGATGATGGCAGTAACCATGGCAGTGATGATGGCAGTAACCATGGCAGTGATGATGGCAGTAACCATGGCAGTGATGATGCCAGTAACCATGGCAGTGATGATGGCAGTAACCATGGCAGTGATGATGGCAGTAACCATGGCAGTGATGATGGCAGTAACCATGGCAGTGATGATGGCAGTAATCATGGCAGTGATGATGGCAGTAACCATGGCAGTGATGATGGCAGTAATCATGGCAGTGATGATGGCAGTAACCATGGCAGTGATGATGGCAGTAATCATGGCAGTGATGATGGCAGTAACCATGGCAGTGATGATGGCAGTAACCATGGCAGTGATGATGGCAGTAATCATGGCAGTGATGATGGCAGTAACCATGGCAGTGATGATGGCAGTAACCATGGCAGTGATGATGGCAGTAACCATGGCAGTGATGATGGCAGTAACCATGGCAGTGATGATGGCAGTAACCATGGCAGTAAAGATGGCAAACCAGGGGCTTTGATAGGCAGTAACCATGGCAGTGATGAGGGCAAAACCGGCATTTGGAAATGAGGGCAGAAAACCTTGGCATGATGATGGAAAGTAACCAGGGAAAGGAGGAGGGCAGTAACCAGGGAAAGATGATGGCAGAAACCATGGCAGTAAATGTTTGCAGTAACCATGGCATTGATAAGGCAGTAACCAGGCATTGATGATGGAAATTTCCCATGGCAGTGAAATGGCAAAACCCAAAGGCCCGGATAAAGGCAGTAACCAGGGCAGTGATGTGGCAGTAACCATGGCAGTAAAGATGGCAAAAACCTGCAGTGATGAGGGCAGTAACCAGGGCAGTGATGAGGCTTTAAACCAGGGCCCAGTGAAATGGCAGTAACCAGGGTAAGGATAAATGGATAACCAGGGCCATGAAATGGCATTTAACCATGGAAAGGATGATGGAAATAACCATGGCAGGGGTTTAGGGCAGAACCTTTGGCAGTGAAAAATGGCAGAAACCTGGAAAGTGTTTGATGGAAAGTAACCATGGCAGGGAAGAGGGGCAAGAAATAAAGGGAAAGATGATGGCAGTAACCATGGCAAAAGATGGCAGAAACCCAAAGGCAGTGATGATGGCATAACCATGGCAGTGATGAGGGCCGTAACCATGGCATTTAAATAAAGGGCATAACCAAGGCTTAAAGAGGCATAACCATGGCAGGGGATGATGGCATTAACCATGGAAAGTGATGATGGCAGTAACCAGGCAGGAAAAATGGCAGTCCCAGGGTAATATCATAACCCCTCAGTTTTTTATAAAATTAACCATTTCCTTTGATTTTCCTTAAACCTTGTGTATCCTTAAAACTTCCCCACATTACCTTAACCGGGGCTTAAATCTAAACCTTCATTTGGGGCTTCAAAACACCTCCATTCCCCCTTAAATTTTGGTTAACAAAATCCATTTCCCTTTTTTGGTTTTCCCCCTTCCCCCTTTTTTCCCTTTACTTCACACATCCCCCTTTCACCTTGTTTCACACACTCTAAACCTTCACCCTTGCTTCGCACACTCTCCCCTTTCCCAACCCTTGGCATCACACACTCTCACCTTCCCCTTGCTTCACACACTCTCCCCTTTCCCCTTGGTTTTCCAACCCTCTAAACCTTAAACCTTGCTTCACACACCCCCACCTTCACCTTGCTTCACACACTCCCCTCACCTTCCACCATTTTCACACCTTTTCCCTTCACCTTCTTCAAAACACCTCACCTTCCCCTTGCTTCACACACTCTCACCTTCACCTTGCTTCCCAACACCCTCACCTTCCCCCTTTGTTTTCACACACTCTCACCTTCCCCCTTATTTTCCACACACCTAAACCTTTCCCCAACCTTAATTAAACACACTCTCACCTTCCCCTTTGCTTCACACACCCCTCCCCTTTCACCTTGCTTCACACACTCCCAACCTTCCCCTTTGCTTCACACACCCCCTCCCCCCTTTCACCTTCTTCACACACCTCACCTTCACCTTTTTTAACACACTCTCACCCTTCACCTTGCTTCACACACCTCACTTTAAACCTTGCTTCACACCCTCACCTTCCCCCTTGCTTCACCCACTCTCCCCCTTTCACCTTGCTTCACAAAACACCCCACCTTCACCTTCCCTTACACACCCCTCCCCCTTCCCCTTTTGCTTCACACACTCTCATTTTCACCTTCCTTTTCAAAACACTCCCCCCTTTCACCTTGTTTCACACACTCTCACCTTCCCCTTTCTTCCCACACCCCTCACCTTCCCCTTTGCTTCACACACCTCACCTTCCCTTGCTTCACACACTCTAAACCTTCCCCTTTCCCCTTTTCAACAAAATTTCACCTTCCCCCCTTGGGCTTCACACACCTCACCCTTCCCCTTTCCTTAAACAAAATCTCACCTTCACCTTGTTTTCAAAACACTTTTCACCTTCACCTTTTTTTCACACACTCTCCCCTTCACCTCCCTTCACACACCTCCCCCTTCACCCTTCCCTTCACACACTCTAAACCCTTCACCTTGCTTCACCCCCCACCCCCACCCTTCACCTTGCTTCACACCCCCTCACCTTAAATTTCCCTTTTTTCACACACTCTAAACCTTCACCTTGCTTCACACACCCCACCTTCACCTTGCTTAAACAACTCTCACCTTCACCTTGCTTCACACACCCCTCACCTTCACCTTGTTTTTCACCCCACCCCAACCTTTCCATTTGTTTCACAAAATCCACCTTCCCCTTGCTTCACACACTTTTCCCCTTTCCCACCCGGGCTTAAACACACTCTCAACCTTCACCTTGCTTCACACACTCTAACCTTAAACCTTTGTTTTACAACCTCACCTTCACCTTGCTTCACACACTCCACCTTCCCCTTTTGCTTCACACACCTCACCTTCCCCCTTTGTTCACACACTCCCCCTTTTCCCCTTTGCTTCACACACTCTAACCTTCCCCTTTGCTTCACAACTCTCACCTTCACCTTGCTTCACACATCTCACCTTCCCCTTGTTTCACACACTCTCACCCCCCCTTGTTCACACACTCTCCCCTTTTTAACCCCCTTGCGTCACACACTCTCACCTTCCCTTGCTTCCCACTCTCCCCTTTCCCAACCTTGCTTCACACACTTCACCTTCACCTTGCTTCACACACTCTCCCCTTTCCACCTTGTTCAAAACACTCTCCCCCCTTTCACCTTTTTTCACCCCTCTCACCTTCCCCTTTGCTTCAAAACACTCTAAAACCTTCACCTTGCTTCACACCCCTCCACCTTCCCCTTTGCTTCACACACTCTCCCTTCACCTTGTTCAACACTTTTCACCTTCACCTTCCCTTCACACACTCTCACCTTCCCCTTTGCTTCACACACTCTCACCTTCACCTGCTTCCCCCACCTCTCACCTTCCCCTTGCTTCACACACTTTTCCCCTTTCCCACCTTCCTTCAACCCCTCCACCTTCCCCTTTGCTTCAAACACTCTCACCTTAAACCTTGCTTCAAACATTTCCACCTTAAACCTTGTTTCCCACACACTCTCACCTTCACCTTGCTTCACCACTCTAAACCTTTCCCACCTTTTTTCCACATCTAAACCTTCCCCTTGGGCTTAAACCAACTCTCACCTTTCACCTTTTTTTCACACACCCTCACCTTCACCTTCTTCCCCCAAAACTCTCCCTTTTCCCCTTTGCTTAAAACACACTCCCCCACCTTCACCTTGCTTCACACACTCTCACCTTCACCTTGCTTCACACACTCTAAAACCTTCACCTTGTTTCACACACTCTCCCCTTTCCCCTTTGCTTCCACACTTTTACCTTCCCCTTTGGCTTCACACACTCTCCCCTTCACCTTTTCCACCCCCCACTCCCCCTTTCCCACCTTGCTTACACACTCTCACCTTCCCCCTTCTTTCACACCTCTCCCCCTTCCCCCTTGCTTCCACATTTTCCCCTTCAACCTTGTTTTAAACACACTCCCCTTCCCCTTTTTTTTCCACACTCCCCAACCTTAAACCTTTTTTTCACACACCTCACCTTCCCCTTTTGCTTTCCACACTCTCACCTTCACCTTGCTTCAAAACACTCTCACTTTTTTAACCCTTAAACCCTTTTTGTTTTCACACACCTCACCTTCACCTTGTTTTACACACTCTCATTTTTTCACCTTGCCCCAACCCCTCTAAACCTTCACTTGCTTCACCACTCTCACCTTCACCTTCTTAAACAACCCTCACCTTCCCGCCTTGTTTTACAACACCTCCCCTTTCACCTTGCTTCACACACTCTCACCTTCACCTTGCATCACACACCCCAAACCCCTTTCCCTTTGCTTCACACCCTAAAAGGTTCACACCTTCCCCTTTAGCTTCACACACTCTCACCTTCACCTTGCTTCCCCACACTCTCCCTTCCCCTTTTGCTCACACACCTTCACCTTCACCTTGCTTCACACACTCTAAACCCTTCACCTTGCTTCACACCCCCCTCCCCTTCACCTGTTTTCACACACTCTCCCCTTTCACCTTGCTTCACACACTCTAACCTTAAACCTTTCTTCACACACTCCCCCCCTTCCCCTTTGCTTACACCCTCCACCTTCACCTTGCTTAAACACACTCTCACCTCCCCTTTTTCCCCCCTTCCCCTTCCCCTTCTCACCCTTCCCCTTTTGCTTCCCACACTCTCACCTTAAACCTTCTTCACACCCCTCTCACCTTCACCTTCCCTTCCCAACACTCTCACCTTCACCTTGTTTCCACACACCCAACCTTCCCCCTTGCTTCACAACATCCCCCCATTGAAACCCCCACCTTCCCCTTTGGGCTTCACAACACCCCCCTTTTCACCTTCCCTTCACACACTCTCACCTTCCCCTTTGCTTCAAAACACCTCACCTTCCCTTGCTTCACACACTCTAAACCTTCCCCTTTGCTTCACACACTCTCACCCCTTCACCTTGCTTCACCCACTCTAAACCTTTACCTTGCTTCACACACTCTCATTTTTCCCCTTTGTTTCACCACTCTCACCTTCACCTTGCTTCACACACTCCCACCTTAAACCTCCCTTCACACACCCCCACCTTCCCCTTTTCCCTCACAAAAACCCCTAAACCTTACCTTGCTTCACCCCCAACTTTTCCTACCTTCCCCTTTGGCTTCACAAAACTCCCCAACCTTCACCTTGCTTCAACACTCTCAACCTTCCCTTTTCACACACCTCCCCTTTCACCATCTTCACAAACTCCCCACCTTAAACCTTGTTTCACACACTCTCACCTTCCCCCTGCTTCACACATTTCCCCCTTCCCCTTTTTCAACCCTCCCCTTTTCCCCCTTCACACACTCTCCCCCTTTCCCACCTTGCTTCACACACTCTCACCCTTCACCCTTGTTTCACACACTTTTTCACCTTCACCTTGCTTCACACACTCTAAACCCTTCACCTTGCTTCACACACTCTCCCCTTTCACCTTGCTTCACACACCCCTACCTTCACCTTGCCTTCCACACACTCTAAACCTTACCTTGCTTCACACCCTTTTCCACCTTCACCTTGCTTCCACCCTCTAAACCTTCCCCTTTGCTTCACACACTCTCCCCTTTCCCACCTTGCTTCACACACTTTTCCCTCCCCTTTTTGTTTCACACACTCCCCCTTTCCCCTTTTCCCTTCCACACCTCTCACCTTAAACCTTGCTTCACACACTCTCACCTTAAACCTTGTTTTCACACACTCTAACCTTCACCTTGTTTCACATACCTAAAACCCTTCACCTTGTTTTCACACACTTCACCTTCCCCTTTCTTCACACCTCTCACCGCCCACCTTCCCATCCACACTCCCCCTTTCACCTTGCTTCACACACTCCCACCTTCCCCCTTGTTTCACACACCCCTAAACCTTCACCTTGCTTCCCCAACACCTCACCTTCCCCTTTGGGTTTCAACAACTCTCCCCTTTCACCTTCTTCACACACTCTCCCACCTTCCCCTTTTTGCTTAAACACACTCCACCTTCCCCCTTTGGCTTCAGACACCCCACACCTTCCCCCTTTTTCTTCCACACCCCAAAACCTTTCCCACCTTGCTTCACACACTCTAAACCTTCCCCCCTTTTTTAAACACACTCTCCCCTTCCCCTTTGCTTCACACACTCTCACCTTCACCTTCCTTAAACACACTCTCCCCTTCCCCTTTGTTTTCACACCCCTCAACCTTCACCTTGCTTCCCCCACTTTTCCACCTTAAACCTTGTTTTCCACACCTCACCTTAAATTTGCTTAAACACACTCTCACCTTCACCTTCCCTTTCACACACTCTCACCTTCACCTTGCTTCCACACCTCCCCCTTTTTAAACCTTGCTTCAAAAAACTCTCACCTTCACCTTGCTTCCACACACCTCACCTTCCCCTTTGCTTCACACACTCTCACCTTCACCTTGTTTCCCACACTCCCCACCTTCACCTTTTTTCAACAAAACTCCCACCTTCACCTGCTTCACACACTCTCCCCTTTCACCTTGCTTCACACACACTCACCTTCCCCTTTGTTTTACACCCTCTCCCTTCCCCCCTTTTCACAACACACCTCCACCTTCCCCTTTTGCATCACACACTCTCACCTTCACCTTGCTTTCACACACTCCCCCCCTTCCGCCTTGCTTCACACACTCTCCCCCTTTCCCCCTTTGCTTCACAAAACCTCCCCTTTCCCCTTGCTTCACAAAACCTTCACCTTTACCTTGTTTTCCCAACTCCCCCCTTCACCTTGCTTCACACACCACCTTCCCCTTTGTTTCCCCAAAACCCATCCCCTTTCACCTTGCTTCACACACCTCCACCTTCCCCTTTGGGCTTCACACAACTCTCCCTTCCCCTTTGCTTCACACACCCTCACCTTCACCCTTGCTTCGCACACTTTTTACCTTCCCACCTTGCTTCACACACTCTCACCTTCAACCTTTTTTTTCGCACCTCTCACCTTCCCCTTTGTTTCCCAACACCCCTCACCTTCACCTTGCTTCGCACAACTCTCACCTTCACCTTGCTTCCCCCACTCTCACCCTTCCCCTTTTGCTTCAAAAACACTCACCTTCAGGGGCTTCAAAACACCTCACCTTCACCCTTCCCTTCACACACTCTCCCCTTTTTCACCTTGCTTCACACCCTCCCCTTTAAACCTTGTTTTCACACACTCTCACCTTCCCCTTTGGGCTTCACACACACTCCCCTTTCCCCCTTCTTTACCCCCTCTCACCTTCACCTTGCTTCACACACTCTCCCCTTTCCCCCTTGCTTCACACCCCTCTCCCTTCACCTTTTTTTCACACACCCACCTTCGCCTTGTTTTCCCCACACTCCCCTTTAAACCTTGCTTCAAAACACTCTCACCTTCACCTTGTTTCACACACTCTCACCTTTCCCTTCCTTTTGCACACTCTCCCCTTTAAACCCTTCTTAACACACCACCTTCACCTTGCTCCAAAACCCTTTTCCCTTTCACCTTGCTTCACACACTCTCCCCTTTCACGTTGCTTCACACATTTCCCCCTTTTCACTTTGCTTCACAAAACCTCACCTTCACCTTGCTTCACACACTCTCCCCCCCAAAACCTTTTGCTTCACACACTCTCACCTTCACCCTTCATCACACATTCTCCCCCTTCACTATGCTTCAAAACCCTCTCACCAAACACCCTGCTTCACACAAAATCCACCTTCACCTTGCATCACACACCCCTCCCCTTTAAACCTTCCTTCACCCCTTTTCACCTACCTTTGCTTCAAAACTTTTTCCTCCCCTTTCCCCTTTGTTTTCCACACCCTCTCCCCTTCCCCTTTTGGCTTCAACACTCTTTTTCCCCTCCCCTTCCCCTTGCTTCACACACTTTTCCCTTTCCCCCTCCCTTCACCCTTGCTTCACACCCCTTTTCCCTTTCCCCTTTCCCCTTGCTTCACACCTTTTCCCCTTCCCTTCCTTCACCTTGCTTCACAAAACTCTTCACCCACCGCCCTCCCAACAAAACACTCTTTTTTTCCCCTCCCTTTAAACCTTGCCTCACACACCCTCTTTTTCCCTCCCTTACCGGGGCTTCACACACTCTTCCTTCCCTTCCCACCTTGCTTCACCACTTTTCCCCCCCCCTTTCCCCTTCCCCTTTGCTTCACACCCTTTTCCCTTTTCCCTTCCTTCACCTTGCTTCACACACTCTCACCGCCCACCTTCCCTCACACACACTCTTTTTTTCCCTACCTTAAACCTTGCCTAAACACCACCCCCCCTTTCCCCTTTCCCTTCACCTTGCTTCACAACTCTTTCCCTTCCCTTCCTTCACCTTCTTCACACCTTTTCCCTTTCCCCCCCCCCTTCCCCTTGGGCTTCACACATTTTTCCTTTCCCCTTTCCCTTTCACCTTGCTTCACACACCCCTTTTTCCTTTCCCCTTTTCCTTCCCTTGCTTCACACACTCTCCCCTTCACCTTGTTTCCCAAAAAACCCCTCTCACCTTCACCTTCCCCCCCACACACCCCCACCTTCACCTTGTTTTCCAAAACACCCCCTACCTTTTCCCTTTCAGGGCCAACACCCATGATCAATCCAGAAATACACAAAGAACCTCACTGAAGACTGTAAAAGTGAACAGAGGAGACCCCAACAGTACCTAAAGCGGGGGTGGTACCCCACCCTGCGTACACTAACTACACTTAAAACCCGGGGACCTCAATCTTTTGTGAAGTCCCGCGTAAAAATTTACCTTCACTGTTTGTAAACCCCTTGCTTCATAATGTACCTTCATTTCTTTGTCAACTCGGGCCCCATAATGTACTTTCACTGCCCTTATCAACTCAAGCGTCATATTGTCCCTTCACTGTCATTGTAAACTAAAAGCCCCATAATTTTCCCTTCGCTGTCATTGTCAACCTGCGCCCAAAATGTACCTTCACTTTTTATTGTCAACTCTGCGCCAAATTTCACCTTCACGCCACGTAAACCTCTGTGGCAAAATAAACCTTCACTTTTATTGTCAACTCTGCGTCAAATGTCCCTTCACTGTCAGGGGTCAACTCTGCGCCAAATGACCTTCACGTCACGTAAACTCTGCGTCAAAAATGTACCCCATTTGCCCATTGTTAACTGGGGCGCCAAATGCACCCACTGCCACTGTAAAACTCCTGTGCCCATAAGGGGTTTCCTTCACTGTCATTGTCAACCTTTTCGCAAAATGTACCTTCACGTCCTGTCAACTCTGTTCATAATGTACCTTTGTAGATAAAAGGTTCGGGGAAAACCTGGGGGAAACCAATTTTTGAAAAAATTAGACCTTTGGGGCAACTTTTTGGGTATCTTTATTGGGAAAAACTTTGGGCCACACAGTGGCTTCTTTCCGGGCCATAAAAAGGGGGAAATTTTTGAAAACGGAAAGAGAATGAGGTAATCATCCCTCAACCTTAAAGGTGGGATGGGGGTCAGCCCCGGGCAATCTTGATTAGGGACTGCCACATCGACTCCTTTATTTTTGGCATAAGTGTCTCAATCTAGGGACTTGTCGGTTTTTTAAAAAACCTTTTAAACACAACTGCAGACACGAAAAGAAACGGGGTTCTTGTTACAAAGAATTCTTCACATTTTGCCCCAACCCCTTTGGACGAAACCATTTCGATTTAGGGATGGTACCACTATGACCCCCCCCTCCCCCTGCTTCCCCCAAAACCCCACTAAAATATTTTAAGCCACGTCAACGGCCCTATGCTGTACATTCTCCCAAGTTTGGGAGGGCCTGATCACATCGACTCCAGGCTGAGGGACTGATTACCTCAAACTCCTCCTCTCCTTACCTTTTATACTTTGTATTGGACTGATGAAGCCACTGTGTGGCGAAACGTTTCCTGAATAAAGATTCCCATATGTTGCATAAGTGTCTCAATCTACAACCTGTCGGTTTTTCAAACCATTCATCACAACTGTCAACTCTGCGTCATAATGTACCTTGAATGTCACTGTCAACTCTGCGTCATAATGTACCTTGACTGTCACTGTCAACTCTGCGTCATAATGTACCTTCACTGTCATTGTCAACTCTGCGTCATAATGTACCTTCACTGTCACTGTCAACTCTGTGTCATAATGTACCTTCACTGTCATTGTCAACTCTGCGTCATAATGTACCTTCACTGTCACTGTCAACTCTGTATCATAATGTACCTTCACTGTCATTGTCAACTCTGTGTCATAATGTACCTTCACTGTCACTGTCAACTCTGTGTCATAATGTACCTTCACTGTCATTGTCAACTCTGTGTCATAATGTACCTTCACTGTCACTGTCAACTCTGTGTCATAATGTACCTTCACTGTCATTGTCAACTCAAGCACAAATGGAGATTAATTTTATAAATATTTCGTCCAGGATGGTATATGCAAGGCTCCAGCCAAAGAGATTACGAAAATAATATTTTCTTTTTTGCTTTTTAAACTGACTAAAAACGTAGTTTCTATAGGCATGCTGTTACTTCACCACTGGTATATATAGCATTGGTTGTTTAACCACTGGTATATAGCAGTGGTAAGCCTAACGACAGTAAGCCACTGGTTGCCGAACCGCTGATGTATAATACTGGTAAGCCAGTGGTTGCCTAACCACGGGTACACTGTACCAGTAAACCAGTGGTTGCCTAACCACGGGTACACTGTACCAGTAAACCAGTGGTTGCCTAACCACGGGTACACTGTACCAGTAAACCAGTGGTTGCCTAACCACGGGTACACTGTACCAGTAAACCAGTGGTTGCCTAACCACGGGTACACTGTACCAGTAAACAGTGGTTGCCTAACCACGGGTACACTGTACCAGTAAACCAGTGGTTGCCTAACCACGAGTACATTGTACCGGTAAGCCAGTGGTTGCCCAATATACTGTACTTTTTCAACCTTTTTGGGAGTGGGTCACCCCTTGGAAAACTCTCACGAACTGGGGCGCCCCATTATGGAGCCAGTCAATCATAGTTTAAGCAGGCATCAGTACGCCAAAAAAAAAAAAAAAAAAAAAAAAAAAAAAAAACCGTGGGTGACTTCATCGTACCTAACATGTACTGGAGTATTTTATCAAGAGGCAACTTGTTTGTTTTTTATCTCAGTCTGTCCTCAGCTGCTGTGGCTGACACTGTGTTAGATGTTGTTGTGAGCGCAGACTCTGACTTCATACAGTCACGAGACGTAGGATAACATAGCAAGAAAGATCAAACTTGAAGATTTAACAGGTAGCCACAGCCAGGCTGAATAACGTCACTTCTACTTGCTGAAGCTGAATATTGAGAAATTATCAGGACCAGATGAACTTACTTGCCAGAGTTATAAAAGATTGTAGATACCGAAAACCCAATGTACACCTTATGGTAATATTTACAGATCACTAGAAGGTTAAAGTGTCAATAATTAGAGATAGCAAATGCTACCTCTATATTTTTATACTGAAGAACAATAATCGGTCTTCGTTTAAATGTCCAATGTGGGGTAATATTAAAATAGAAGTTAATTAAAGAATAAAATAGCTATTTTTCTGAGAAATAAAAGCTAATAACCAGAAATCATCAGATTTTCAAAAAAAACATTTTACTGGATCTAAACCTTACTCATCGATTTTTTACAATCATTTACAATAACTGTGATGAAATAGTTCCTTCAGAGGTGGTAGACCAGGTTTCCAGAAGACCTTCGACAAGGTGTTCCATCGTAGACTGATAACCAAAATAAAAGTACATAGTATAGGAGACAAATTTCATGATTATAACTAACTCTCTGACAGAGAGGCAACAGAGAGTTGTTCTCAACGGAGAAGTGTCTGAGAGGTTTATTGTAAGGAGCGAAGTTTATTGTAAGGAGCGAGGTTTATTGTAAGGAGCGAGGTTTATTGTAAGGAGCGAGGTTTATTGTAAGGAGCGAGGTTTATTGTAAGGAGCGAGGTTTTATTTGTAAGGAGCGAGGTTTATTGTAAGGACGGGGTTTATTGTAAGGAGCGAGGTTTATTGTAAGGAGCGAGGTTTATTGTAAGGAGCGAAGTTTTTTTGTAAGGAGCGAGGTTTATTGTAAGGACGAAGTTTATTGTAAGGAGCGAGGTTTATTGTAAGGAGCGAAGTTTATTGTAAGGAGCGAAGTTTATTGTAAGGAGCGAGGTTTATTGTAAGGAGCGAAGTTTATTGTAAGGAGCGAAGTTTATTGTAAGGAGCGGGGTTTATTTTTAAGGAGCGAGGTTTATTGTAAGGAGCGAGGTTTATTGTAAGGAGCGAGGTTTATTGTAAGGAGCGAAGTTTATTGTAAGGAGCGAGGTTTATTGTAAGGAGCGAGGTTTATTGTAAGGGCGAGGTTTATTGTAAGGAGCGAGGTTTAAATTGTAAGGAGCGAGGTTTATTGTAAGGAGCGAGGTTTATTGTAAGGAGCGAGGTTTATTGTAAGGAGCGAGGTTTATTGTAAGGAGCGAGGTTTATTGTAAGGAGCGAGGTTTATTGTAAGGAGGGGAAGTTTATTGTAAGGAGCGAGGTTTATTGTAAGGAGCGAGGTTTATTGTAAGGAGCGAGGTTTAATTGTAAGGAGCGAGGTTTATTGTAAGGAGCGAGGTTTATTGAAGTGGGCGAGGTTTATTGTAAGGAGCGAGGTTTATTGTAAGGAGCGAGGTTTATTGTAAGGAGCGGGGTTTATTGTAAGGAGCGAGGTTTATTGTAAGGAGCGAAGTATTCGTAAGGAGCGAGGTTTATTGTACAGGAGCGAGTTATTGTAAGGAGCGAGGTTTATTAGTAAGAGGCAAGTTTATTGTAGGGCGAAGTTTATTGTAAGAGCAGGTTTATTGTAAGGCGAAGTTATGTAGGCAGACGAGGTTTATTGTAGGAGCGAGGTTTATTGTAAGGAGCGGTTTCATTGTAAGGACGAGGTTTATTGTAAGGAGCGAGTTTATTGTAAGAGCGAAGTTTATCGTTAAGACGAGTTTATTGTAAGGAGCGAGTTTATGTAAGGAGCGAGGCTTTATTGTGAAGGAGCGAGTTTATTGTAGAGCGAGGTTTATTGTAAGGAGCGAGAAGTTTATTGTAAGCAGCGAGGTTATTGTAAGGAAGCGAGTGTTTAATGAAAAGGAGCGAGGTTTATGTAAGGTAAGCGAGGTTTATTGTACAGGAGCGAGGTGTTATTGTAAGAGGCAGGTTTATTGCAAGGAGCGAGGTTATATGTAGCAGGTTTATATGAAGGAGCAGGTTTATTGTAAGTAGCGAGGTTTATGTAAGGAGCGAGGTTATTGTAAGAGCGAAGTTTATTAAGAGCGAAGTTAATGTAAGAGCGATTTATTGTAAGGAGCGAAGTTATTGTAAGAGCGAGGTTTATTGAAGACGAGGTTATGTCAGGAGGAAGTTTATTGTAAGGAGCGAAAGTTTATTGTAACTATCGAAGTTTATTGTAAGTAGTTCAGGTTTATTGTAGGATGAAATTTCATTAGACGAGGTTATTGTAGGAGCAGTTTATTGTAAGGACTGCCGAGGTTTATTGTAAGTGAACGAAAGTTTATTGTAAGGACGAAGGTTTATTGAAGGAGCAAGTTTATTAGTAAAGAGCGAGGTTTTGTAAGGAGCGAATTTATTGTGGAGCGAGGTTTATTGTAAGGAGCGAAGTTTATGTAGGAGCGAAGTTTATTGTAAGGAGCGAGGTTTATTGTAAGGCGAGCGAAGTTTATTGTAAGGAGCGAGTTTATTGTAAGGAGCGAGGTTTATTGTAAGGAGCGAGGTTTATTGTAAGGCGCGAGGTTTATTGTAAGGAGCGAGGTTTATTGTAAGGAGCGAGTTTATTGTAAGGACGAGGTTTATTGTAAGGAGCGAGGTTTATTGTAAGGAGCGAGGTTTATTGTAAGGAGCGAGGTTTATTGTAAGGAGCGAGTTTATTGTAAGGAGCGAGGTTTATTGTAAGGAAGCGGGTTTGTAAGGAGCAGGTTTATTGTAAGGAGCGAGGTTTATTGTAAGGAGCGAGGTTTATTGTAAGGAGCGAGGTTTATTGTAAGGAGCGAGGTTTATTGTAAGGAGCGAGTTTATTGTAAGGAGCGAGGTTTATTGTAAGGAGCGAGGTTTATTGTAAGGAGCGAGGTTTATTGTAAGGAGCGAGGTTTATTGTAAGGAGCGAGGTTTATTGTAAGGAGCGAGGTTTATTGTAAGGAGCGAGGTTTATTGTAAAGGAGCGAGGTTTATTGTAAGGAGCGAGGTTTATTGTAAGGAGCGAGGTTTATTGTAAGGAGCGAGGTTTCCCAAGGATCGACTCTTGGTTTATTCCTCTTCACAGTGTACTAACTATATATAATATTGAGGTAAGACTGACATCTAAGCTTACAAAATTTGTGGATGTCACCAAATTTAGGAAAAGTGTAACATCCAAAATCAGGTCCATAAAGAACAAAAACGCGCAATTCCGTGACATTGTAAATGGTTCAAGTCGGACCGAAACGTCGCCGTCAGGTTCTCTCTCCTATGTGCGGGTTATGTATGTATAAAATCCGGTTGTTTGACCATTAGGAGTGATCTGAATATTTTGACGCTGTGGTCAGAGAATATGGTCCAAACTTATGCTTTTTGGGTAAAACAATCTCATACTTGAATGTAAAATATTTGGTAACAAACTTATACAAACGAGTGAAAAAAAGAACCTTGAAGTAATCTTAAGCCGTCATCTCAGAGGTACCAGGTAATGGCTGTCTGGGAGCAGCGAAGTCAACAAGTTCCTTAGCCAGAAACTTTGAGGACAAAGCATCAGACACCATATTAACTGTGTAATGCACTTGTTATACCGCATCTTGAGTATTAACTGTGTAATGCACTTGTTATACCGCATCTTGAATATGCCCTCCATTTCTGACCTCCAAATTGCATAAAAGGCGAAGAATTATCAAAGACAGTGCAGTGAATGACAACCAAACTCGTGCCATCACTCAGAAACAAACCTTATGAAGAAAAACTCAGAGTATTCAACCTTTTACACTTTTTACTAAACTGAAACTAAAAGATCTCAGTCAAACCTTTAATTAGCAATTTGAAGAGCTGAGCGAGTCCATAACTAGAAACAATGGAATGAAACTGGGAGGCAGAAGATGCAACACGAACGTATAGGAAGAGTTATGCAAGGGGCGTTTAGCAAACAGAATTATGGAGGAATGAATAAGAAAGTACCGGCCATTGTTGCAAACTCAAAAGATAATACAACCATTACAGAACTAGCTGGATAAACACTTCAAAGATATAGGATTTAACTAGATACATCGTTCACTAATGAGAGGAGTTGCCAGAGCCATCATAACCTACATGATCAGGATTAATTTATCTCTCAAGATCTGAATCATAACAAATTGTTTCATATGTCAGAAAACATGATAATAAATTATAATAAGTTACAGGGTATACTTTATAATAAGGTACATGGTATACCTCACAATAAGGTACAGGGTATACTTTATAAGGTACATGGTATACCTCACAATAAGGTACAGGGTATACTTTATAAGGTACATGGTATACTTCACAATAAGGTACAGGGTATACTTTATAATAAGGTACAGGGTATACTTTATAATAAGGTACAGGGTATACTTTATAATAAGGTACAGGGTATACTTTATAATAAGTTACAGGGTATACTTTATAATAAGGTACAGGGTATACTTTATAATACGGTACGGGGTGTAGCTTATAATAAGATACATGGTATAGTGAGGGAAGGAGCGAGATGTTGTCTAGGACACTCTCTTCTACACTCAACCAAACTTACTAAACCCAAACACACCTATAAACACCATTATATACTTTCAATAAAAGGGACAATTTCTGATCAACAAATTCCCGTTGTGTACTCAGCGACTGCATCTAGACGATCAGTTGACAACGAGGCAACAGAGTCAATAATAGTAGTGTTGGCACACAAAGAAGGTTGTGATAGTCATGGTAGAACTAGTGGTAACTAAAGGTAGAACCACTGGTACACAGAGCTCTTTGAGTGGCAGTAAAGTAACTAAAGTAGTTTAAGATAGTTCAGTTGCTAGTTTAGCAGAGATAATTGAAGCCCACGTCTTTCATCCCGTTCCATCTCCCCTGTAAATTCCATACCATTTTCCAGTATAGTATGGTGTGTTTTTTATTCCCGTTTTCATGCCGGCAGTGTCCGAAGGGAGTAATGGATGGAGAGAGAGCCTTCTGCTTTTCTATCCTTGACTTACACACCTTGATCATACATGATAGTCCTTAAACTATGTAGATAGTTCTTGTCAGCAGATAACCTTGGTGTGGTCTTCTCAGTCCTCATGTATTCCATGCACTCTTTCCCTTCACCTGCCCTACACTTTCCCCTCTTCCCTTCCCATTCCCCTTCCCTGTCCCGTCTCACCTGCCCTATCCCTTCACTCTTCCCTTCTACCTGTCCTACCCTTCTCGCTCGTCCCTTCTGCCTCTCCTTCCCCTTTACTCTCCCAGTCTACCTCTCCTGCAGTCCTAACACCTTCCATTCCCCTTCCACTTGTCCTATTCTTTCCCCTTGCTTTACCCTTCTCCAGTCCCATTCTTTATTTTGTAAATCATCTAGTGTCCTGGGCGTGGAGAGCAACCTTGAAAGGATGTGGTCTGGCATGATCACACCTGCTTAGTCTTCTGGCCATCTCTCCCCCTCTCTCTATCTCTCACTTTCATTTTCAGTTTAGAAACCGGTCTCAGCTTCCTAGCAATCATGCTGGCTCCTCTCTTCCCCGAGTACTTGTTTCTGTGCTTCTTAAAGTCTCATTCCAGTAAAGCATTTGTCCCTATCTTTGCTCTTTCTTCATCAGGCAACAACAACCTGCCTTGTTTCTGTCAGTTCAGTCATCACGTCATGGATCGTTGGCTTTAATTTCATTTCATCTCTCGTGAAGTCGACATTACGTTTCTGGCTTGTATTCTTATAGTTACTTCTTTTCCTCCTTCTTTTATGCCATCATTTCTCTCACATCTTGTGTCTCCGTCTCTCCTCGTCACGAAATGAATAATTTACTTAGATTCTTCAATAAATACTTCAATTGTTATTGTAAACATTTTCTCCTGGGTATTCTCTCTCACATTGCTCGTGCTTTGAGCAGTGTCCATCACCGGGTAAGTCTTGTAGCGGCTGTTGGCACCTGAACCTGATGCAGTCGTTGTTGAACACAAGAGTACACCGAGAGGTGTGTATCTCTTAGTGTATACATGCTGAGTTTACTTTAATCCATATTTTAGGGAAAAAGTATTCTTGACAAGTGTTACACAGGTTACATGTAGCTTTGACCTTCGTGTAGTTGATAGGACTTCAACACAAAGTTCTTGATACTCTATTTCCTTGTGTTTTGCATTATTTTTTGTTTATATTATTCACAACATTTAGTTCAGTTCTGTGTCTCTCTCTACCTTAACTTGCAGTTAAAGTTTAGTTCCCCCAGTTCTTGCCTTTCATCTCTCTTACCAGTCTAGTGGCGAACTACTGCACTTTCTCTGTCTTGGTAATGCTTGCCATCAGATGCAGGTTCTACAACGGTGCTGCATACTCAAGGATGCGTCTTACGTAGCTGGTAAACACTGATGTGAGAGAATGCGTTGTTAAATTTCCTCAAGGTCGTTCTTACAGTTGCCCACCAGAACACGCTACTTGTACACTCTGGTATCCACTCTCAGCTGTTCTTCTGCCTGGCTTCATGAATTTCTCAACACTAGTCTTACTTATTTACTTATACTCACCTACCTTTACTTGCCTAATTTTGCTTAACAGGTACTGGAATGCAATCACCTGGTTATGTATACTGGGACTGATATTTAGCTCCTGGGCCCTGCCTCTTCACCATCAGTGTGAGAGTCAGCTGACGCCTGATCCTCTCATGTTTTGGTACATGTATTTCGTTTTCGCATTTGAATATAGGATGCATATATAGAAGCAGCCTCCACCACTGCCTTCCTTCCTGCTGCATCCTGCTTGTTTACTCTACTCCTAGTGAAAAATAGCTTTACGTTGCTCTCATCTCCATACAATTTACACTAATAACACTTGTTTGTGTACTCATCTAGTTGTAGTGTCGAGCCTCGGCTTCTGGCACTGTCTCTCAGCCTGTCTCCACCACTGTTTCTGGCACTGCCTCTCAACCTGCCTATACCACTGTTTCTGGCACTGCCTCTCAGCCTGCCTCCACCACTGTTTCTGGCACTGCCTCTCAGCCTGTCTCCACCACTGTTTTTGGCACTGCCTCTCAGCCTGCCTCCACCACTGTTTCTGGCACTGCCTCTCAGCCTGCCTCCACCACTGTTTCTGGCACTGCCTCTCAGCCTGCCACCACCACTGTTTCTGGCACTGCCTCTCAGGCTGCCTCCACCTCTGTTTCGTCCAGATCATTCCACCTCCTGCAAACCCACATATTAAAGTACTTTTTGGACATCCCTGTGACTCATCTACATCTTTACCATTCATCTGTGCTTCTTTCTCTCTGGTCTCGTATTAAACAGCTTATTTGAACGACAGTCTATTTAAGATTTTCCCAGTTTTCCTCTAACAATGCAATTTAGAGAGACAGCTTAATTCAAAATTGTGATACGTGTTTCTATACAATGTAACATCAATTCTGTTATTAATCTGCATTACAGTTTTGGTCAGTTTCTTGCATCAGGGAATAAAATTTACAAGCCTGAGCTGTGATTTTTTCTCTAGCTGATGACAGATTTGGCGTACGTTATGTGCAGTCATATAGACATTTGTTGTAATTCCTAAATGATGTTCTAACGTTCGACTTACCTTCAGGTAGTCTTTTTTTTTCAAAGAATTGTAGTCTCTGGTCTTCTCTTCTGCTTCCCCCCCAAATCTGTATTCATTATCTGGTTTAATTTCCCCTTTTTTTTCATGCAGTGATGAGGTTAAAGTTGAATAGCCACGTGTCTGTCTGGAGAGTACTGTAGTCCGTCCATTACTGCGGTCTCTACAGTGATGCAGCGTGGGAAAGTATTGTAATCTGTCAGTGACATATATTTTGTCAGACATGTCACTGACATATATCTTGTAATAATGTTGGTAGAATTACCGACAATATGTAAAGTAAAAGGACACAAGTGCAACTAATGTGACATTTTATTGAGGCAACGTTTCGCTCTCCAGGAGCTTTGTCAAGCTGTTACAAACAGTACATGGACACAGAGGGTATATATAGGCTCAGAGTGAGGTGCAATACTAGTGGTAGTAGTAGTAGTAGTAGTATTAGTAGTAGTAGTAGTAGTAGTAGTAGTAGTAGTAGTAGTAGTGATAGTAATACAATATGGTAGAACAATTAACTTGCACATGAGTAAAATGAATATAAACGCTGTGTTACAAAAAACGCGATTCTAAAAGCTTAGAGATCTCCAGTGAATACTAGAAAGGACTGCCCTTCTAGCATCCAGCCTGTTACTGGGTTTTCGTAACAAGTAGTCAGTATCCTTGTCCAATTATCCATTAAAATTCAGTATGGTTCAATAGTGCTTTAGGATTACAACTGGTAGGCTACTAACTAGAGAAATTAAAATTTAATAAATTTATTAAGTCTATAAGTTGTCTAGAGGTATATTATCAAAGTAAATTAAATACAGCAATCAAAATAAAATCAATCTCTCGAGTTCAATATTATTGTGCTGAAAGCACATATCACATTTATAATTCTTAAGTACCGTCAGGTACATTAACATTTAATAAGATATTACAAATATGTACAAGTGTGTGTATGCGTGTAAGTGCTCTTAAGTAGTTAGCTATGTCTCAAGACTCGAATAAGACTTAAACAAGTGACTGACAAAGTCCTCAAATAAACTAACTTCTTCACCGACTGGCAACCCGAACAGTCTGCTTGAACAACAAAGAATGCTAAGCCCAATAGCAATGCAATATGCGACTGCGACACAATCAGGATCAAGGAGATAATATAACGACACTAAGTAGGGACCATCTGCAGATCCTCCACAAAAGTTACAAAACTCCCATACTACTGAATCTATGTTCAGCATAGGAAAACGCGACTGTGACAATACACAGAAACCAGTACAAAATTAGGTCAGAAGCTATAGCTAAGGACCTGAGATGTTCAGAGTGTCTATGTGACACACAACCTCAGTACAACGTCGAAAATCACTAAGTCTTTACAATGTTCTGTGAACAAAGTTCTACAGAACTAACAAGAATAATGAGACAGATAATCTGTCCAACCACCAAGCGAGTCTAGAGCAGACTGACTACTTCACGAGAGGTGAGGACACCCCCCCTCGATCACGTGATAGCTACGTGGACAACTGCAGCTCAGAAGCCGGCAGTATAACGAGCGACAAGCGATAATTACAGTAGTTTGACAATCAAGACTAACTGAGCACATTTTATATACATCCTAACAACATAAGCTAAATAAGAATATAACAGTCAAATAATAATATAAAGTCATACATTTACGATTTAGCTATTATCGCAAATATAAGCAATATAAAATTAAATGAAAAGGTAATATACATTATATATACATAATAATCATTGTAACCCATTCAGGGGTTGCAACACGCTGTTACTCTGAGCCTATATATACCCTCTGTGTCCATGTACTGTTTGTAATAGCTTGACAAAGCTCCTGGAGAGCGAAACGTTGCCACAATATAATGTCGTATGAGTTGCACTTGTGTCCTTTTACTTGACATATATCTTGTCATACATGTCAGTGACATATAACTTGTGAGACATGTCAGTGACATATATCTTGTCAGACATGTCAGTGACATATATCTTGTCATACATGTCAGTGACATATATCTTGTCATACATGTCAGTGACATATAATTTGTCATACATGTCAGTGACAAATATCAGGGCAACGCACCTCATACTCGACCATCCTGCTGTTCCTCTCACCTGAACATCACTCTGATCTGCCTTTCCTTACATATTTCCCCATCCATTGAATTGTTTCTTCGCTCATTCCCCTTGCCTGCTCTAGATCCAGAGTGTGGAGCAGCATGCAGTCTAGTAGTCATTTATTATTATTTTTTTTATTATCACACTGGCCGATTCCCACCAAGGCAGGGTGGCCCGAAAAAGAAAAACTTTCACCATCATTCACTCCATCACTGTCTTGCCAGAAGGGTGCTTTACACTACAGTTTTTAAACTGCAACATTAACACCCCTCCTTCAGAGTGCAGGCACTGTATTTCCCATCTCCAGGACTCAAGTCCGGCCTGCCGGTTTCCCTGAAGAGCGTTGGTAAAACTATACTCTCATACATTCCCCTCTTTGCCTCCAATTACAAAGTTCTTTGTCTCCACAGACTCCTAAGTGCACCACTCACCCTTTTCCCCTCATCAATTCTATGATTCACCTCATCTTTCATAGACCCATCTGCTGACACGTCCACTCCCAAATATCTCAATACATTCACCTCCTCCATACTCTCTCCCTCCAATCTGATATCCAATCTTTCATCACCTAATCTTTTTGTTATCCTCATAACCTTACTCTTTCCTGTATTCACTTTTAATTTTCTTCTTTTGCACACCCTACCAAATTCATCCACCAATCTCTGCAACTTCTCTTCAGAATCTCCCAAGAGCACAGTGTCATCAGCAAAGAGCAACTGTGATAACTCCCACTTTATGTGTGATTCTTTATCTTTTAACTCCACGCCTCTTGCCAAGACCCTTGCATTTACTTCTCTTACAACCCCATCTATAAATATATTAAACAACCATGGTGACATCACACATCCTTGTCTAAGGCCTACTTTTACTGGGAAATAATTTCCTTCTTTCCTACATACTCTAACTTGAGCCTCACTATCCTCGTAAAAACTCTTCACTGCTTTCAGTAACCTACCTCCTACACCATACACCTGCAACATCTGCCACATTGCCCCCCTATCCACCCTGTCATACGCCTTTTCCAAATCCATAAATGCTACAAAAACCTCTTTAGCCTTATCTAAATACTGTTCACTTATATGTTTCACAGTGAACACCTGGTCCACACACCCCCTTATGAGCCTTAATACACTCCAGGAATACACAGTCCCCACATCCGTCTCTAGTAGGTGTGTGACAGACACAACTAACATTCTCCACACCCAATCTGGGTGTCACCTGCACTGCCGCGCCTCTCCTCGACAATACGTAGATACTTGTCAAATAATATTATATTACTGTACCCACGAACAATAATATAAAATACTGCTCGTTGTACTAGTACACCAAACAGAGAGTAGTATGAAATTAGCCTAGAGTCATCCACACCACCGTATGTCCTTGGGTAGTGAGTACAACATCCAGTTCTGCTGGATGAGCTACTCTTAAGGATTGCGTGGTCCCTTGGATTAAGGCGTCATGAGTTTTCGCCCACCATGAGGCAGGCCAAAGCAGCATGGGTTCGACTACATGACTAGTCGCAATGTTGTTATTGATCAATACCACTTGTTCGTGGTACAATAACTTCTCAGACAAAGGTGGTGGGTCACACACAGGTGGTGACACAGGTACTAGGTGGTACACAGGGAGGGTTACACACAGGTGGTGACACAGGTACTAGGTGGTACACGGGGAGGGTTACACACAGGTGGTGACACAGGTACTAGGTGGTACACAGGGAGGGTCACACATAGGTGGCGATAGAGGTGCTAGGTGGTACACGGAGGGTCACATAGGTGGTGATACAAGTGCTAGGTGGTACACAGGGAGGGTTACACAGGTAGTGACACAAGTACTAGGTGGTACAAAGGGAGGGTCACACAGGTAGTGACACAAGTACTAGGTGTTACACAGGGAGGGTTACACAGGTAGTGACACAAGTACTAGGTGGTACACAGGGAGGGTCACACAGGTAGTGACACAAGTACTAGGTGGTACACAGGGAGGGCCACACAGGTAGTGACACAAGTACTAGGTGGTACACAGGGAGGGTCACACAGGTAGTGACACAAGTACTAGGTGGTGCACAGGGAGGGTCACACAGGTAGTAACACAAGTAATAGGTGGTACACGGGGAGGGTCACACAGGTAGTGACACAAGTACTAAGTGGTACACAGGGAGGGTCACACAGGTAGTGACACAAGTACTAGGTGTTACACAGGGAGGGTCACACAGGTAGTGACACAAGTACTAGGTGGTACACGGGGAGGGTCACACAGGTAGTGACACAAGTACTAGGTGGTACACAGGGAGGGTCACACAGATAATGACACAAGTACTAGGTGGTACACAGGGAGGGCCACACAGGTAGTGACACAAGTACTAGGTGGTACACAGGGATGGTCACACAAATTATGACACAAGTACTAGGTGGTACACAGGGAGGGCCACACAGGTAGTGACACAAGTACTAGGTGGTACACAGGGAGGGTCACACAGGTAGTGACACAAGTACTAGGTGGTACACAGGGAGGGTCACACAGGTAGTGACACAAGTACTATGTGGTACACAGGGAGGGTCACACAGGTAGTGACACAAGTACTAGGTGGTGCACAGGGAGGGTCACACAGGTAGTGACACAATTACTAGGTGGTACACAGGGAGGGTCACACAGGTAGTGACACAAGTACTAGGTGGTACACAGGGAGGGTCACACAAGTGGTGACACAAGTACTAGGTGGTACACAGGGAGGGTCACACAGGTAGTGACACAAGTACTAGGTGGTACACAGGGAGGGTCACACAGGTAGTGACACAAGTACTAAGTGGTACACAGGGAGGGTCACACAGGTAGTGACACAAGTACTAGGTGGTACACAGGGAGGGTCACACAGGTAGTGACACAAGCACTAAGTGGTACACAGGGAGGGTCACACAGGTAGTGACACAAGTACTAGGTGGTACACAGGGAGGGTCACACAGGTAGTGACACAAGTACTAGGTGGTACACAGGGAGGGTCACACAGGTAATGACACAAGTACTAGGTGGTACACAGGGAGGGTCACACAGGTGGTGACACAAGTACTAGGTGGTACACAGGGAGGGTCACACAGTGATAATGACACAAGTAGCTAGGTGGATACACAGGGAGGGTCACACAGGTGGTGACACAAGTACTAGGTGGTGACACAGGGAGGGTCACACAGATGGTGATACAAGTGCTAGGTGGAACACAGGGAGGGTCACACAGGTGGTGATACAAGTGCTAGGTGGTGCACAGAGAGGGTCACACAGGTGGTGATACAAGTGCTAGGTGGTGCACAGGGAGGGTCACACAGGTGGTGACACAAGTGCTAGGTGGCACACAGGAAGGTCACACAGGTGGTGATATAAGTGCTAGGTGGCACACAGGGAGGGTCACACAGGTGGTGATACAAGTGCTAGGTGGTGCACAGGGAGGGTCACACAGGTGGTGATACAAGTGCTAGGTGGTGCACAGGGAGGGTCACACAGGTGGTGATACAAGTGCTAGGTGGCACACAGGGAGGGTCACACAGGTGGTGATACAAGTGCTAGGTGGTGCACAGGGAGGGTCACACAGGTGGTGATACAAGTCTAGGTGGCACAGGAGGTCACACAGGTGGTGATACAAGTGCTAGGTGGTGCACAGGGAGGGTCACACAGGTGGTGATACAAGTGCTAGGTGGTGCACAGGGAGGGTCACACTCGGAGGAATGCAGTGTGATAGGGGTGAGGATAGATAGGTCACGGGGTCACTTTCTCACAAAGAATGTGGTACTCCAGCAAGACTCACTCTACCACTCTCACTCTCGCTCTCACTCCTACTTTCATTCTCACTCTCGCTCTCACACTTTTCCTCTCACTCTCTCTCCCACTTTCATTCTCACTTGCTCTCTCTCCTTTCACTCTCACTCTCGCTCTCACTCTCGCTTTGCTTCTCATTTCACTATTTTGCATGATATATGGTGATTTCTCCGAGGGAAAGATGAACGACTAATATACGACTCATATACGACCATATACGACTTATATACGGCCATATACGATTAAATACGGCCATATGCGATTCATATACGACCATATACGACCATATACGACCATACACGACCATATACGGCCATATACGACCATATACGACTCATATACGACCATATACGATTCATATACGACTATTTACGATCATATACGATCATATACGACTATATAAGACCATATACGATTCAAATACGACTCGCATAAGACCATGTACGATCATATACGATCATGTACGACCATTTACGACCATAAACGACCATATACGACCATGTACGACTCATTGGCAGTAAATTCCTTGAAATAAAATTCTTTCCTATTACAGATGTTTTTTAAACGTTAGTATCCTGGTGTGTACTTACCTATTTGTGGTTGCAGGGGTCGAGTCACAGCTCCTGGCATGCCTTGTTGCAAACCTTTGCACTTTCTCTAATTTCTTGACGTGCTTGACCAGGTGTGGATTCCAAACTGGTGCTGCATGTTCCAGTATGTGTGTGTGTGTGTGTGTGTGTGTGTGTGTGTGTGTGTGTGTGTGTATACTCATCTAATTGTACTCACCTAATTGTGGTTACAGGGGTCGATTCATAGATTCTGGCCCTGCCTCTTCACTGATCGCTACTAGGTCTCTCTCTCCCTGCTCCATGAGCTTTATCAAATATCGTCTTAAAACTATGTATGGTTCCTGCCTCCAGTACGTCACTTGCCAGATTATTCCACTTCTTAATAACTCTATGACTGAAGAAATACTTCCTTACATCCCTTTGACTCATCTGAGTCTTCAACTTCCAATTTTGACTCCTTGTTTCTGTGTCCCATCTCTGGAGCATTCTGTCTCTGTCAACTTTGCCAGTAACACATCTGGTTGATGTGCACCTCAGGAGATGTACCCGATATTATACTCACCCCAAGATCCTTTTCCATGAGTGAGGTTTGCAGTCTTTGGCCACCTACCTTATACTCTGTCTGTGGTCTTCTTTGCCCTCCCCCAATCTTCATGACTTTGTATTTGGCAGGGTTAAATTCAAGGAGCCAGTTGCTGGACCAAGTTTGCAACCTGTCCAGATCTCTTTGTAGTCCTGCCTGATCTTCATCTGATTTAATTCTCCTCATTAACTTCACATCATCTGCGAACAGGGACACTTCTGAGTCTATCCCTTCCGTCATGTCATTCACATATACCAACAATGTCACTGGTCCTAGGACTGACCCCTGTGGAACCCCGCTTGTCACAGGCGCCCACTGTGACACCTCATCACTGCAATGGTGCAGTGCCCTTCTTTTATGCGTGCCTGATCCTTTAGCTTTTGCACTAATCTCTTTTGAGGAACTGTGCCGAAGGCCTTCTTGAAGTCTATGAAAATGCGATCTACCCACCCTTCTCTCTCGTGTCTTACTTCCATTACCTTATCATAACACTCCATTAGGTTTGTGACACGATTTTCCTTTTCTGAATCCGTGCTGGTTGTCGTTGATAAGCTTGTTCCTGTCTAGATGCTTCATCACTTTCCTCCAGATAATCTTCTCCATGACTTTGCATACTATACTGTGTGTGTGTGTGTGTGTGTGTGTGTGTGTGTGTGTGTGTGTGTGTGTGTGTGTGTGTGTGTGTGTGTGTGTGTGTGTGTGTGTGTACTCACCTAATTGTACTCACCTAATTGTGGTTGCAGGGGTCGAGACTCAGCTCCTGGCCCCGCCTCTTCACTGATTGCTACTAGGTCCTCTCTCTGCTTCCTGAGCTTTGTCATACCTCTTCTTAAAACTATGTATGGTTCCTGCCTCCACTACTTCACTTGCCTTGCTATTCCACTTCCTGACGACTCTGTGACTGAAGAAATACTTCCTAACGTCCCTGTGACTCGTCTGAGTCTTCAGCTTCCAGTTGTGACCCCTTGTTCCTGTGTCCCCTCTCTGGAACATCCTATCTCTGTCCACCTTGTCTATTCCCCGCAGTATCTTGTATGTCGTTATCATGTCTTCCCTGACCCTTCTCTCCTCCAGTGTCGTCAGTCCGATTTCCTCAACCTTTCCTCGTACGACATTCCCCTGAGCTCTGGGACTAGCCTTGTTGCAAACCTTTGTACTTTCTCTAACTTCTTGACGTGCTTGACCAGGTGTGGGTTCCAGACTGGTGCTGCATGCTCCAGTATGGGCCTAACATACACAGTGTACAGTGTCTTGAACGATTCCTTATTAAGGTATCGGAACGCTATTCTCAGGTTTGCCAGGCGCCCGTATGCTGCAGCAGTTTGTGTGTGTGTGTGTGTGTACTCACCTATTTGTGGTTGCAGGGGTCGAGTCCTAGCTGTGTGTGTGTGTGTGTGTTGTGTGTGTGTGTGTGTGTACTCACCTATTTGTACTCACCTATTTGTGGATTGCAGGGGTCGATTCACAGCTCCTGGCCCCGCCTCTTCGCTGATTGCTACTAGGTCCTTTCTCTCCCTGCCCCATGAGCTCTATCATACCTCGCCTTAAAACTATGTATGGTTCCTGCCTCCACCACATCACTTTCTAGGCTATTCCATGGCCTGACTACTCTATGACTCTATGGTAATTTGGAGATTGCTTAATAATTTTTAGCCAGGCGCTGGTGTAAAACAGCGGGAGGCGCTAACGTCGCCACTTGACCTTCTGTAGCGGTTTTGAGCGCTACGTTCAGCAACGGTAGTGATGCCGCAGAGATGTTGGCAACACTTAGGTTCAACACTTTCTTAAATATTTGTGTTTTTGTTTATTTCTGTTGCTGTTAGTGTTGCAGTTGTTAATGTTGGTGTTGGTCATGTTTCTATTGTTGTTGCTAGTGTTGTTGACGTTAATGTTGTTGATCCCATTGTTGCTGAAACTGTTGATGTTGATGTTATTGTTGTAGTTGTTAATGTTAGTGTTGTTGTTGTTGATGTAAGTGTTGTTGATGTTGACGTTAATGTTGTTGTTGTTGATGTTGACGTTAATGTTGTTGATGACATTGTTGCTGCAACTGTTGATGATGATGTTATTGTTGTAGTTGTTAATGTTAGTGTTGTTGTTGTTGATGTAAGTGTTGTTGATGTAAGTGTTGTTGATGTTGACGTTAATGTTGTTGTTGTTGTTGTTTATGTAAGTGTTGTTGATGTAATAGTGTTGTTGATGTAGACGCTATTTTTATGTTGTTGTTGTTGTTGTTGTTGTTGTTGTTGTAGACGTTAATGTTGCTGATGTTAGTGTTGCTGCTGTTGTTGTTGTTAATGAAAGTGTTGTTATTGTAGACGTTATTGTTGTTGCTCTTATGATGATGTAAGTGTTGTAGTTGTTGAAGTAAGTGTTGTTGTTGTTGTTTTAGTGTTGGAGTTGTTGATGTAAGTGTTGTGTTGTTGTTGTTGTTGTTGTTGTTTTAGTGTTGTTGCTGTTATTGGCGTTAGTGAAGTTTATGTTAGTGTTGTTGTTGTTGATGTAAGTGTTGTTGTTTTTGATGTTAGTTTTGTTGTTGTTGATTTTTAGTGTTGTTGTTGTGTTCTGTTGATGTTAGTGTTGTTGGTTGTTGATGTTATGTTGTTGTTGTTGATGTTAGTGTTTTGTTGTTTTGTTTTTATTAGTGTTTTTTGTTGTGTATGTTAGTGTTGTTTGTTGTGTGGTTGATGTTAGTGTTGTTGTTTTTGTTGTTTGTGTTAGGTTGTTTTGTTGATGTTGTGTTTGGTTGTTGTTGATGTTAGTTGTTGTTGTTGTTGTTTAGTGTTGTTGTTGTTGATGTTATGTTTTGTTGTTGATTGTGTTGTTGTTGTTGATTGTGTTTGTTGTTGTTGTTGATTTTAGTGTTGTTGTTGTTGATGTTAGTGTTGTTGTTTTTGATGTTAGTGTTGTTTGTTGTTGTTGTTGATGTTGTTTTGTTGTTTGGGAGTTGGATGTTAGTGTTGTTGTTGTTGATGTTAGTGTTGTTGTTTGGTTATGTTAGTGTTGTTGTTGTTGATTTGTGTTGTTTTGTTGATGTTGTGTTTTGTTTTGTTTAGTGTTGTTGTTTTTAGTTTGTGTTTGTTGTTGATGTTAGTGTTTGTTGTTGTTGATGTTAGTGTTGTTGTTGTTGTTGATGTTATTTTGTTGTTGTTGTTGATGTTAGTTTTGTTTGTTGTTGTGTGTTAGTGGGTGTTGTTGATGTTATGTTTGTTGTGTGTGATGTTAGTGTTGTTTTTTGATGTATGTGTTGTTGTTGTTGAGTTTGTGTTGTTTTGTTGATGTTAGTGTTGTTGTTGTTGATGTTAGGTTGTTGTTGTTGTTGATGTTAGTGTTGTGTTGTGTTGTTGTTGTGTATGTTGTTGTTGTGTTGATGTAGTTTGTTGTGTTGTGAGTTAGTGTTTTTGTGTGATGTAGTGTTGTTGTTGTGTTGTAGTGTTGTGTTGTTGTGTTTGTGTTTTTGTGTGTTGATTGTTAGTGTTGTGTTGTTGAGTTAGTGTTGTTGTTGTTTTTTAGTGTTGGGGTTGGTGGTTTATGTTGTTGTTGTTGTGATGTTGTGTTGTTGTTGTTGATTTAGTGTTTGTTGTTGTTGATGTTAGTGTTGTTGTTGTTGATGTAGTGTTGTGTTGTGATTTAGTGTTGTTGTTGGTTGTTGATGTTAGTGTTGTTGTTGTTGTTGTGATGTTGTGTTGTGTTGTTTGTGTTTAGTGTTGTTGTTGTTTTGTTGTGTTATGTTGTTGTTGTTAATGATGTTAGTGTTTGTTGTTGTTGATGTTATGTTGTTGTTGTTGATGTAGTGTTGTTGTTGTTGTGATGTTAGTGTTGGTTGTTGTTGTTTAGGTTGTTGTTGATGTTTTAGTGTGTGTTGTTGATGTTAGTGTTTGTGTTGTTGATGTAGTGTTGTTGTTGTTGTAGTTAGTGTTGTTGTTGTGTTAGTGTTGTTGTTGTTGTGATTTAGTGTTGTTGTTGTTGATGTTAGTTTGTTGTAGTTGTTGATTTTAGTGTTGTTGTTGTTGATGTTAGTTGTTTTTGTTGTTGATGTTAGTGTTGTGTTGTTGTTGATGTTATGTTGTTGTTGTTATGTTAGTGTTGTTGTTGTTGTTTTAGTGTTGTTGTTACTGGTAGTAGTATTTTTTTGTCTTTTATGTTAATATTGTTGTTGCTGATGATGTTGGTGTTGCTGTTATTAATGTTAGTGTTGCTGGTGTTGCTGGTGTTGTTGTTATTGTTTTGATTATTGTTAATATTACTGTTGTTACTGTCGTTGCTGCGCTGTACGTGACCTTTGTTCACCAGTGTGTACTTGGTCACCTTTGTATTGCTCCACTAGTTGTGTCAACTTCCCTGCCAGCCACCACGTTTCAGCCACCACGTTTCAGCCACCACGTTTCAGCCACCACGTTTCAGAACCTGGAACAATACCATCATCAATAACTACATCAATAACGTAATCAGTCAAGATAATTATTAAATCTATCTTCTGATAATAATCATTAAAACTTTAATTTTAAAGGGTTGGAGGGGCAAGCCAGTGGAAGGCCTCGATCAGATGACCAAAAGCTCGAGCTGTAGGTCATCATATGACCAAGACCCACGTTAGGTACCAATTATCCTGTTTCCTGACAAACCTTACCTAACCTAACCAAAATTCACGTTGAACATCAAAATGGTATACAATACCGACAGGTTGTTAGGTAAGACACATATGCAACAGTTAGACAACTTTATTCCGAAACGTTTCGCCTACACAGTAGGCTTCTTCAGTCGAATACAGAAAATAGGCAGGAACAGTAGAGATGTGAAGACGATGTAATCAGTCCATCACCCTTGTAGTCGTAGAATTTGAGGTTGTCAGTCCCTCGGCCTGGAGAAGTTCAGTTCCATAGTCAGGAACTATCTGAAGATCAAGCGACAGTGCGGAGACTTAAATACTGTCGGAAGGAGAGGTGCAGAGTAGTAGTAGTAGTAGTAGTAGTCGTAGTAGTAGTGAGAATGAAAACCACTGAAAGGTCATGTCCTCTCAGATCTAACAATTCTCACTTGAAAAGCTTGTCCAAGGTGTTTTCTGTACCAAGATGCCATGTGTTGCAGTGTCTGACAAGATGAACATCAAAATGGTATACAATACCGACAGGTTGTTAGGTAAGACACATATGCAACAGTTAGACAACTTTATTCCGAAACGTTTCGCCTACACAGTAGGCTTCTTCAGTCGAATACAGAAAATAGGCAGGAACAGTAGAGATGTGAAGACGATGTAATCAGTCCATCACCCTTGTAGTCGTAGAATTTGAGGTTGTCAGTCCCTCGGCCTGGAGAAGTTCAGTTCCATAGTCAGGAACTATCTGAAGATCAAGCGACAGTGCGGAGACTTAAATACTGTCGGAAGGAGAGGTGCAGAGTAGTAGTAGTAGTAGTAGTAGTCGTAGTAGTAGTGAGAATGTAACCACTGAAAGGTCATGTCCCTCTCAGATCTAACAATTCTCACTTGAAAAGCTTGTCCAAGGTGTTTTCTGTACCAAGATGCCATGTGTTGCAGTGTCTGACAAGATGAACATCAAAATGGTATACAATACCGACAGGTTGTTAGGTAAGACACATATGCAACAGTTAGACAACTTTATTCCGAAACGTTTCGCCTACACAGTAGGCTTCTTCAGTCGAATACAGAAAATAGGCAGGAACAGTAGAGATGTGAAGACGATGTAATCAGTCCATCACCCTTGTAGTCGTAGAATTTGAGGTTGTCAGTCCCTCGGCCTGGAGAAGTTCAGTTCCATAGTCAGGAACTATCTGAAGATCAAGCGACAGTGCGGAGACTTAAATACTGTCGGAAGGAGAGGTGCAGAGTAGTAAGTAGTAGTAGTAGTAGTCGTAGTAGTAGTGAGAATGTAACCACTGAAAGGTCATGTCCCTCTCAGATCTAACAATTCTCACTTGAAAAGCTTGTCCAAGGTGTTTTCTGTACCAAGATGCCATGTGTTGCAGTGTCTGACAAGATGAACATCAAAATGGTATACAATACCGACAGGTTGTTAGGTAAGACACATATGCAACAGTTAGACAACTTTATTCCGAAACGTTTTCGCCTACACAGTAGGCTTCTTCAGTCGAATACAGAAAATAGGCAGGAACAGTAGAGATGTGAAGACGATGTAATCAGTCCATCACCCTTTGTAGTCGTAGAATTTGAGGTTGTCAGTCCCTGGGCCCTGGAGAAGTTCAGTTCCATAGTCAGGAACTATCTGAAGATCAAGCGACAGTGCGGAGACTTAAATACTGTCGGAAGGAGAGGTGCAGAGTAGTAGTAGTAGTAGTAGTAGTCGTAGTAGTAGTGAGAATGTAACCACTGAAAGGTCATGTCCCTCTCAGATCTAACAATTCTCACTTGAAAAGCTTGTCCAAGGTGTTTTCTTACCAAAGCCATGTGTTGCAGTGTCTGACAAGATGAACACAAATGGTATACAATACCGACAGGTTGTTACTAAGACACATATGCAACAGTTAGACAACTTTATCCGAAACGTTTCGCCTACACAGTAGGCTTCTTCAGTCGAATACAGAAAATAGGCAGGAACAGTAGAGATGTAAGACGATGTAATCATCCTCACCTTGTATCGTAGAATTTGAGGTTGTCATCCCTCGCCTGAGAAGTTCAGTTCCATATCAGGAACTATCTGAAGATCAACGACAGTGCGGAGACTTAAAACGTCGAAGGAGAGGGTGCAAAGAGTATAGTATAGTAGTGTAGTCGTAGTATTAGAGAGTTAACCACTGAAGGTCAGTGTCCCTCTCAGATCTAACAATTCTCACTTGAAAGCTGTCCAAGGTTTTTCTGTACCAAGATGCCAGTTTGCAGTGTCTGACAAGATAAACATAAATATGTATCAATAATCGACAGGTTGTTAGGTAGACACATATGCAACAGTAACAACTTTATTCCGAAACGTTCGCCTACACAGTAGGCTTCTTCATCGAATACAGAAAATAGGCAGAAAGTAGAGATGTGAAGACGAGTATCACCCATCACCCTTGTAGTCGTAAAATTTGAGGTTTTTCAGTCCCTCGCCGGGAGAAGTTCATTCCATAGGTATAGGAACTATCTGAAGATCAAGGCGACAGTGCGGAACTTAAAACTGTCGGAAGGAGAGGTGCTAGGAGAGATAGTAGTATGAGTAGTCGTAGAAAAGTAGTGAGAATGAACCACTGAAAGTCTGTCTCTTCTACAGATCTAATCAATTTCACTTGGGAAAAGCTTGTCCAGGTGTTTTCTGTACCAAGATGCCATGTTTTGCAGTGTCTGACAAGATGAACATCAAAATGGTATACAATACCGACAGGTTAGGTAAGACACATATGAAACAGTTAGACAACTTTATTCCGAAACGTTTCGCCACACATAGGCATCTTCGTCGAATACAGAAAATAGGCAGGAACAGTAGAGATGGAAGACGATGTAATCATCACACCCTTGTAGTCGTAGAATTTGAGGTTGTCATCCCTCGGCCTGGAGAAGTTCAGTTCCATAGTCAGGAACTATCTGAAGATCAAGCGACAGTGCGGAGACTAAATACTGCCCGGAAGGAGAGTGCAGAGTAGTAGTATAGTAGTAGTAGTCGTAGTATAGTGAGAATGTAACCACTGAAAGTCATGTCCCCTAGATCTAACAATTCTCCTTGAAAAGCTTGTCCAAGGTGTTTCTGTACAAGATGCCATGTGTTGCAGTGTCTGACAAGATAACATCAAATGGTATACAATACCGACAGTTGTTGGGTAAGACACATATGCAACATTAGACAACTTTTTTCCGAAACGTTTCCCTACACAGTAGGCTTCTTCAGTCAATACAGAAAATATGCAGACAGTAAGATGTGAAGACATGTAATCACTCCATCACCCTTGTATCGTAGAATTGAGTTGTCAGTCCCTCGGCCTGGAGAAGTTCAGTCTTCCAAGTCGGAACTATCTGAAGATCAAGCGACAGGGGCGAGACTAAAAATACTGTCGAAGAAGTGCAGAGTAGTAAGTAGAGTATATTCGTAGTAGTATGAGAATGTAACCCCCTGAAAGGTCATGCCCTCTCAATCTAACAATCTCACTTGAAAAGCTTGTCCAAGGTGTTTTCTGTACCAAATGCCATGTTTGCATGTCGACAAGATGAACATCAAAATGGTATACAATACCGACAGTTGTTAGTAGACACATATGAACAGTTAGACAACTTATTCCGAAACTTTCGCCTACACAGAGCTTCTTCAGTCGAATACAGAAAATAGGCAGGAACAGTAGAGATGTGAAGACGATTAATCAGTCCATCACCCTTGAGTCGTAGAATTTGAGGTTGTCAGTCCCTCGGCCTGAAAGTTTCATTCCATAGTCAGAACTACTGAAGATCAAGCGACAGTGCGGAGACAAATACTGTCGAGGGAGAGGTGCAGAGTAGTATAGTAGTGTCGTATATATGAGAATGTAACCACTGAAAGGTCATGTCCCTCTCAGATCTAACAACTCACTTGAAAAGTTTGCCAAGGTGTTTTCTTACCAGATGCCATGTGTTGCAGTGTCTGACAAATGAACATCAAAATGGTAACAATACCGACAGTTGTTAGGTAAGACACATATGCAACAGTTAGACAACTTTATTCCGAAACGTTCGCCTACACAGTAGCTTCTTCAGTCGAATACCAAAATAGCAGGACAGTAGAGATGTAAGACGATGTGAACAGTCCATCACCCTGTATTTAGAATTGAGGTTGCAGTCCCTCGCCTGGAGAGGTTCAGTTTCCATAGTCAGGAACTACGAAATCAAGCGACAGTCCCGGAGACTTAAATACTGTCGAAGGAGAGTGCAGAGTAGAAAGTAGTAGTAGTAGTCGTAGTTGTGAGTAATTAACCACTGAAAGGTCATTCCCTCTCAGATCTAACATTCTCACTTGAAAAGCTTGTCCAAGGGTTTTCTGTACCAAGATGCCATGTTTGCAGTGTCTGACAAGAAACATCAAAATGGTATACAATACCGACAGGTTGTTAGTAAGACACATATGCAACAGTTAGACAACTTTATTCGAACGTTTCGCCTACCAGTAGGTCTTCTTCGTCGAATACAGAAAATAGGCAGAGACAGTAAAGATGTGAAGACATGTAATCAGTCCTCACCCTTGTAGTCGTAGAATTTTGAGGTTTCAGTCCCTCGGCCTGGAGAAGTTACATTCCATAGTCAGGAACTATCTGAAGATCAAGCGACAGTGCGAGACTTAAATACTGCCCGGAAGAGAGTTGCAGAGTAGTAGTAGTAGTAGTAGTATCGTAGTATAGTGAAATGTAACCACTGAAGTCATTCCCTCTCAGATCTAACAATTCTCACTGAAAAGCTTGTCCAAGGTGTTTTTCTGTACCAAGATGCCATGTGTTGCAGTGTCTGACAAGATGACATCAAATGGTATACAATACCGACAGTTGTTAGGTAAGACACATATCAACAGTTAGACAACTTTATTCCGTAAAGTTTCGCCTACACAGAGGCTTCTTCAGTCGAATACAGAAAATAGGCAGAACAGTAGAGATGTGAAGACGATGTAATCACCTCACCTTGTAGTCGTAGAATTTGAGGTTGTCAGTCCCTCGGCCTGGAGAATTTCAGTTCCAAGTCAGGAACTATTTTGAAGATCAAGCGACAGTGCGGAGACTTAAATACTGTCGGAAGAGAGGTGCAGAGTATAGTAGTATTAGAAAGATCTAGTAGTAGTGAGAATGTACCACTGAAAGGTTTCATGTCCTCTCAGATCTAACAATTCTCATTTGAAAACTTTCCAAGGTGTTTTCTGTACCAAGATGCCATGTGTTGCAGTGTCTGACAAGATGAACATCAAAATGGTATACAATACCGACAGGTGTTAGGTAAGACACATATGCAACAGTTAGACAACTATGGAACTGAACTTCTCCAGGCCGAGGGACTGACAACCTCAAATTCTACGACTACAAGGGTGATGGACTGATTACATCGTCTTCACATCTCTACTGTTCCTGCCTATTTTCTGTATTCGACTGAAGAAGCCTACTGTGTAGGCGAAACGTTTCGGAATAAAGTTGTCTAACTGTTGCATATGTGTCTTACCTAACAACCTGTCGGTATTGTATACCATTTTGATGTTCATCTTGTCAGACACTGCAACACATGGCATCTTGGTACAGAAAACACCTTGGACAAGCTTTTCAAGTGAGAATTGTTAGATCTGAGAGGGACATGACCTTTCAGTGGTTACATTCTCACTACTACTACGACTACTACTACTACTACTACTACTCTGCACCTCTCCTTCCGACAGTATTTAAGTCTCCGCACTGTCGCTTGATCTTCAGATAGTTCCTGACTATGGAACTTCTCCAGGCCGAGGGACTGACAACCTCAAATTCTACGACTACAAGGGTGATGGACTGATTACATCGTCTTCACATCTCTACTGTTCCTGCCTATTTTCTGTATTCGACTGAAGAAGCCTACTGTGTAGGCGAAACGTTCGGAATAAAGTTTGTCTAACTGTTGCATATGTGTCTTACCTAACAACCTGTCGGTATTGTATACCATTTTGATGTTCATCTTGTCAGACACTGCAACACATGGCATTTTGGTACAGAAAACACCTTGGACAAGCTTTTCAAGTGAGAATTGTTAGATCTGAGAGGGACATGACCTTTCAGTGGTTACATTCTCACTACTACTACGACTACTACTACTACTACTACTACTCTGCACCTCTCCTTCCGACAGTATTTAAGTCTCCGCACTGTCGCTTGATCTTCAGATAGTTCCTGACTATGGAACTGAACCTCTCCAGGCCGAGGGACTGACAACCTCAAATTCTACGACTACAAGGGTGATGGACTGATTACATCGTCTTCACATCTCTACTGTTCCTGCCTATTTTCTGTATTCGACTGAAGAAGCCTACTGTGTAGGCGAAACGTTTCGGAATAAAGTTGTCTAACTGTTGCATATGTGTCTTACCTAACAACCTGTGGGTATTGTATACCATTTTGATGTTCATCTTGTCAGACACTGCAACACATGGCATCTTGGTACAGAAAACACCTTGGACAAGCTTTTCAAGTGAGAATTGTTAGATCTGAGAGGGACATGACCTTCAGTGGTTACATTCTCACTACTACTACTACTACTACTACTACTACTACTACTCTGCACCTCTCCTTCCGACAGTATTTAAGTCTCCGCACTGTCGCTTGATCTTCAGATAGTTCCTGACTATGGAACTGAACTTCTCCAGGCCGAGGGACTGACAACCTCAAATTCTACGACTACAAGGGTGATGGACTGATTACATCGTCTTCACATCTCTACTGTTCCTCCCTACTTTCTGTATTCGACTGAAGAAGCCTACTGTGTAGGCAAAACGTTTCGGATAAAGTTGTCTAACTGTTGCATATGTGTCTTACCTAACAACCTGTCGGTATTGTATACCATTTTGATGTTTCATCTTGTCAGACACTGCAACACATGGCATCTTGGTACAAAAAAACACCTTGGACAAGCTTTTCAAGTGAGAATTGTTAGATCTGAGAGGGACATGACCTTTCAGTGGTTACATTCTCACTACTACTACTACTACTACTACTACTACTACTACTACTCTGCACCTCTCCTTCCGACAGTATTTAAGTCTCCGCACTGTCGCTTGATCTTCAGATATTTTCCTGACTATGGAACTGAACTTCTCCAGGCCGAGGGACTGACAACCTCAAATTCTACGACTACAAGGGTGATGGACTGATTACATCGTCTTCACATCTCTACTGTTCCTGCCTATTTTCTGTATTCGACTGAAGAAGCCTACTGTGTAGGCGAAACGTTTCGGAATAAAGTTGTCTAACTGTTGCATATGTGTCTTACCTAACAACCTGTCGGTATTGTATACCATTTGATGTTCATCTTGTCAGACACTGCAACACATGGCATCTTGGTACAGAAAACACCTTGGACAAGCTTTTCAAGTGAGAATTGTTAGATCTGAGAGGGACATGACCTTTCAGTGGTTACATTCTCACTACTACTACGACTACTACTACTACTACTACTACTCTGCACCTCTCCTTCCGACAGTATTTAAGTCTCCGCACTGTCGCTTGATCTTCAGATAGTTCCTGACTATGGAACTGAACTTCTCCAGGCCGAGGACTGACAACCTCAAATTCTACGACTACAAGGGTGATGGACTGATTACATCGTCTTCACATCTCTACTGTTCCTGCCTATTTTCTGTATTCGACTGAAGAAGCCTACTGTGTAGGCGAAACGTTTCGGAATAAAGTTGTCTAACTGTTGCATATGTGTCTTACCTAACAACCTGTCGGTATTGTATACCATTTTGATGTTCATCTTGTCAGACACTGCAACACATGGCATCTTGGTACAGAAAACACCTTGGACAAGCTTTTCAAGTGAGAATTGTTAGATCTGAGAGGGACATGACCTTTCAGTGGTTACATTCTCACTACTACTACTACTACTACTACTACTACTACTACTCTGCACCTCTCCTTCCGACAGTATTTAAGTCTCCGCACTGTCGCTTGATCTTCAGATAGTTCCTGACTAGGAACTGAACTTCTCCAGGCCGAGGGACTGACAACCTCAAATTCTACGACTACAAGGGTGATGGACTGATTACATCGTCTTCACATCTCTACTGTTCCTGCCTATTTTCTGTATTCGACTGAAGAAGCCTACTGTGTAGGCGAAACGTTTCGGAATAAAGTTGTCTAACTGTTGCATATGTGTCTTACCAAAACAACCTGTCGGTATTGAAATACCATTTTGATGTTCATCTTGTCAGACACTGCAACACATGGCATCTTGGTACAGAAAACACCTTGGACAAGCTTTTCAAGTGAGAATTGTTAGATCTGAGAGGGACATGACCTTTCAGTGGTTACATTCTCACTACTACTACGACTACTACTACTACTACTACTACTCTGCACCTCTCCTTCCGACAGTATTTAAGTCTCCACACTGTCGCTTGATCTTCAGATAGTTCCTGACTATGGAACTGAACTTCTCCAGGCCGAGGGACTGACAACCTCAAATTCTACGACTACAAGGGTGATGGACTGATTACATCGTCTTCACATCTCTACTGTTCCTGCCTATTTTCTGTATTCGACTGAAGAAGCCTACTGTGTAGGCGAAACGTTTCGGAATAAAGTTGTCTAACTGTTGCATATGTGTCTTACCTAACAAAATTCACGTTCTTTTTCCCCTTAAAGGTTTATTTCTTTCCGTTTAGCCACAAGAAAACTGGAGACTTCCACAACATTCTTGTTATTCATTACAAGACGAATACAGAGAACACGAAGACACAGGACCGTGACTGGAACAATACACAAACAATCCGCACATAGGAGATAGATACCTTATGACGACGTTTCGGTCCGACTTGGACCATTAACTGGTCAGTTAGTGTGATTAGTTAATGATCCAAGTCTGACCGAAACATTGTCATAAAGTTTCTTTCTCCTGTGTCGTGTAAAACACAAATCACTAAAAAATCGTAAGATTTGAACGTCACTCTTAATATCAACACTGTTCAAACTCTGGATATTAATTCCTTGTCGTCTTTCTTCCCAAAGTGACTGCATATCCGCGCCTCAACTGGACAATGCCTCTTCTGATCTGCTTCAAATTTTCAGCCCTTGATACGTTCTCCAGAAAGCAAAGTTTGCGTTCTCGTCGGCTTTCTTTACTTCTCTTCAATATATACTGACCCTTCACTGATTTATTTTGCTTCCTACGATAAGCCAGAAGTTCTGTCATGGTTATCCTGTTCTCAATCATCTCCATCTTGGAGACTCTCTTCCTGCCTCGCTTCAACCATAGGTAGATCATGTTAGCCTATAACGTTATATAATACTGAACTCTTGTTATAGGTAGATCATGTTAGCCTATAACGTTATATAATACTGAACTCTTGTTATAGATAGATCATGTTAGTTTGTCACTCTTTTTCTGGCTAATGATATTATATTGATTTTAGGGATAGTTTGTGGTGCTGATTACGAATATATCATCGGTTTTGCTTATTTCCTCTATTTTTTTTTTTGAAATTTGGCATCCCATTGAAAAACATAAGAACATAAGAAAGGAGGAGCACTGCAGCAGGCCTGTTGGCCCATACTAGGCAGGTCCTTTATTATCAGATATAATTGCCTCTAGTAATTTGCCTACAAATTCTAGGACATAAATAGAAGACAGTAGAACTATATACAAAAGATGAGGTAATCAATCCTTCAGCCTTGGAGTTGGTGTGGAAGCACCGTAGTTGTAGTGATTCTGGAACTAAGGGAAGGAGACTGGCGTTTATATAGGCGTCAGTGGATAGGGACGTGTAGCAGACGAGGGCGTAATCACTGGTAGTGACTGACGCCTATGTAACCGCCAGTCTTCTTGCCTTTTCTCCAGATTCTCCACCACCACGATGCTGTGAACACCAACTCCAAGGTTGAGGGACTGATTACCTCATCTTTTGTATATAGTTCTACTGTCTTCTAATTATGTCCTAGAATCTGCATTGATAAAGCCACTGGATGGCGAAACGTCTACAATAAAGATAACTAGATGTTGCACATGTGTCTTAACTTTCATATTGTCGGTATTATATACCTTTCTTTCACAAAAGTTCAGATGCTTACTTTAACAGACTGAGATCAAGTATCAGATCATTGAGTTCTTCTTGGAAGAACAGCTGGGCTGTTGAAATACTTACTTCATATTCACGTCCACTGCTGTCACCTGTGCTGCATCCTAAACCCTGAGTTTCTTCAGCATCTGACAACGGAAGGTCAGGCAGTGTTTACAACATTCTCATACTAGTGTTTACAACACTAGTATGGGAATGTTTTCACTGTACTCACCTATTGTGTGGCACAGTGATCCTTGCTGACTCTAAATCAGGATATTCTCACTTGATTTTCATATTGTATCGACTGAAACCTTTCCCAGTCATCATACAGAAATAACAATCGTCGTGGTGTTTTGTTCGGCTCTCCAGACCACAGACACACGGAAGTTTAAACTTTTCCTTTGAATATTTTTCCACTGTGTTAAGCATTCTACACAGGTTTTGCAAACCATATGGGGAACCCAAGACTTGTCTTGTTCTCCAAGTGCCACTCCAAAATAAGCAAGATAAGCTGGTTTTATTTTAAGCAGGTTCTTCGTGAAGAACTCATGTTCATCTTGAAAAAATAACAAAACAAAGATTACATTACTGTCACGTGGTCTTTGTTCACACAGCTCCTTTTGTTAAATATTAAATAATTAAAAATAAATTTCTAATCTTCATTAAGAGTCTCTATGTATATAAACTGTCACTACACACACTAAAAACAACAGACATAGCCCCACTCCACAAAGGTGGCAGTAAAGCAATTGCAAAGAACTACAGACCGATAGCACTAACATCCCATATCATAAAAATCTTTGAGAGGGTTCTAAGAAGCAAGATCGCCAACCACCTAGATACCCATCAGTTACACAACCCAGGGCTACACGGGTTTAGAGCAGGTCGCTCCTGCCAGTCCCAGCTACTGGACCACTTTGACAAGGTCCTGGATGTTGTAGAGGATAAACAAAATACAGATGTAGTGTACACAGACTTTGCAAAAGCTTTCGACAAGTGTGACCATGGTGTAATAGCGCACAAAATACTGGATAAAGGAATAACAGGAAAAGTTGGTAGATGGATCTATAACTTCCTGACAAATAGAACACAAAGAGTAATAGTAAACAGAGTAAAGTTACAGGCAACTATGGTGAAAAGCTCTGTTCCACAAGGCACAGTAATCGCTCCCATTCTATTCCTCATCCTCATTTCTGACATAGACATAAATGTAAGTCATAGCTCCGTGTCTTCCTTTGTGGATGACACCCGGAATACTATGGCAATGACCTCCATCGACGATACCGCGAGACTCCAAGCGGACATCAACCAAATCTTCAAATGGGCCACTCAAAACAATATGAAGTTCAACGAAGAGAAATTTCAACTACTCAGATATGGAAAACTTGAAGAAATAAAAAATGTGTCAGGGTATACCACAAATTCTAGCCATACAATAGAGCGGAAAAGTAATGTGAAGGACCCTGGGAGTGATAATGTCAGAGGATCTCGCCTTCAAAGACCACAACAATGTATCTACCTCATCTGCTAGGAAAATGATAGGATGGATAATGAGAACCTTCAAAACTAGGGACGCCAAGCCCATGATGATTCTCTTCAAATCGCTTGTGCTTTCTAGGCTGAAATACTGCTGTACACTAACGGCCTCCTTCAAGGCTAGCGACATTGCAGACCTGGAGAATGTATTCCCTCGAACGCAGGCGAGAGAGATACGCTTGGAAGGTCCTGGAGGGACTGGTACCAAACCTGCACACGAAAATCACTCCATATGAAAGCAAAAGACTTGGCAGGAGATGCAACATTCCCTCAATGAAAAGCAGGGGCGCCACGAGTACACTAAGAGACAACACAATAAGTGTCCGGGGCCCAAGACTGTTCAATTGCCTCCCAGCATACATAATAGACCCCAGGCTGTCTCAAGAAGGCACTGAACAGGCAACTAAAGTCAGTACCTGACCAACCGGGCTGTGGTTCGTACGTCAGCTTGCATGCGGCCAGCGGTAACAGCCTGGTTGATCAGACCCTGATCCACCATGAGGCCTGGTCTCAGACCGGGCCGCGGGGGCGTTGAACCCCGAAACCCTCTCCAGGGTTATGGCTCAATTCTTTGTTAATTGAAGGTAGTATGCAATAACCCACAAACTAGAGACATTTTCGAATGCAGCAACCACAAAATACCTTGATTACTCTCAAATATCTTTGGCAACCAAAAAATTTGTTTTGGTTGACCAGTGTATAGCTAGTGTATCACGCTATATAGTACTAAACTATTGTTATAGGCAGCAGTTAACCTGTGACGTTATATAATACTGAAATATTCTCAGCAGTAATACTGGTTGTATTTTTTCCTACTATATGATCACACTAATACTACAAGAATTACTACTGGGATCAAATGTAAACAAAAGAAGCACGTTGTATAATGTCGTTACAATAACTCAGTTGCTGTTTCCAGGCAACATTGAGGCCGGGGAGATCTTTACTATCTAGGCAGACTTTAGAGGCCACTAGAGAATAGTCCACAGTCCTTCAGACAGCCTCGACCAGCGCCCTGGGGTCTCCTGCGGTCAGCCTCTCACACGTCCTCACCCGAGCCACCAGCATAAACATTCCTATGCTAGTGACCCTCCGTCTCTGACCTCCATGTGTGACCTCTGCGTGAGACCTCCGTTGATGTTCACCGTTACTTCCGAGTCATCAGCTCCTCTTCCTGGAACACTCGTTACTTCCTCTTGATGACGCGGGTGTTTCCTCCAAAGCCTAAATTCCATCACGTCATGTAATGGGTTACAAAACCGATAAGCTGAAGAATAAGACACTTGTACAACATTTCGGAATCTTTATTGAGGAAACGTTTCGCCAGCCAGTGGTTTCTTCGGTAAAGAAGCTGCTGGCTGGAGAAACGTTCAATAAAGATTCCCAAATGCTCGAAAAGTGTCTCAATTTTCAACTAGGATGACACTCAGCATCTCCGAGACCATCTTACAGTTCTTACCTACGAATTTGATGTTACTTATCACATCACTGACGTTCCTTCCCGGCCATTCTGAAGCCTCTGTAACGGCGCTGATGTCACTCAGCAACCCTGACGTCACCAATCGCTCCATCAGCGATTAATCTCATGCATAAAAAAACCCTCACGAACAAGGACGCCCTCACGAAATTCTCTGAAATTACCGTCTCTACCTGTCTTCTCGCACCGTGTACCCTGAGTTATACGTTAAACACACCGTGTACCGTGTGTAGTACGTTATATTTTTAAAAAATTATAAGCTTGTAAATTTGTAGTCAGCAGAACACAGTAGTCAACAGAACATAACAGTCAGTAGAACACAGTAGTCAGCAGAACACAGTAGTCAACAGAACATAACAGTCAGTAGAACACAGTAGTCAGCAGAACACAGTAGTCAACAGAACATAACAGTCAGTAGAACACAGTAGTCAGCAGAACACAGTAGTCAACAGAACATAGCAGTCAGTAGAACACAATAGTCAGCAGGACACAGCAGACAGAAGAACACAGTAGTCATCAGAACACAGTAGTCAGCGGAACACAGTAATCAGCAGAAAGCAGCAGTCAGCAGAACACAGTAGTCAGCAGAACACAGTACTCAAAAGATCGCAGTAATCAGTAGAATATAGTAATCAACAAAACAAAGTATTCGACAGAGAACAGTAGTTAGCAGAACACAGTAGTTGGCAGGCGAAAATGCAGACCTGGAAAATATATAGAGAACTTTCACGACACGTATAAGTACGATAAAGCACCTTCATTACTGGGAATGGTTGAAGTTCCTTGACCTGTACTCCCTGGAACGCAGACGAGAACGATACATGCCAATACACTTGGAAAATCCTAGATTGACTAGTCCCAAATGAGCCACACGAAAATCACTCCCGATAAAAGCAAAAGACTCGGCGGGAGATGCAACATCCCCCCCCCCCCAGATGAAAAGCAGGAGCGCCACGAGTACGCTAAGAGAAAACGCAATAAGTTTCAGAGGCCCAAGATTGTTCAGCTACCTCCCAGTATACATAAAGAGGATTACCAATGTACCTCTGGCTGTCTTCAAGAAGGCGCTGGATAGGTACCTGAAGTCAGTACCTGATATGCCCGGCCGTGGCTCGTACGACGGCTTGCTTGCAGCCAGCACTAATAGCCTGGTTGATCAGGCCCTGGTCCACCGCAAGGCCTGGTCACAGACCGGACGACGGGGGAGTTGACCCCCGAAATCTTCTCCAGGCATACTCCAGGTAAGACACGGTAGTTAGCAGAACACAGTAGTGAGCAGAACACAGTAGTGAGCATAACACATTAGTCAGTAAAACAAAGTAATCAGTAGAACAATGAACTCAGCAGAACACAGTAGTCAGCAAGAGATGGTATTCAGTAGAACACAGTAGTCAGCAGAACACAGTAATGAGCAGAACACAGTAGTCAGCAGGATACAGTACTCAGCAGAACACCGTATTCAGCACAACACAGTAGTCAGCAGAACGAAGTAGTCAGCAGAACAATGAACTCAACAGAACACAGTAATCAGCAAGAGACAGTAGTCAGCAGAACATAGTAGTCAGCAGAGCGCAGTAGTCAGCAGAACAATGAACTCAACAGAACACAGTAATCAGCAAGAGACAGTAGTCAGCAGAACATAGTAGTCAGCAGAGCGCAGTAGTCAGCAGAACAATGAACTCAGCAGAACACACTAGTCAGCAGGACAAAGAAGTCAAGAAGACACAGTACTCAGCAGAACACAGTAGTCAACAGGACGCAGTAGTCAGCACGATACAGTAATCACCAGAACAGAGAAGTCAGCATGACACAGTAGCAAGCAGAACACAGAAGTCAGCAGGGCTCTGTAATCAGCATGACGTAGTGGTCAGCATCATGCGGTAGTCAGCAAAGCACAGTAGTCAGCCGTCCCAATGAAAAGCTCTGTTGCTAAAAGCACAGTACTCGCCCCCATTCTGTTCCTCATCCTCATATCAGATATAGACAGAGATGTAAACCATAGCACCGTATCTTCTTTTGTAGACAGTACAAGAATCTTCGTGAATGTCATCCACTGAGGACATTGTAAGTCTCCAAGCGTATATAAACCAAGTTTTCCAGTGGGCAAATTTCAGCTACTCCATTATGAAAAACGTGGGGAAATAATAGCTAGAACTGAGGATACTACAAACTCTAACCACACAATAAAGCGAAAAATTAATGTTAAGTACTTGGGAGTGTTAATGTCAGGCTCTCACTTTCAAGGATCACAACAGTGTCACATCTGCGAGGAAAATAATAGGATGGATACTTGGAACTTTCAAAACAAGGGATGCCAAGCCAGTGATGATTCTTTTTAAATCACTTGTTCTCTCTAGGTTGGAATACTGCTGTACACTAACAGCGCCATTCAAGGCAGGCAAAATCGCAGATCCAGAGAATGTACAAAGAACCTTCACTGCACATATAAGCTCAGTCAAGCACCTTAATTTCTGGGAACTTCTGGAGTCTCTTGACCTGTACTCCCTGGAGTACAGGCGAGAGAGATTCATCATACACTCCACCTGGAAAATCATAGAGAAACTGGTCCCAAATCTGCGCAAAGAAATCACTCCCTACGAAAGCAAAAGACTGGGCAGACGGTGTAATATACCACCCACTTATGCAACATATGGGAATCTTTAATAAAGATTCCCAATGTTCCATAAGTGTCTCAATCTTCAACTTGTCGGTTTTCAAAACCATTTATCACATTTGTCAGACACTGCAACATCCTGTGATCTTGATACAAGGAATTCTTCAATACTTGTCCAACCTTTGGACGATGACCTACTGACTTACACTAGTGGATGGTTCCACTGTGATCCCGCCTCCTCCTGCTTGGACTGATGAAGCCACTGTGTGGCGAAACGTTTCCTTAATAAAGATTCCTATATGTTGCATAAGGTGCCATAAGTACACTAAGAGAAAACATAGTAAGTGTCCAAGGTCCAAGATTATTCAACAACCTCCCACCATGCATAAGAGGATTTACCAATAGACCCCTGGCTGTCTTCAAGAGGGAGCTGGACAGGCACTTAAAGTCAGTACCCGATCAGCCGGCCTGTGGTTCCTACGTTGGACTGCATGTGGCCAGCAGTATAAGCCTGGCTGATCGAGCCCTGGGAAACCTGGTCACAGACTGGGCCGCGGAGGTGTTGACCCCAGGAACACCCTACAGATAGGTAGGGAGGTAGGATGGGCATAAACAAAGGTGATATTAATCAAGTCCTGAGGATGTCGAACCAGGTAAGAACCAGAAATAAAGGATTTAAGTTGGATAAATTTATATTTAGAAAGAACATAGGCAAGTACTGGTTTTCTATCAAGGTTGGGGATGCGTGAAACAGTCTTTCGAATAGGGTAATGGAGGCTAGGGCTTTGGGTAGCTTTTAAAAGAGATTGGACAAATATATGAGTGGGAGGGTCTGGATTTGATTGGTGTCGTGGGTACGGGAGTAAATTCTTGGGTAGGGGTGGTTTTGATATGGACCTGCCTTGTATGGGCCAGTAAGTCTTCGGTAGTATTCCTCCATTCTTATGTTCTTTTGATAGAGTAGTCAGCAGAACACGGTAGTTAGCAGGATGCAGTAGTGTGCAGAATAAAGTAATCAACAGAACACAGTAGTCAACAGAACACAGTAGTCAGCAGGACACAGTAGCCAACAGAAAACAATTGTCAACAGAACACAGTAGACACCAGGACACAGTAATCAGCAGAACACAGTTGTCAACAGAGCACATTAGTCAGCAGGACACTGTAGCCAGCAGAACACAGTTAACAGAAGACAGTAGTCAGCAGGACACAGTAGTCAACAAAATAGCAGAAAACTGTAGTCAAAACACAGTAGTCATCCGGACACAATAGACAGCAGGACCCAATCAGAATGACACAGTAGTCTCTAAGAGACAGTTGTTTGCAGGATACAGTAAGCTGGACACAGTAGTCAGCAAAACACAGTAGTCAGCATGACACAGTAATCAGCAGTACACAGTAGTCAGTATGACACAATAGTCAGACGGACACAATAGTCAGCTGGACACTGTAGTCAGCAGGACACATTAGTCAGAACACAGTAGTCAGCAGGACTCAGTAGTCAGCAGGACATAGTAGTCAGCCAGACACAGTAATCAGCAGGACACAACAGTCAGCAGGACAAACAGTCAGCATGACAAAGTAGTCAGCCGGACACAGTAATTAATAGGACACAGTAGTCAGCCGAACACGGTAGTCAGAAAGACACAGTAATCAGCAGGACACAGCAGTCAGAATGACAAAGTAGTTAGCCGGACACAGTAATTAATAGGACACAGTTGTCAGCCGAACACGGTAGTCAGAAAGACACAGTAGTTAGCAGGACACAGTAGTCAGCTGGGCACAGTAGTCAGCCGGATACAGTAGTCAGACACAGTAGTCAGCAGGACGCAGTATTCAGCAGGACACAGTAGTCAGCAGGACGCAGTAGTCAGCAGGACACAGTAGTCAGCATGACACAGTAGTCAGCAGGATACAGTAGTCAGCAGGACACAGTAGTCAGCATGACACAGTAATCAGCTGGACACTGTAGTCAGCCGGACACAGTAGTCAGCAAGTGTCAGTGAGGTGGCTAAGTCCTTCACTCATAGGATGAGCAGCAGTGAGTGTGGGAGTCAGGAGTTTTGCTGACGACATTCAGTCTTCAAGGACACCCTCGTCCTCCCTCTCTCTCTCTCTCTCTCTCTCTCTCTCTCTCTCTCTCTCTCTCTCTCTCTCTCTCTCTCTCTCTCTCTCTCTCTCTCCTCTCTCTCTCTCTCTCTCTCTCTCTCTTCTCTCTCTCTCTCACTTTTTTTTACACTATGGTTTTGCAAGTTAGGGTAAAAGTTCCTACCTTTACTTACAAGCTAAGAGATACAAATAAGGAATAGACTGTAGTCTCTCTCTCTCTCTCTCTCTCTCTCTCTCTCTCTCTCTCTCTCTCTCTCTCTCTCTCTCTCTCTCTCTCTCTCTCTCTCTCTCTCTCTCTCTCTCTCTCTCTCAGTGGAGGTGTGGTGTTGATCACCGAGGGAATATTATGCAGAGAATTTAGAGAGTAGATTTCAAGACAGTTTAAGGTTACGACAGGTGTAGTTCAGAGGTCGGTGGAGGAGGAGGGGTTGTTGAGGTTTTTTAGTCATTTAGAAAGTTTGGAGCAAGATAGGATGACCAAGAAGATGTATTAGTTTGAGATGGAAGGAAGGACGAACATATTTTGCTGACCCTCGTGTTATGGATAGACTTTAATGACCCTTGTGTAGTCGAGAGTCGTTTTAACCCTCGTGTAAAGGATAGTCTTTAATGACTGTCGTGAAGTGGATAGGATTTAATGACTCGTGTAGCGGATAGTCTTTAAGGACTCTTGTGTAGTAGATAGGCTTTAATGGCCCTCTTATAGGGGATAGCCTTTAATGACTCTCGTGTAGTGGATTGTCTTTAAGGACTCTTGTGTAGTAGATAGACTTTAATGACCCTCTTGAAAGGGATAGTCTTTAACGACCCTCGTGTAGTGGGTAGTCTTTTATGACCCTCGTGTGGTTGATAGTCTTTAATTACCCTCGTGTAGTGGACAGGGAGTCCCAGTGTATTAAAGAGAGAGAGAGAGAGAGAGAGAGAGCGCATGCGCAGACTGCGGTGATGGGCAGGTATATATACGGCAGCGCGATGGAAGCAGCCACCACACGTCACTATACTTCACAAGATGAGGGTCCACGCTGCTGCTTCTCTCGTTCTGCTGCTGCTCGGCGTAGTGGCCACCGGTATGTGTGTCCTCACTCACTTCAACCAACCACAGGAAATATATATATATATTTTGTGCTCCAGAAGATGGAAGCGAGACTTTGTTTAGTGTGTCTAGTGGTGTCAGTGATGAAGGAGGGTCGATGAGCTGTGTCTAGGACCCACGCAAAGAATAACGTCACACTACCGTGATTAAAACCACTCACTGAAAACCCGCACTTATGAGAGGAACCCTAGGATAATGTTTCGGTCCATCCTGGACCATTGCCTTTTGTGATTTGACCATAATCCAGGAAGGACCGTAACTTTATTCTAAGGTTCCTCTCCGAAGCTCTGGTTTTTGGTGACTAGCACCCACGCCTGGTGAAGCTTTCATTGGTGCACTCAGAACTCTGAAATTTTCAATTTGTAGGGTAACTACAGTGCAAAATAGTTAAATGATTCTCTCTATACCTTCCTTTGAATGAGTTCTTTAGAGAAGAAATTTCTCAAAATCTCCATCTGAATGAGTACTTGTTGACCCTGGTGTCTGGGAGACATCAATGCTGACTAGATAGTGATCATTGGCTTGGCCAGGTCTAGGAACATTTTCACTTCGCAGGAAGCAGGCACCTCGATGCAGGTGAAGGGCTCTTGATCTCTAGAATTAAAACAGCCCTTCCCTTGGATCAAGCCTGTTTACCTCACTTTATTACTATTATCATTATTCTCACACTAATAATAATAATAATCATTCAAATGATGGTTAGGAGTTGTGGACTCTTTGTATCACAATCGTGTGTTGTTTTTGCTTCCTTCACTATAGTACTTGCGCATTTAATGATGTTCTCACAATGTTCACTATAACACCTACACATCCAGTGATGTTCCCACAATGTTCATTATAACACCTGCACATTCAATGATGCTCCCACAATGTTCACTATAACACCTGCACATTCAATGGTGTTCCCACAATGTTCACTATAACACCTGCACATTCAATGATGCTCCCACAATGTTCACTATAACACCTGCACATTCAGTGATGTTCCCACAATGTTCACTATAACACCTGCACATTCAGTGATGTTCCCACAATGTTCACTATAACACCTGCACATTCAGTGATGTTCCCACAATGTTCACTATAACACCTACACATCCAGTGATGTTCCCACAATGTTCACTATAACACCTGCACATTCAGTGATGTTCCCACAATGTTCACTATAACACCTGCACATTCAATGATGCTCCCATAATGTTCACTATAACACCTGCACATTCAATGGTGTTCCCACAATGTTCACTATAACACCTGCACATTCAGTGATGTTCCCACAATGTTCACTATAACACCTACACATCCAGTGATGTTCCCACAATGTTCACTATAACACCTGCACATTCAGTGATGTTCCCACAATGTTCACTATAACACCTGCACATTCAATGATGCTCCCATAATGTTCACTATAACACCTGCACATTCAATGATGCTCCCACAATGTTCACTATAACACCTGCACATTCAGTGATGTTCCCACAATGTTCACTATAACACCTGCACATTCAATGATGTTCCCACAATGTTCACTATAACACCTGCACATTCAGTGATGTTCCCACAATGTTCACTATAACACCTACACATCCAGTGATGCTCCCATAATGTTCACTATAACACCTACACATTCAGTGATGTTCCCTCAATGTTCACTATAACACCTACACATCCAGTGATGCTCCCATAATGTTCACTATAACACCTGCACATTCAATGATGTTCCCACAATGTTCATTATAACACCTGCACATTCAATGATGCTCCCATAATGTTCACTATAACACCTGCACATTCAATGATGCTCCCACAATGTTCACTATAACACCTGCACATTCAGTGATGTTCCCACAATGTTCACTATAACACCTACACATCCAGTGATGTTCCCACAATGTTCACTATAACACCTGCACATTCAATGATGTTCCCACAATGTTCACTATAACACCTGCACATTCAATGATGTTCCCACAATGTTCATTATAACACCTGCACATTCAGTGATGTTCCCACAATGTTCATTATAACACCTGCACATTCAATGATGTTCCCACAATGTTCACTATAACACCTGCACATTCAGTCCTACCTTAACAGCAACATCCACTAACATTCTGACCTTGGTGAGTTCTTTTCCCAGCCGTGATCATAACTGAATTACGTTCACACTGATGAACTCTTATTTCAGCCCGTACTAACCTTTATTGTTTGCAGGTATCAGAGACTTGGTTGAGAAGCTACATTTACGTTGCATTTTTGACGTTTATAAGATGTTTCTTTAATACGCCAGAGAGTTATGCTAGCTTTCTTTTTTATGTCAAATTATTATTATTATTATTATTATTATTATTATTATTATTATTATTATTATTATTATTATTATTATTATTATTATTATTATTATTATTATTATCTGACATGTTTCTATTACGTTTTGTGTTGATATGTATGTGGGTGTTAATGATAACCTCTCTCTCTCTCTCTCTCTCTCTCTCTCTACACACACACACACACACACACACACACACATACACACTTTTGCCTGTGTTGCTTCCTACCTGCTTTCTTACTGTCTACTCATCTCCACACATCCAACGGATACCCATGTACCTGCCTTCCCATCTATCAGTCTACATCCCTCCCTTCCTCCTTCACCTTCCCCCCTCTCTCATTCTCTATTACCCTTCCTCCCTCACCCCCGTCTCTATCATTCTCATCCCTTCCTGTCTCCTCTCTCCCTGATATTCCCTTCCTCTCCCACCCTTCTTAAAACTCTAATCCTCCCCCCTCCCCCCCCCAGTTCTTCAGTCAACCCCCTCCCAACTCGTTTTTGTGTTGAGGAAAGTGAAAGTCTGTCCTCTACCCCCCCCCCCGTCCTTCTCGTTACCCTATCCCCTGCCTAGCCCTTCACTGCCCCTGCCTCTCTCTCTCTCTCTCTCTCTCTCTCTAGCGTCCTCTATCACCCCTCCCTCTCAACTTTGTCTACTCTTGCCCCCTCGCTTTCCCTTCCTCCTCCCCTCCCATACCCCCCTCACACACACAGTGGTCGTGGTGGCTGGCAGATAAAAACACGACCTCCAGTGTTTTCTGTAGGTAAACAGAGAAGAGTGTAGCCACGCCCACCTCGGTGTTGCCGCCACGCCCACCTCGGTGTAGACACGCCCACCTCTGTGTAACCACGCACACTAGTATATAACTAAACCCACTATCGCAACTATACCTACCACCACTACCATCACCACCACTACCACCACCACTACCACCACCACTACCACCACCACTACCACCACCACTACCACCACCACTACCACCACCACTACCATCACCACCACTACCACCACCACTACCACCACCACTACCACCACCACTACCACCACCACTACCACCACCACTACCACCACCACTACCACCACCACTACCACCACCACTGGCTTGCAACACCACATTCCTTCTATCCCACACACTCGTCGCGCTTCCTCCACCTCCTCCACCTCCTCCACCTCCTCCACCTCCTCCTCCTCCACCTCCTCCACCTCCTCCTCCTCCACCTCCTCCTCCTCCTCCTCCTCCTCCTCCTCCTCCTCCTCCTCCTCCTCCTCCTCCACATACCAATACTGTTACTGCTGCTTCAGTCACATATATTCTCACTGTTGTTGCAAGTGTAACATTGTTAGCCACTCCTGTCTCACTAGTGGTAGTAAGTGCTGACGTAATAACAGTAGTGGTTGTAGTAGTAAGTATTAGCAGCAATAGTATTAGTAGCATTAATATTAGTAGTAGTAGTAGTAGTGATGGTTGAAGAAGTAGTAGTAGTATTAGTAAGTGATAGAAATCAGTAGTAGTAGTAGCAATAATAGTAGTATTTATATTAGTAGTAGTAGTAGCAATAATAGTAGTATTTATGTTAGTAGTAGTAGTAGCAATAATAGTAGTTTTATTGGTAGTAGTAGTAATAGTAGTGGTAGTAACAGCAGAAAAAGTTGTAGTAATAGTTGTAGAAATAGTAATTGCAATAGCAGTAAGAGTAGTAAGAATATTAATAACAGAAATAGTACTAGTAATAATAGTAACAATAGCAATAGAAGTACCATTAGTGGTAGTAATAGTAGTTGCAATAGTAAGAGAAGTAGCATTAGTGGTAATACTAACAGAAATAGTAGTATTAATGGTGGAAGTATCAATGGCCCCAGCTGGCTGCTGGCCAACTGAGGCCATTGATACAGCTGGCTGCTGGCCATCTGGGGCCACTAAGATATCAACATGTACACCAAAATTCACCGTGCGACTCCTGATTATTAATTCAATTTGTTCCGTTACTCTCCTCCAGTGAAAGTGTTGGGGGGTAGTGATGGGCAGGGAGGGGTGTAGTGGTGGGCAGGGAGGGGTGTAGTGGTGGGCAGGGAGGGGTGTAGTGGTGGGCAGGGAGGGGTGTAGTGGTGGGCAGGGAGGGGTGTAGTGGTGGGCAGGGAGGGGTGAGTGGTGGGCAGGGAGGGGTGTAGTGGTGGGCAGGGAGGGGTGTAGTTGCGATGGGTTGGTATGGTAGTAGTTGACAGTTGCCAGGTAAGACAGCAGTTACTTGTGGGCAGAGCAGTGGTGGAGGTGGACATAGCTGGGGAATAGTGACGGAGGATATCTGATAGTTATGTAGATAGACACACAGGTTACCAAACCAGCACTTACTGGGACAACTTTTTGCTCGGTGTGGAGCTTCATCAAGTTATGACTTGGTAAAGTTCTACATAGAGGAAAACGTCCTAATAGCAGTTTCTGCGTCTGTGTTCATGGATGCCTGTAAGACGCCTTATCACTCGTGCGATGGATGAGCAGCTGCAAGACGACAGGACACTGTATTCCCTGGTGCCCGATTATCACAACCTGTCTGGGCAGGATCAGGTCTCCAGCCGCCTGAACCTGGATTATGTCTCCACACTACCTGTGACCAGCCAGGCGGACCTGGACAATCCGACCACAACTGCACCATGACCAATGCCTTTCCAAACTCACTGTATACTAGCACCAGTGTATGCTTATGAGATGAGTTTTCGGCATACTATTAGCAGAGCCTTAAGCAATCCAAATTATCTCTTCTTCTTACCTGACGTGGACTTGATGCCATCTAATTCCCCATCACAACCTTACCTCTTAGAGCCTGCCTACCTCCTGATTTTTTATCCCCAAGCACAACTAGACGTCCTGAAGCCTGCCCACCCAATGGAAGAGCACTTTCTTTCCCAGCATACTCAGTCGTCGTGAAATATCTCACGTCCTTAGATTGGTTTTTCCAACACACGCAGGACTTTGTGAAGCCTTCCTGCCTCCTGGAATTGACTCTTCCAGTACAATGAAACCCCTTAGAACCTCCTCAATTCTCGGAACTGACTTTCCTAAACCTTCTGGGAGTGGCTTCCTCTCCCCAGAACTACCAGGCCTCCTGAGTTCCCCCAGCTCCCCCTGGAAGTTCCTACCTTCACCCCCCAGAACAACCAGACTTCCTGGTTTCCCCAGCTCCTCCTGGAAGTTCCTACCTTCACTTCCAGAACTACCGGACCTCCTGAGTTCCTCCAGCTCCTCCTGGAAGAGCCTACCTTCACCCACAGAAAACCAGTCCTCCTGAGTTCCCCCAGTTCTTCCTGGAAGTTCCTACCTTCACCCCAGAACTACCAGAATTACTGAGTTCCCCCAGCTCCTCCTGGAAGTTCCTACCTTCACCTTCAGATCTACTAGACCTCCCGAGTTTCCCCAGCTACTTTTGGAAGTAACGCTAGTTAGAACGTTCCGCGAAGAAAATGTGGTGTTTTTTTTTCTTGTTTTCAGGAGTGTGGTTGGTGGCGTCGACCACCTAAATCAGGCTATCATTTCTCTATCCGTCGCGCCGTTAATTTATATATCTGTTGCTACCTTATCTTTTGCTCCGTTACTATCCGTTGCCTCATCTGTTGTTCTCATACCCGTTGTTCCATCTGTAGAAATTCCTGAATGTTGCAACAGCCCAGCGGCGTTGAGCTGAAATGCACAGTCTTTATGGTGAAATGTTCACTCATACTGGAACTGACCGAGAAATTCATCCCTTGCGGCAAGACCTAAATTCCTCCCATGTGTCAGTGGCAGGTGTACCAGTGACAGGTGTGTCAGTGGCAGGTGTGTTAGTGGTAGCTCACTCAGTGGTGGAAAGTTTGTTGATCGCAGTTGCCCTGGACGTCTGAAGCTGCTGTCACCATCTACACCACCAACAGCACCAGCATGTACGTCTCTCTCTCTCTCTCTCTCTCTCTTCTCTCTCTCTCTCTCTCTCTCTCTCTCTCTCTCTCTCTCTCTCTCTCTCTCTCTCTCTCACCACAAATTTTCCTGCATGGTACAAGTCAAGGTTTTTAAATAAAGATAAATACAGTTTTTTGCTGGTATTTTACATCACACACACACACAACACACACAACACACACCACACACACACACACAACACAAAGGTTTGCAACAAGACTAGTCCCAGAGCTACGGGGATTGTCCTATGAAGAAAGGTTGAGGGAAATCGGCCTGACGACACTGGAGGCCAGGAGGGTCAGGGGAGACATGATAACGACATATAAAATACTGCGCGGAATAGACGAGGTGGACAAAGACGGGATGTTCCAGAGATGGGACACAGACACAAGAGGTCACAATTGGAAGTTGAAGACTCAGATGAATCAAAGGGATGTTAGGAAGTATTTCTTCAGTCATAGAGTAGTCAGGCCATGGAATAGCCTAGAAAGTGATGTGGTGGAGGCAGGAACCATACATAGTTTTAAGGCGAGGTATGATAGAGCTCATGGGGCAGGGAGAGAGAGGACCTAGTAGCAATCAGCGAAGAGGCGGGGCCAGGAGCTGTGACTCGACCCCTGCAACCACAAATAGGTGAGTACAAATAGGTGAGTATACACACACACACACACACACACACACACACACACACACACACCACACACACACACACACACACACACACATCACAGAGATGGGACACAGTAACAAGGGGTTACAGCTGGAAGTTGAAGACTCAAATGAATCACAAGGATATTGGGAAGTATTTCTTCAGTCACAGAGTTGTCAGGAAGTGGAACAATCTGAGTGATATAGTGGAGGCAGGACCCATACATAGCTTTAAGAAGAGGTACGACAAAGCTTATGGAGCATCATCAAGGACACCAGTTACTTCAGCAGCACAAGTTACTACATCAACCACACCAGTTACTTAACCACACTAGTTACTACATCAACTACACCAGTTACTACATCAACCACACCAGTTACTTAACCACACTAGTTACTACATCAACTACACCAGTTACTACATCAACCACACCAGTTACTACATCAACTACACCAGTTACATCAACCACACCAGTTACTACATCATCCACACCAGTTACTTAACCACACTAGTTACTACATCAACTAACACACAGTTACTACATCAACTACACCAGTTACATCAACCACACCAGTTATTACTACATACACCACACCAGTTACTACATCAACCACACCAGTTACTTAACCACACTAGTTACTACATCAACTACACCAGCTACTACATCAACTACACCAGTTACTACATCAACCACACCAGTTACTACATCAACCACACCAGTTACTACATCACCACACCAGTTACTAAACACACAGTTACTACATCAACCACACCAGTTACTACATCAACACCATACATCAACCACACCAGTTACTACATCAACCACACCAGTTACTACATCAACCACACCAGTTACATAACCACACATTACTACACAACACACCAGTTACTACATCAACCACACCAGTTACTACATCAACCACACCAGTTACTACATCAACCACACCAGTTACTACATCAACCACACCAGTTACTACATCAACCACACCAGTTACTACATCAACCACACTAGTTACTACATCAACCACACCAGTTACTACATCAACCACACCAGTTACTACATCATCCACACTAGTTACTACATCAACTACACCAGTTACTACATCAACTACACCAGTTACTCCTTCAACTATACCAGTTACTCCATCAACTACACCAGTTACTCCATCAACTACACCAGTTACTCCATCAACTACACCAGTTACTCCATCAACCACACTAATTACTCCATCAATTACACCAGTTACTCAATCAACTACACCAGTTATCATCAGTGTCATCATTTTTCCTTGCAATTGTAATAATAACTAACATTGTTGTGCTCTTTGAGCTTGGGATCTTCTGACATTATCGCTCCCAGGTCTCTCACACTAGATTTACGCTCTATTGAGTAATTTGAGTTTGCATTGTACAATGATGCTGTTTATATTTAATCACGACTACCGTAATACAGTAAATGAAATTTGTCTTCTATGAACATCATATTGTTGTCAGTAGCCCACTGGAAGACATGGGTGACATCAGTTTGGAGGCTGTGTCTAGGGATGCCTCTCCCATGCACATTCTAGTACCTTTTGCAGAGTATGATACAATATTGTGGTTTATGGTTTTGTATCAGATATGAAAATGAGAAAGAGAAGTGGGGCGAGTACTGTTTCTTGGCTTCTCTGAAGCCAAGTGATGTTAGAGTTATATGAAATATTACGGAGATAATCTGTAGTGTTTGCGTCTCGTTCTTGAAGAACATATTTGGGCTGTCAGTCTTTAGGTTTATTAATGGCTCATTAAACACTGAATCGTATAGAACATTGAGTATTTCAATCATTTCTTTGCTGTCGTCAGTGTATGGTCCATCTACTTTAATCAAAAGCCCAATACTGCTAAACGATGTTTTTGCCCTGGATTTTGCATGAGAGAAGACACATTTTGCATTTCTCTTGGTTTAATTTATGTTTTTTTGCTTCCTCTGTCTCTCTTGGACTCTGTATGACGCATTCAGTTTCAGTTCAACGGGGTGAAGAGTTGTCGTTCTTGTGTAGTGTATTACGGGTAACACTGAGTGTCGTCACACCCCACCACTGTCCTTGTGATCACCGCTCCAACGACTGTCATGGACTGGTTGGTCGGCGAGGCTTACGGGAGAAGTGAGATCACGGAACTCCGTAATTATAATGGTTTACCACCTGGGCAATGGGAGGCAATCAGATGCTTTTTTTCTGAAAGTGAAAGTGATAGCTTGGAAGTCCTGGATCAAGAGCTCCCTCGCCAGCATCAATGTAATCGAAGTCTAGATCGTTCAGAAATTGTCTTTAATAAAACGAATAGTTGATTCTGAGGATTACCGAGTTGCATCGCAGGGGATTTGCTGTGACATTCACAGCACCAGTAACAGCGTCACATACGAGAGATCCCGTCGCATTAAGAGCGTCACATACGAGTGATTCCGTCACATTAAGAGCGTCACATACGAGAGATCCCGTCACATTAACAGCGTCACACACTAGAGATCCCGTCACATTAAGAGCGTCACACACGACAGATCCCGTCACATCAACAGCGTCACACACGACAGATCCCGTCACATCAACAGCGTCACACACGAGAGATCCCGTCACGTCCTCAGCACCCGTAGCATCAAAAGCAGTAATTATGTTACTTTCAGTTTAAAGTTGATTAAAGTGCTCGTGTGTCAGCTGAACTCATCTGCCGCCGCACTTTCACTTACCATAACTTCCCACTTACGAAAACCAGCCTCATGGCATAGCGTTCTTTGTTTCTCGTTGAAATACAGATTTACAGGAGGATGCATCGCCTCTTGGATGCATAAACAATATCATGGCTCTTAAGAAAGTGTAAACATGACCGTGTGATCCACTTTGTAAGATTGAAAGAAATAAGTATATAATGGCGGAATAGAAAATGTTTTAACGTCGTGTCCCATATTACGGACGTTCACCCTCCAAAATAATACTCAAAATCGTATCGACTGCACGAGGGTCATTCAGAGCTGCATCACACCAATACGACCACAAGTCAGTAACGTATTAGGCAATAGTGTACTAACAATAAAACAAATGTGTACCTCTCGGCGTATACTATATAACCATTGCTACTTCAAGATATCAATTTGATCCCGTGTGTCTCCAGATTAAGAACATAAGAACATGCTACGGTGGTTGGTTGCTAGGATTGTTATGCTTAAATACCTATTGACTACACAAGGGTTATTACGACTGCATAGCATGTACAGTACACTACCAGTCAAGAATACTTTAATGTAGGGAGTTAATTCCAAGTGTATATACATTGAGATGTACGCCCATTCAAGTATATACACTTCTACTCTTGCTGCATACAGACAGATATACTCCTGAGAATATATACACACCGATACCACGTTATACTCAGGAAGGAATAGATTTCCACCTGCGCTCCTTGAGGTAAAACACTGCCACGTAAACTACTGTGTAAGCTACCACGTAAACACTACCACATGAACACTTCCACGTAAACACTACCGAATGAACAGTATCACGTAAACACTGTCATGTCAGCTACTCACAAATAAAACACATTTCTCATAAACACTGCCACGTAAACATTACCACACAGACATTACCACATTAACACTATCACGTAAACATTACCTCGTCAACACTACCAGATCAGCAACTCCTCAGAAACAAAACACAACCACCACACAACATGTACAACAAAACTAAATACAGTATCTCCCATTGTATATACAGACGGGGATTATTTTAATCCTTTAATATAAGGATTTAAATTTTTCTTGATGTTAGTGTACGTTTGAATTGCGGATTTAATGACCCTCGTACTGTCAACTGGTTTGGAAACTAACTTAACCTAACTAACAACTTAACCTAACTAGTACCATATATTTGCCCCGTATCCTATAAGCATTTTAACAGCACGTGGCAGCAGGCGCCACGTGGTTCATTGACCAGACAGGTGCGTTAGCTACACCGTGTAAGACCCCGCTACACCGAGCATCTCAATGCTGACATGTATGCTTCCACTCCTTACCGACGCTACACAGGCCCCCGTGACACTGTTGATGTTTAAAAGTGTGTTTAATTCAGTGTTAGTGTTGATATAAGAGAAGCAGTGAGGTGAGAGGAGGAGATAAAGGCAGCCTGGCAGAAACTCTCTCCCTCCCAGGCTGGTCAAGGTTGCTGGAGACAACTAGTGTTCCTCTGGTTACCCCGCGGGTTTCCACCTGGTGGTGGTGTTGTTGGTGTTGGTGTTAGTAGTTGTGTTGGGTCCTTATGGCTCTGATGTTAATGGTAGTAGTGTTGGAGCTGGTGCTGGTACCACTTATTATGAGAGTAGTGATGTTTGTGTAAGTGTTGGTAATACTGGTGTTGGTGGTGCTGGGCATTACTCAACTCGCTTACACTGCAACAATCTTTATCTCTATTGTGCTACTCATGCTTCTGTTTTCCTCGTGTGTGCCCTCCTCTGCTCCATTTTCCTCATTACCTTGATCACGTTCTCTCTCTCGTCTATTTTTCTTTTTCTTTTATGTCCATAATACGCTCTCTTCACAAACATCCACATTTATAAATATCCAGAATGATCTGAAATTTGTGTGTCATGAATCTAGCAACGTGAAAATTGTCTTAAGAATGAGGGGCAGTGCATGACCACACATGCCTGCCAGTACAGTGGGTGTGGCTGTTTCACAAGACACTGCTTTATTCTAGTGTCACCACTGAGGGTGTTAATGTGGGCTCGTTCCTCAGTGGGAGGCAGAACAGAACGGCAAGAAAGAAGGGTGGATCAATGCGCTTGTTTATTTTTAAAAATAATGTATGGGAGATAAGTAGGAGAAAAGAGAGACTGTTGTATTGCCAGTGCATTCTCCGTACACTCACTACCGGTTGAGTCACTAGGTAAATCTCTCAGAAACAAACTTTCTATCACGAGCACAAACACGGTTACAGGTTCTCAGGCTGGGGTCCAGGTTCTCAGGCTGGGGTCCAGGTTCTCAGGCTGGGGTCCAGGTTCTCAGGTTGGGGTCCAGGTTCTCAGGTTGGGGTCCAGGTTCTCAGGCTGGGGTCCAGGTTCTCAGGCTGGGGTCCAAGAACTCTTGCTTGTGAGGCTGTTATCACGTCAGTCATGAACTGCTCACCATGGAATACATTCACAATCTGACTACAACTATAAATTGTTTACAACACCTGATTAACATGAGAGGTTCAAGACTCATCACTTTGTTGGTATCTCAACATTTCCGTGTTGCGTGAACGTCTTATTCGTCTTACCTGGAGTTTACCTGGAGAGAGTTCCGGGGGTCAACGCCCCCGCGGCCCGGTCTGTGACCAGGCCTCCTTGAGGTAAGAGCAAATAAACAAGAACAAGAACTAGAAAGAAAATAGAAGAAACCCCAAAGGGGTGTGTATATATATGCTTGTACATGTATGTGTAGTGTGACCTAATTGTAAGTAGAAGTAGCAAGACGTACCTGAAATCTTGCATGTGTATGAGACAGAAAAATGGACACCAGCAATCCTACCATCATGTAAAACAATTACAGGTTTCCGTTTTACACTCACTTGGCAGGACGGTAGTACCTCCCTGGGCGGTTGCTGTCTACCAACCTACTACCTACATCCATACATCACAAGTATTTCTAAGGAAAGAAACATAGTATAGAGTCAACATTATTCTTGTAGACCGTGAAGGTTTAGTCACTAACTTGTAGTACCACAGATCATAAAAAAAAATACACGGTCAGCTCTACCTTATGAGCATTATAACCTTAATTTCTTTAGGGGTGGAGCAATAAGCCAGCGGAAGGACTCGGTCAGATGACCAAAAGCTCCACCGGCGGATCGTCGTATGACTAACTCCCGCATCGGGAAACATTTGTCCTATTTTCTGACGAATCTTACCTAACCTCTACATTAGAGCAATATTCCTCTGTAGAATATTGATCATTAGGCTTCTTGGAGATGATCAAAATGTATATACAAGGAAAATCTTTTATCATAAGATATAGACTTCGTTATTTTAAATTTGGGGTGAAAATTCTGCGTTAATTTACGTTAGCTTAACTTAACCAAACCTAAATAACGAACACAGAGCAGGTCGTTCAAACATTTAAGTAAATATTTGCATTTGCGTTAGGTCAGTTTGGAGTATAATACTACCAGGAGTGTAATACTAGTACTGCTACCTGGAGTGTAATACTAGTACTGCTACCAGGAGTGTAATACTAGTACTACTACCTGGAGTGTAATACTAGTACTGCTACCAGGAGTGTAATACTAGTACTACTACCTGGAGTGTAATACTAGTACTGCTACCAAGAGTGTAATACTAGTACTGCTACCTGGAGTGTAATACTAGCACTGCTACCTGGAGTGTAATACTAGCACTGCTACCAGGAGTGTAATACTAGTACTACTACCTGGAGTGTAATATAGTACTGCAAACCAAGAGTGTAATAAGTACTGCTACCAGGATGTAATACTAGTACTGCTACCTGGAGTGAATACTAGCACTGCTACCTGGAGTGTAATACTAGTACTGCTACCTGGAGTGAAATACTAGTACTGCTACCAGAGTGTAATATAGTACTCTACCTGGAGTGTAATACTAGTACTGCAAACCAAGATTTGTAATACTAGTACGCTACCGGGAGTGTAATACTAGTATGCTACCGGGAGTGTAATTACTAGCACTGCTACCGGGAGTGTAATACTAGTATGCTACCTGGAGTGTAATACTAGTACTGCTACCAGAGTGTAAAACTAGTACTGCTACCAGGAGTGTAATACTATAATACAAACCTGGAGTGTAATACTAGTACTGCTACAAGAGTGTAATACTGTACTGCTACCGGGAGGGGTTAATACTTACTGCTACCGGGAGTGTAATACTAGTACTGCTACCTGGAGTGTAATTACTATTTACTGCTACCAGGGGGTGTAATACTAGTACTGTACCAGGAGTGAAAATACTAGTACTACTACCTGGAGTGTAATACTAGTACTGCTACCAAAGTGTAATACTAGTAATGCTACCAGGAGTGTAATATAGTATACTACCAGGATGTAATACTAGTACTGCTACCAGGAGTGTAATACAAGAAACTGTACCTGGTGTGTAAAAATAGTACTGCTACCAGGAGTGTAATACTAGTACTACTACCTGGAGTGTAATACTAGTACTACTACCTGGAGTGTAATACTAGTACTACTACCTGGAGTGTAATACTAGTACGGCTACCAGGAGTGTAATACTAGTACTACTACCTGGAGTGTAATACTAGTACTACTACCTGGAGTGTAATACTAGTAATACACCTGGATGTAATACAAGTACTGCTACCAAGAGTGTAATACTAGTACTGCTACCAGGAGTGTAATACTAGTACTACTACCTGGAGTGTAATACTAGTACTGCTACCTGGAGTGTAATACTAGTACTGCTACCAGGAGTGTAATACTAGTACTGCTACCAGGAGTGTAATACTAGTACTGCTACCAGGAGTGTAATACTAGTACTACTACCTGGAGTGTAATACTAGTACTGCTACCAAGAGTGTAATACTAGTACTGCTACCAGGAGTGTAATACTAGTACTGCTACCAGGAGTGTAATACTAGTACTATACCTGGAGGTGTAATTACTTTTTACTGCTACCAGGAGTGTAATACTAGTACTGCTACCAGGAGTGTAATACTAGTACTGCTACCAGGAGTGTAATACTAGTACTACTACCTGGAGTGTAATACTAGTACTGCTACCAAGAGTGTAATACTAGTACTGCTACCAGGAGTGTAATACTAGTACTGCTACCAGGAGTGTAATACTAGTACTACTACCTGGAGTGTAATACTAGTACTGCTAACAGGAGTGTAATACTAGTACTACTACCAGGAGTGTAATACTTATACTACCTGAGTGTATACTAGTACTGCTACCAGGAGTGTAATACTAGTACTACTACCTGGAATGTAATACTAGTACTGCTACCAGGAGCGTGATACTAGTACTACTACCTGGGGGTGTAATATAGTACTGCTCCCGGGAGTGTAATATTTGTACTGCTACCGGGAGTGTATACTATTACGCTACCAGGAGTGTAATACTAGTACTACTACCTGGAATGTAATACTAGTACTGCTACCAGGAGCGTAATACTAGTACTACTACCTGGAGTGTAATACTAGTACTGCTACAAGGAGTGTAATACTAGTACTGCTAACAGGATGTAATACTAGTAATTTATACCAGGAGTGTAATATTTAGTATTTACTCCCTGAGTTTAATACTAGTACTACTACCAGGAGGTAATACTAGAAACTACTCCCTGGAGTGTAATACTAGTACTGCTACCAGGAGTGAAATTTTACTATGTCTGCTACCAGGAGTGTATTACTAGTACTGCTCCCAGGTTTTAATACTTACTGCTACCTGGAGTGTAATACTAGTACTACTACCTGGAGTGAATACTGTGCGGGTACAGGAGTGTAATATAGTACTGCACCAGGAGTGTAATACTAGTACTGCACCAGGAGCGTAATACTAGTACTACTACCTGAATGTAATACTAGAAACTGCTACCAGGAGTGTAATACTAGTACTGCTACCAGGAGTGTAATACTAGTGCTGCTACCAGGAGTGTAATGCTAGTACTGCTACCAGGAGTGTAATACTATTTGCTGTTCCAGGAGTTTTAATACTAGTACTGCTACCAGGAGTGTAATACTAGTACTGCTACCAGGAGCGTAATACTAGTACTACTACCTGGAATGTAATACTAGTACTGCTACCAGGACAAAATTACAGTACTACTCCCTGGAATGTAATAACTAGTAATGCCTCCCAGGGCGTATACTAGTACTGCTACCTGGAATGTAATTCTAGTACTGCTACCAGGAGCGTAATACTAGTACTACTACCTGGAATGTAATACTAGTACTGCTACCTGGAGTGTAATACTAGTACTACTACCTGGAGTGTAATACTAGTACTGCTACCAGGAGTGTAATACTAGTACTGCTACCAGGAGTGTAATACTAGTATTGCTACCAGGAGTGTAATACTAGTACTGCTACCAGGAGTGTAATACTAGTACTGCTACCTGGAGTGTTATACTAGTACTGCTACCAGGAGTGTAATACTAGTACTGCTACCAGGAGTGTAATACTAGTATTGCTACCAGGAGTGTAATACTAGTACTGCTACCAGGAGTGCAATACTAGTACTGCTACCTGGGTGTTTTTATTTGTACGCTACCTGGAGTGTTATACTAGTACTGCTACTGGAGTGTTATACTAGTACTGCCCCTGGGTGTTAAAACTAGTACTGCTACCTGGAGTGTTATACTAGTGCTGCTACCTGGAGCGTAATACTAGTACTGCTACCTGGAGCGTAATACTAGTACTGCTACCTGGAGTGCAGACACACACATCTGAGCCTGGCTGCTCCCACAAGAGGTACACCTGCTCTGCTGCCTTATAAAAACCACCTTAGATCAAGTCTGTATAACCTATGTTATGAGCGCTCCGCTAGCACTGCATGCTTGTGGCTTTCTTTTGTGCCTAACAATATTCTACTATATGTAACCTATATAACCTGTATACTACAGGAAAGAAACAAATTATTTGTATTTGTGTATAGTGTTGCCAGTGTATGAAGCGTTCATGTCGCCCGATCATCGGGGGTTATAACTCCTACGCTGCACGCATGATCGATTTCCGTCACACACTCGGGTTTCATACGAATTTCAATCTGTGGAAATACTTTTTTTTTTAGTTTTGCGGAGAAAGGAAAAATTTCACGCTCTCTTGGTCACTTTCTCTCGCCAAGCTCATGGCAGAAACACAACCAATGAAAAATGGGTAAATTGAGCCATTACCCGCTAATGAGGAAAAGAGAGTGCCGTGATGAGAACCATTAGTTTAAGTTTGAAGCCTATGGACTGCATGTGGGTTATTACGGAAGCAATTTACCGACATACTAGTGATCAAAAATACTTTCATCACAGAGAATGGATATTAAAGTATCAGTGAGGATACATTTCATTACATGTACATTGAGAGATTAATAAATCAGTGCACGTATGGAAAGATATACGCCTCAGCATACATATACAGTGAGTATACACACCTCTTAGTATGTCAATGCTGAGATATACACCTAGATTTATAGTTAATGGGACAGTACATATACACCTATCAGTGATTGCAGTTTATGAGGACTTATGACACAAGTGTCAGATGCTGTGGTGTGACAGACAGTGTCAGTTGCTGTGGTGTGACACACAGTGTCAGGTGCTGGGGGGTAACACACAGTGTCAGATGCTGTAGTGTGACACGCAGTGCCAAGTGCTGTAGTGTAACAGTGCTAGGTGCTGGGGTGTGGTACACACACAGTGTCAGGTGCTGGGGGGTAGCACACAGTGTCAGGTGCTGGGGTGTAACACACAGTGTCAAGTGCTGGGGGTAACACACAGTGTCAAGTGCTGGAGTAACACACAGTGTCAGGTGCTGGGGTGTAACACAGAGTGCCAGGTGCTGGGGGTAACACACAGTGTCAGGTGCTGGGGTATAAAACATAGTGTCAGGTGCTGGGGGTAACACACAGTGTCAGGTGCTGGGGTATAACACAGTGTCAGGTGCTGGGGGTAACACACAGTGTCAGGTGCTGGGGTAACACACAGTGTCAGGTGCTGGGGTAACACACAGTGTCAGGTGATGGGGTAACACACAGTGTCAGGTGCTGGGGTATAAACATAGTGTCAGATGCTGGGTGTAACACACAGGTCAGGTGCTGGGGTATATAACACAGTGTCAGGTGCTGGGGGAACACACAGTGTCAGGTGCTTTTGGGGAACACAGTGTCAGGTGCTGGGGTAACACACAGTGTCAGGTGCTGGATATAAAAATAGTGTCAGGTGCTGGGTGAACACACAGTGTCAGGTGCTGGGGTTTATAACACAGTGGGCAGGTGCTGGGTTTTAACACAGTGTCAGGGGCTGGGGGTAACACACAGTGTCAGGTTTCTGAGGTAAACACACAGTGTCAGGGGGCGGGGGTAACACACAGTGTCAGGGGCTGGGATATAACCAGTTCAGGTGCTGGGGGTAACACACAGTGTCAGGTGCTGGGGGTAACACAGTGTCAGGTGCTGGGATATAACACAGTGTCAGGTGCTGGGTGTAACACACAGTGTCAGGTGCTGGGTAACACACGTGTCAGGGTGCTGGGTAACACAAAGTGTCAGGGGCTGGGGTAACACACAGTGTCAGGTGCTGGGATATAACACAGTGTCAGGTGCTGGGTGGGAACACACAGTGTCAGGGGCGGGTATAACACAGTGTCAGGTGCTGGGGTATAACACAGTGTCAGGTGCTGGGGGTAACACACAGTGTCAGGTGCTGGGATATAACACAGTGTCAGGTGCTGGGGGTAACACACAGTGTCAGGTGCTGGGATATAACACAGTGTCAGGTGCTGGGGTAACACACAGTGTCAGGTGTGGATAAAACACAGTGTCAGGTGCTGGGGGTAACACACAGTGTCAGGTGCTGGGGGTAACACAGTGTCAGGTGCTGGGATATAACACAGTGTCAGGTGCTGGGTGTAACACACAGTGTCAGGTGCTGGGGTAACACACAGTGTCAGGTGCTGGGGGTAACACAAAGTGTCAGGTGCTGGGGGTAACACACAGTGTCAGGTGCTGGGATATAACACAGTGTCAGGTGCTGGGTGTAACACACAGTGTCAGGTGCTGGGGTATAACACAGTGTCAGGTGCTGGGGTATAACACAGTGTCAGGTGCTGGGGGTAACACACAGTGTCAGGTGCTGGGGGAACACACAGTGCAGGTGCTGGGGTTTTACACAGTGTCAGGTGCTGGGGGGAACACACAGTGTCAGGTGCGGGATATAACACAGTGTCAGGTGTGGGGGTAACACACAGTGTCAGGTGCGGGATATAAAAACAGTGTCAGGTGCTGGGTAACACACAGTGTCAGGTGCTGGGATATAACACAGTGTCAGGTGCTGGGGGTAACACACAGTGTCAGGTGCTAGGGTATAACACAGTGTCAGGTGCTGGGTTGTAACACACAGTGTCAGGTGCTGGGGTATAACACAGTGTCAGGTGCTGGGGTGTAACACAGTGTCAGGTGCTGGGGTATAACACAGTGTCAGGTGCTGGGGGTAACACACAGTGTCAGGTGCTGGGGGTAACACACAGTGTCAGGTGCTGGGGGTAACACACAGTGTCAGGTGCTAGGGTATAACACAGTGTCAGGTGCTGGGGTGTAAACACAGTGTCAGGTGCTGGGGTATAAAAACAGTGTCAGGTGCTGGGGTGTAACACAGTGTCAGGTGCTGGGTATAACACAGTGTCAGGTTTCTGGGGTAACACACAGTGTCAGGTGCTGGGGGTAACACACAGTGTCAGGTGCTGGGTAACACACAGTGTCAGGTGCTGGGGTTTAAACACAGTGTCAGGCGTGGGTAACCAGTGTCAGGTGCTGGGTAACACACGGTCAGTGCGGGGATAACACAGGTCAGGTGCTGGGGTGTAACACACAGTGTCAGGTGCTGGGGGGTAACCACAGTGTCAGGTGCTGGGGTATTACACAAATGTCAGTGCTGGGGTAACACACAGTGTAGGTGCGGGGGTATAACACAGTGTCAGGTGCTGGGGGTAACACACAGTGTCAGGTGCTGGGGTATAACACAGTGTCAGGTGCTGGGGTGTAACACACAGTGTCAGGTGCTGGGGTATAACACAGTGTCAGGTGCTGGGGGTAACACACAGTGTCAGGTGCTGGGATATAACACAGTGTCAGGTGCTGGGGGTAACACACAGTGTCAGGTGCTGGGGTATAACACAGTGTCAGGTGCTGGGGTGTAACACACAGTGTCAGGTGCTGGGGTATAACACAGTGTCAGGTGCTGGGGTGTAACACACAGTGTCATGTGCTGGGGGTAACACACAGTGTCAGGTGCTGGGGTAACACACAGTGTCAGGTGCTGGGGGTAACACACAGTGTCAGGTGCTGGGGTATAACACAGTGTCAGGTGCTGGGGGGTAACACACAGTGTCAGGTGCTGGGGTATAACACAGTGTCAGGTGCTGGGGTGTAACACACAGTGTCAGGTGCTGGGGTATAACACAGTGTCAGGTGCTGGGGGTAACACACAGTGTCAGGTGCTGGGGTGTAACACACAGTGTCAGGTGCTGGGGTATAACACAGTGTCAGGTGCTGGGGGTAACACACAGTGTCAGGTGCTGGGGTAACACACAGTGTCAGGTGCTGGGGTATAACACAGTGTCAGGTGCTGGGGTAACACACAGTGTCAGGTGCTGGGGTATAACACAGTGTCAGGTGCTGGGGGTAACACACAGTGTCAGGTGCTGGGGTAACACACAGTGTCAGGTGCTGGGGGTAACACACAGTGTCAGGTGCACATATTGCACAAGCTGGTCACAGTTTTCTCCATGTCATGTTTATTTGTCTGAGATTTTTAAGTTTTTACACGCCGATAAGTTACTAGGTTTCTTTATTGGGTTTTATATATATATATATATATATATTATATATATATATATATATATATATATATATATATATATATATATATATATATATATATATATATATATCTGTCGTGCCGAATAGGCAGAATTTGCGATCTTGGCTTAAATAGCAACGTTCATCTTGCTACATAGTACAAGTGAAAATTTGTGTATGCAATAATTTCGCCAAAATCATTCTGAACCTAACGAAAAAATATATTTCAATGTGTTTGTTTAGTATTAAATTACTGTAAATAAATCTAAAATATATTTAGTTGGGTTAGGCTAAAATAAATTGTTCTTGTTATAATAAGGTTAGGTAAGTTTTCTAAGATTCCTTTGGTGCAAAATTAAAAAATTTTTCATTAACATTAATGAAAAAAAATATATCTTTAAAAAGGAGTAAATTTTAAATGAGTTCTTGCTATTTGGCCACTTTTACATATTCGGCACGACATATATATATATATATATATATATATATATATATAATATATATATATATATATATATATATATATATATATATATATATATATATATATATATATATTATCACAGTAAATTTTTTCGCTTTTTTTAAATAATTTCCTGAATTGACTTTAATGATCATTAAAGGAACTTCCGTGTTCTAGAAATTTGTGTGACCATCAAAACACAGATGCAGTTGATTGGCTTTGAAATAAACCCCGTAAATAACACACCAAAAATAAGTCTTTTCCTAGAATTCCAATTTTTATTGTAAACACCGAGTCATCGAGGACAATGAAGTTTTCTAAAGGACTGATCACTTTGTTCTCATTTCTGAGAGATATCTTTATTTTGAATTTATTAGAAAATAATCCCTGATTGCTCATTCTTAGTTGACAATCTGTTTTTTTTTTCGTGTTGACTGGGCGAATACGTGTGGGTCGACCTCTTAGTCGACATCATCAGTTTACTGTATATACGAGTACACTGTTCCCTTCAGTGAGCCATTAATGCTGAGATTAAAATACACTTAAGTGCTAGAATATTGATTGCAACCTAATTCATTCTCACTGACCGTCACACTAGGATTATACTTTATATAAACTATATATTTAATGCTCTTTCGATACATTGGTATTGATTCAACTTTGTCACCTCTTCCACGCCCTTGTACAAGACTGTTTCTTCTGTTGCATAAAGACGAAATAAGACGTAATTGAGTCACAATATTCGAATAAAAGAAATGTAGATAGACTACCGTAGTATTTTGGAAATGATTTGTGTAGAACAGTAATTTTACAAAGTAGAAGTGATGCAAGGAGGGAAGAGTATATGGAGAAAAAGAGAGAGGTTAAGAGAGTGGTGAAGCAATGTAAAAAGAGAGCAAATGAGAGAGTGGGTGAGATGTTATCAACAAATTTTGGTGAAAATAAGAAAAAGTTTTGGAGTGAGATTAACAAGTTAAGAAAGCCTAGAGAACAAATGGATTTGTCAGTTAAAAATAGGAGAGGAGAGTTTTTTAAATGGGAAATTTTGAGGTATTGGGAAGATGGAGGGAATATTTTGAGGAATTGTTAAATGTTGATGAAGATAGGGAAGCTGTGATTTTCGTGTATAGGGCAAGGAGGAATAAATCTTGTAGGAGTGAGGAAGAGCCAGTTGTGAGGGGTGGGGAAGTTCGTGAGGCAGTAGGTTAAAATGAAAGGGGGTAAGGCAGGCCCGGGATTGATGGGTAAAGATAGAAATGTTTTAAAAGCAGGTGGGGATATAGTTTTGGAGTGGTTGGTGCAATTAAATTTTAAAAAATGTATGGAAGAGGGTAAGGTACCTAGGGATTGGCAGAGAGCATGCATAGTTCCTTTGTATAAAGGCAAAGGGGATAAAAGAGAGTGCAAAAATTATAGGGGGATAAGTCTGTTGAGTGTACCTGGTAAAGTGTATGGTAAAAGTTATAATTGAAAGAATTAAGAGTAAGACGGAGAATAGGATACAGATGAAAAAAGGAGGTTTAGGAAGGGTAGGGGGTGTGTGGACCAGGTGTTTACAGTGAAACATATAAGTGAACAGTATTTAGATAAGGCTAAAGAGGTCTTTGGCATTTATGGATTTGGAAAAGGCGTATGACAGGGTGGATAGGGGGGCAATGTGGCAGATGTTGCAAGTGTATGGTGTAGGAGGTAGGTTACTGAAAGCAGTGAAGAGTTTTTACGAGGATTTGTGAGGCTCAAGTTAGAGTATGTAGGAAAGAGGGAAATTTTTTCCCAGTAAAAGTAGGCCTTAGACAAGGATGTGTGATGTCACCGTGGTTGTTTAATATATTTTATAGAAAGGGGTTGTAAGAGAAGTAAATGCGAGGGTCTTGGCAAGAGGCGTGGAGTTAAAAGATAAAGAATCACACACAAAGTGGGAAGTTGTCACAGCTGCTCTTTGCTGATGACACTGTGCTCTTGGGAGATTCTGAAGAGAAGCTGCAGAAAATTGGTGGATGAATTTGGTAGGGTGTGCAAAAAAAGAAAATTAAAGGTGAATACAGGAAAGAGTAAAGTTATGAGGATAACAAAAAGATTAGGTGATGAAAGATTGAATATCAGATTGGAGGGAGAGAGTATGGAGGAGGTGAACGTATTCAGATATTTGGGAGTGGACGTGTCAGCGGATGGGTCTATGAAAGATGAGGTGAATCATAGAATTGATGAGGGAAAAAGAGTGAGTGGTGCACTTAGGAGTCTGTGGAGACAAAGAACTTTGTCCTTGGAGGCAAAGAGGGGAATGTATGAGAGTATAGTTTTACCAACGCTCTTATATGGGTGTGAAGCGTGGGTGATGAATGTTGCAGCGAGGAGAAGGCTGGAGGCAGTGGAGATGTCATGTCTGAGGGCAATGTGTGGTGTGAATATAATGCAGAGAATTCGTAGTTTGGAAGTTAGGAGGAGGTGCGGGATTACCAAAACTGTTGTCCAGAGGGCTGAGGAAGGGTTGTTGAGGTGGTCGGACATGTAGAGAGAATGGAGCGAAACAGAATGACTTCAAGAGTGTATCAGTCTGTAGTGGAAGGAAGGCGGGGTAGGGGTCGGCCTAGGAAGGGTTGGAGGGGGGGTAAAGGAGGTTTTGTGTGGCGAGGGGCTTGGACTTCCAGCAGGCATGCTGTGAGCGTGTTTGATAGGAGTGAATGGAGACAAATGGTTTTTAATACTTGACGTGCTGTTGGAGTGTGAGCAAAGTAACATTTATGAAGGGATTCAGGGAAACCGCCAGGCCGGACTTGAGTCCTGGAGATGGGAAGTACAGTGCCTGCACTCTGAAGGAGGGGTGTTAATGTTGCAGTTTAAAAACTGTAGTGTAAAGCACCCTTCTGGCAAGACAGTGATGGAGTGAATGATGGTGAAAGTTTTTCTTTTTCGGGCCACCCTGCCTTGGTGGGAATCGGCCAGTGTGATAATAAAAAAATAAAATAAATTAAATTATTATTATTTAAAAATATGAAACTTTTAATTAATATTAGTATACGAATGAAATTGCTGTACATAATCGAATTTATCATCTGTAGGGGACGTGAAAGCTATACTAGAAGCCACACCACATTCACCAGGTAGAAATTTGCACCACCAGTGACGTTAGATGAAGTGTTATCAGATTAGTGAGGAAAGTGCTGGTGATCATGATACTTGCAAAGACAGCAGCAGTAAAAACTTGGAAATGAGTGCGAGGCGCCTTCACCAGTCAAGGTGGGGGCCATCGACTCCCAGGACCGGATCATCCAGCCAAGAAGTGACTACCCTCCCTTGGTATGTTGTTGCTGCTGCTGCTGCTGCTGCTGCTCGCATCTCCGTTCTAATATCACCTCTGCAAAAAAAAAAAACAAAGTATGACAGGAATGCAGAACTGTCTTTTTGTCGCATTACCTTGCAGGGAGAGACGTGAATTCATAACCTGGTGTACATTGTATAGTCAGCCTTATCGCCAGTCTCGTAAACCTTATGTATTGTTTAAAAGTTCTCCTATACTATGTCTTGTTTTTATTTGAAGAAAATGCTACTTGCATTGTCTGTTATTTTATTTGAAAATGTATTGAGAAATTCTCATTTTATTAAGAATAAAAACTCACAATACTTTAGCTGGAACAATTTACCAAAAATACTCAGGAAAGAAACATATGGAGTCTCTGTCAGTCCTGGACGCATAGATAGGTATATAAATAGATAGACAAACATATAAATAAACAGATAAATAGATATACACAGACATGAAAATATAGAAACTCGTTGAGTTTCTATATTTCCATGACTATTTATCTATTCGTGTATATTCATCTGTTTATTTATGTCTGTCTATTTATATATCTATCTATGCGTCCAGGACTGACAGAAACTCCATGTGTTTCTTTCCTGAGTATTTTTGGTGAATTGTTCCAGTTAAGGTATTGTGAGTTTTTATTCTTAATGACATGAGAATTTCTCAATATCTTGAAAGTAAGAAACAGTTCAAGACTTACTGTGGTCCATTCCTGCGACCCCAATTTTCTCAGTGTTTTCATCTTGAAGTCTCACTCAACTCCTCACACTCATCTCCCTCTCCATCCCCACACTCGACTCCCTTGTTATCCCCTCCAAAACCACTCTCTATCATCCACTCAACGCCTTCAACCTTCCCATACCCTTCACCGTCTCACTCAGCCGGAGAAACTGAACAATTATCTGCTTTCCGCTTCAACTCTAGTGGCCACAAGAACAACTCAAGATCATAAGGATCACTCTCGAAGGGGTCGATAATGTCATTCATCCTTCAAGGGCAAAGATGAATAAAAAAACATAAAGACGAATGACCTTTCTGATGTAGGGTTTGAAATCGTCTCTACCTTTCTCTTTTTTTAAACTGTGTCTATTGAAGCTTTCACCACCTGGAGTAAACACGGGAGAGGGAGCTGGCTATGGCCACGTCGTTCCACTCCATCCAGCAAGAAGTTTCTTCATTATTGGCCTCTCACACTGTGTGAGTGTAGTGTGCTAGTTTTACAGTGCAGTGGATGGATCAGTGTGTCAGTGCTCTACTGTGTAGATCAGTATGTCAGTGTTGTAATGGAATGTATACATCAATGTGTCAAAGTTACATTTCAGTTTGTACTGCTGTATTTTTAATACGTATTTGCATGACTTACTAGCAGTACTGGTCTGTGCAGTAGTTTTAATTATATAATCTCGTTGGGAGCAAGGTTGTGCATTCATAGAGAAGTACGTATCTTTCAGTGTATATACACCAAGAGATTACTTTTGTCCCTCTATCAAGAGACTGAAGCAGACTGGCGTGGAGCAGGTGAAGAGGTGTTTCACCCAATAAAACAACCATCTATTTGATGTTCTATAAACCTTTAAATAATACTTTCTTACCTTCCAGCGTGTTTTACAGTAGTGCATAAAGTGACTAGTTAGCTTATGTATGAACAAGCGTGATTCACACTGTATATATATATATATATATATATATATATATATATATATATATATATATATATATATATATATATATATATATATATATATATATATATATATATATATATATATATATATATAACACCAAGCGACTGAACCCACTTGATAGATACGTTCGTTCAGTTACAGGACAATTTCATCACACTCCAGATTGCAGGTGCTAATAAAGGGAAGCACAGGTGTATATGTCAATTATGTGAAGTGTATTTATCTCTGAGCTTCTTATCGTTGTCTACCTCAGAGTTGTGTCGGTAGCACTGTATATAGTAAACAATTTTAACACTGAATATAATAATAGTAATAAAATAATAATAATTATAATAATAACAATAATAATAATGTGGTGTGCGTGTGAGAGAGATAGATAGATAGATAGATAGACAGAGATAGAGAGAGAGAGAGAGAGAGAGAGAGAGAGAGAGAGAGAGAGAGAGAGAGAGAGAGAGAGAGAGAGAGAAGACAGACAGAGAGAGAGAGAGAGAGAGAGTGCGTATGTGTGTGTGTACTCACCTAATTGTGGTTGCAGGGGTCGAGACTCAGCTCCTGGCCCTGTGTGTGTGTGTGTGGTGTGTTTGTGTGTGTGTGTGTGTGTGTGTGTGTGTGTGTGTGGTGTGTGTAGTGAGTGTGTGCGTGCGTGCGTACGTGTGTCACCATCTGTTTCCCTACTGTTTATAGTGGCATCAGAAATCATAATTGGATAGAAAATCCCAGATGTTTCAGTGTCGTGTTCCCTATTACGGCCGTTCACCCCTCCCTGCGTCTAGCGCTAGGCTTGCTGCCGCCCTGCGTCTAGCGCTAGGCTTGCTGCCGCCCTGCGTCTAGCGCTAGGCTTGCTGCCGCCCTGCGTCTAGCGCTAGGCTTGCTGCCGCCCTGCGTCTAGCGCTAGGCTTGCTGCCGCCCTGCGTCTAGCGCTAGGCTTGCTGCCGCCCTGCGTCTAGAGCTAGGTATGCTGCAGCCCTGCGTCTAGAGCTAGGTATGCTGCCGCCCTGCGTCTAGAGCTAGGTATGCTGCCGCCCTGCGTCTAGAGCTAGGTATGCTACAACCCTGCGTCTAGACCTAGGCTTGCTGCCGCCCTGCGTCTAGAGATAGGTATGCTGCAGCCCTGCGTCTAGACCTAGGCTTGCTGCCGCCCTGCGTCTAGAGCTAGGTATGCTGCAGTCCTGCGTCTAGAGCTAGACTTGCTGCTGCAGGATAATGAGAAGCAAACTTACTTCAAGGAGGGTAAATGTAACATCACGACGACCTTGACTGCTGTCTCCTCTTTATTACTAACTGGTGTATGTACGTAGTGTTACCACAAGCCAACTCGACCCTCAGAATAAAACTAAAATTAACATTACTTACAAGCTCTTTGTTGTACTGATAATTAATATAAATGTTTGGAGCTTCGTGTATCAGTAATATACTAGACAAATCGTCTACTTTTTAACCAAATATCTTTGCTTCAAGGTCTTGTAACACAATAATTATTGCAGTTGACCATAATATTCTTTGCTGAAACTAACATTAACTGTAGGACTATAAATGCTTTATAAATATTTTTCCTCATTATTAATAGCATTCATGTTCCATGTTGTTGGTATTGCATTAATTATTTTCGCGAGTGATTTTCCTCTCTACTGGAACTAATATTGTAACTGGATAACTAGAGTTGCTTTATTAACATAATTTCCATCAGTATTTAAAAAATATGTTCCGAATTGTTCCTGTTGCATTATTAATATTGCTTCATTAATGTATGTCTCATCCTTCGCTCCAGCAGTGTTTATGTTCCTCTGCATGAGGCATCACCAAAGTGTAAACAGTCCTCGCTACTTTCAGCTGCTGCCGATGTAATTTCCGCATGGATTACTTTTTTTTCCAGATTTCTCGTTGCATGCTAATATATGTCAATATTGTTGCAGTTCGCTTCCCACCTCGTCTCCCTCCAGAATATTACACGCATGTTGCTTTATTAACTAACTTGTATTCATCCTCTTCCCGCCCCACCTCGGCTTCCGCACCTACAGGAGCCCAGGAGTCTTCTGTGGACCCTGGCGGCAGCGGTAACTGGCAGTGTCCAGAAGACTTCGGCTACTTCCCACACGCAACTTCCTGCGACAAGTACTACTCCTGCGACGCGGGTGTAGCCACACTCAAGACTTGTGGCAACGGGCTCGCCTTCGACGCCTCAGACTCAGAGTTCCTACGAGAAAACTGCGACTACAGGCACAATGTTGACTGTAGCGGCCGCCCAGAGCTGGGTATGCCCACATACTTACCTACACACACGCCCACACCATGGTACAGGTGGACCACGTGCTACAGGAAGACTCACGGTTTATGGCACTCACATTGACCTCTTCCAACTTGAAACTGAACCACATGTCTTTTGGTTACGGGTATTGGTGACACTGACAGGAATGAAGAGTCAACACTTTTCAACATGAATTAATTGGTAATCGGGACTAGAGTCTAGCAAACACGGGATACCGGTGTTCATATTTCAGTTTTTCCCACTTACTTTCCGGCACATTTTTCTTTGCTTGTGACACGTTGGGATAACAGCTTTGTGTAATATAAAGATAGTGGTAATGGTGGGCTCTGTCAACTGCTTCCTCCCTAATTTGTCAGCGTGTTTCATGAATATGTGAGGATGAATTGTTCGGAAACAAATGAGTATCCTCCATAGTCTAGTAAATGCCAACATTCTCACATACTCAGGCAACACAGTAATACAGGGAACAGAAAACAACGCAGATCATCACAGCAGCAGAGGCAACAGGCGCTCTTTATTCATTTTTCTTTTAAAACATCTACCTATCTCCTCTCCTCGTCTCGCATTCCTTTACCTTTACTAATGCGGAGAGGGTTGTTTGTGGATGTGTGCAGGATTGGCACAAGAGTCGGCGCAGGACTTCGCGTATGAGGACTTCGACTGTCCCAAAGACAACGGGTTCTTCGCCCACGCTACTCAGTGTGACGCTTACTGGAGCTGCGAAGATGGAACCCCAGAGTTCCGTCTCTGTGGTAACGGCTTGGCTTTTGACAACAAAAACGACTCCCGCGAGAACTGCAACTACCTGTTCGCCGTGGATTGCACCGATCGCCCCGAGCTGGGTAGGACGACGATGTCACAGCCAGGCGTCACTGGGTCTCTCAATCCCGATGTCCAGCCTCTTATATACTTATTTGTTCACTGCATGACCATAGTACAAACTGCATGGGTTGGGCTCTACAATGCATGCTGTGCCAACCAAATATACAATTTTTACACCAACTCAACACAAGTTACTGACGTAATAATGTGAGTGATATAAGTGAAATATCTGATAACAGTGAAAATAGCCAGGACGTCTCTTGGTGTTTTTGTTCTATTAATATCTCCTCTACCTTCACAGAGCCTGCCATCTCCACCCCTCACTGCCCCAACCTCTACGGAATTTTCCCTGATCCTGACGATTGCTCCGTCTTCTGGTCCTGCTGGGATGGTGAGGCTTCCAGGTATGCCTGCACCCCTGGCCTCGCTTATGACAGGAAGTCTCGTGTGTGTAACTGGATGGACAACATCCCCGAGTGCAAGGCCCAGAGAGGTGAGCTCCAGTACATTAAAATTAAACTGAAGACGCTAACATACGTTTTATCCTTTATGTGCAAATAATCTCACACAATCAAACGAGCAACAATTTTGCTTGGACTAGGCATCTAGCAAGAATAAAGTTGCCTGCCTTGGCAGCTTTATACTTGTGTTACTAATAAAACAGGACGAGTTACATTTAATTAGACGATTCGTTGAATGTAATATTAAGCTGAACAACGGGAAAAATATTCGGTTAGAATCACACAGACACATTTAACTGCGCCCGCATCATCGTTTTATCTCTCAGCTGCACAATCTACCTGTGACACATCTGAGGTCAAAGTGCTATATAAATCTCATAACTTCCTTTCTACCCGTGACAGACGCTATGCAGCAGGACTTCGCGTGTCCCGCTGCTGGTGAGCTAACAGCCACTGGCTCCTTCTCCCGTCACCCTCACCATGAGGACTGTCGCCAGTACTTCGTTTGCCTTGATGGTGTTGCTCGCGAGTACGGCTGCCCCATTGGTACGGTCTTCAAGATTGGCAACCAGGACGGTTTCGGCCAATGTTCAGACCCTGAGGATGTTCCCGGGTGGTGAGTTAATGATCTGTATGTCCTGCTGTGTGTGTGTGTGTGTGTGTGTGTGTGTGTGTGTGTGTGTGTGTGTGTGTGTGTGTGTGTGTGTGTGTATGTGTGTGTGTGTGTGTGTGTAAAATTTATGTGTTTCACATGGTCTGAGTACAGTATTCTTTATCATATTTGTAATTCTATTATTTAACTATAATTTTTGCTTGCCCTAATATTGTATAAAAATACAGAAGTAATTCATAGTAAAAGTTTAGCGTATTACAGTAACTAGTGTTTCTCTGTGACTGGCTCTCCTCTGTTAATGTTCCTCTTTCTCACTGGCATCCACCAAGTAATTGCATGAGCTGACACAACTGCACCCACACTCCTCGCTACCACTGCATTGTTCCGCACTAGCCAAATTTTACACACACACACACACACACACACACACACACACACACACACACACACACACACACACACACACACACACACACACACACACACATACACACACACACACAAATATACTGTTCTTTCACCTCTGTTAGGTTTCATTCTTGCTATTATTCATTGCATTGTGTTTTTTAATACTCTTACTGCATGTACAATTCAGAATTTTGACGGTGAACATAACTGTAGTCAAGTCTCTAGCACTGAACCATGAGTCATGCAACATTCCATTATTCATCACGAAGCACATAAATCGCTTCCTGCATGGGGTCATTCACTTATAATCTTTGGCCACAAGTCTTCTCTGGTTGACACTGTTGACCTCACGTAGCTCCCTGTTCCCTGGACCACGCTCACTTTCCTTTGTGGGCCTCAATGCTGTTCAACCAAAAACCATTGTGCAATACTCTGTTCCACACCACTGCTCGCGTTGAGAAGCATTTGAGTGTCTGCTGAGGGAGATGAGTGAGGCTTGGTGGATGGGTGTTGCGTAGGTTCACGTGGGCGTGGCCGACGCTCCTGCGGGAGTACGTCCGCTGAGCCTAACCCCAGACTACGACTCCCTTAGCGAGGACTACTACGGCGATCTGGACCTGGACAGCTTCCGACGGAGTCAGCTTCTCTTGGGCAACCTGGGACTACAGGATGGAGGCAGCGCCCCCTCCGCCCATCGTCCCCGCCGCCCTGCTGCTGCCACTGCTGACGCCGCTGCTGATGCTGCGGCAGATACGGCGACTCAGGCCTAAGTGACACCAGGTGCGGCCTACTCCATCAGTTCCCGACGCCACCTTCTGAGAGACTTGACTTATATTTCTGAAAATATTCCCCCGACTGGGACTTCTCTTTTTGGCACCATAACTCTACAGTCTGTTTTTCTGTACGCTTAGCAAGTCATAGATTCCTCAGAGTCCATCTTAAGCTCTCAGCTCCTTTCTTAAATCTTGGTTTCTGATAGTTTTCATATACATATGCAGTACTTTGCATGAACGTAATCTCCATTCTCATAGTTCTTTTTCTAGCATTTCACAAATAATAACAACTAGAACGGTGCAGTTATATATATTATTTTCAGTAATTAAAAGACTGAAATTTATACTGTTTGTTGGTTATTTTTTAAACCAACCCAGACCATTTCATCCTATGTGATTCTAATTTACACATTCTCTGCCTACAGTGAAGACTATTATGGCGACCTAGATGTGAGAACTCTCCGCGGCCTTGGCTTGTAAAACAGATGACTTGATGCATCAGCAGTACAGGACGTGACTGTTCTGAGTGGGAATGTTTCACGCCGCAGACTAGACACTTCTCGTGATATATAAACCGGGTTCAAATTTCTCAAGTCTAACAAGTCCTCATTATCACGGGGAAGCGCTAAATGCGAAGGAGTCATAGAGTGCCAGGGGAATGGGAGGCAATTACGCTTGATCCAAGGAAGGGGAGGGCACGTCCAATTCCTTGGATCAAGAACCCCCCTCACAAACATCAAGACACTTTTCGAGGCTTCGTTTTCTAAGATAAATCACTGTCTAGCTTACCATATTCCAATATTTTCTCTCCCCAAACTTGGTAAAAAAAAATCAGTGTCGTCCATTTTTCAAGACTAAGTTGGTCCACGAGACTAGGCTGGTCCACGAGACTAGGCTGGTCCACGAGACTAGGCTGGTCCACGAGACTAGGCTGGTCCACGAGACTAGGCTGGTCCACGAGACTAGGCTGGTCCACGAGACTAGGCTGGATCACGAGACTAGGCTAGTCCACGAGACTAGGCTGGTCCACGAGACTAGGCTGGTCCACGTCCCTCTCACTCATAACATTACCTTCAGAGATCCCTCCTAGTCAAGCTTGTCTTATGATAAAATTTGTAAACGAGATCATAACAGTGTTTAGAGGTGTAAACTGATCAGTATTATGACCTGACTGGCTTTGACTAATTACAAATTTGTACACAATCAGCATACACAAGATGCCTGTTTGCATTATTGTATTCTGTGTATTCCGTAAGCCGTTTTACGGCATGTCTGTTGTATATTGTTAAGTTGTACAATATTATTAAGCATTTGTATATAAAATACTCCCAGAACATTGTTGAATTCACTCACCTTAGTTCTATGTTGCATCACTCCTCACACAGTGTTGTATCATCCTCACACAGTGTTGTATCACCCTCACACAGTGTTGTATAAACCCTCAAACAGTGTTGTATACCTCACACAGTGCTGTATCACCCTCACACAGTTGTATCACCCTCACACAGTGTTGTATCACCCTCATACAGTGTTGTATCGTCCTCAAACAGTGTTGTATCACCCCACAAAGTGCTATATCACCCTCACACAGTGTTGCATCACCCTCAAACAGTGTTGTATCACCCTCAACAGTGTTGTATCACCCTCACACAGTGTTGTATCATCCTCACACAGTGTTGTATCACCTCACACAGTGTTGTGTTGTATCATACACCCTCACACGTGTTGTGTTGTATCACCCTCACACAGTGTTGTATCATCTTCACACAGTGTTGTATCATCCTCACACAGTGTTGTATCATCCTCACACAGTGTTTGTATCATCCTCACACAGTGTTGTATCATCCTCACACAGTGTTGTATCATCCTCACACAGTGTTGTATCATCCCCCACACAGTGTTGTATCATTTTCCACACAGTGTTGTATATCCTCACACAGTGTTGTATCATCCTCACACAGTGTTGTATCATCCTCACACGTGTTGTATCACCCTCTAAACTGTGTTGTATCATCCTCACACAGTGTTGTATCACCCCCACAGTTTGTATCACCCTCCACAGTGTTGTATTATCCTCACACAGTGTTGTATCATCCCTCACACAGTGTTGTATCATCCACCCTCACACAGTGTTTGTATCATCATCACACAGCGTTATATTATCCTCACACAGTGTTGTATCACACTCACACAGTGTTGTATCATCCTCACCACAGTGTTGTATCACCCTCACACAGTGTTGTATCACCCTCACACAGTGTTGTATCACCCTCACAGTGTTGTATCACCCTCACACAGTGTTGTATCACCCTCACACAGTGTTGTAAACACCCTCACACAGTGTTGTATCACCCTCACGTGTTGTATCACCCTCACACAGTGTTGTATCACCCTCACACAGTGTTGTAAACACCCTCACACAGTGTTGTAATCACCTCACACAGTGTTGTAACACCCTCACACAGTGTTGTATCACCCTCATACAGGTGTTGTAATCACCCCACCCAGTGTTGTATTACTCCCACACAGTGTTGTATCACCCCCACCCAGTGTTGTATCACCCTCACACAGTGTTGTATCACCCCCACCCAGTGTTGTATTACTCCCACACAGTGTTGTATCACCCCCACCCAGTGTTGAATCACCCTCACACAGTGTTGTATCACCCTCACAGTGTTGTATCACCCTCAGACAGTGTTGTATCACCCTCACACAGTGTTGTATCACCCTCACACAGTGTTGTAACACCCTCACACAGTGTTGTATCACCCTCACAGTGTTGTATCACCCTCACACAGTGTTGTATCACCCTCACACAGTGTTGTAACACCCTCACACAGTGTTGTATCACCCTCACACAGTGTTGTAACACCCTCACACAGTGTTGTATCACCCTCACACAGTGTTGTATCACCCCCACCCAGTGTTGTATTACTCCCACACAGTGTTGTATCACCCCCCACCCAGTGTTGTATCACCCTCACACAGTGTTGTATCACCCCCACCCAGTGTTGTATTACTCCCATACAGTGTTGTATCACCCCCACCCAGTGTTGAATCACCCTCACACAGTGTTGTATCACCCTCACAGTGTTGTATCACCCTCAGACAGTGCTGTATCACCCTCACACAGTGTTGTATCACCCTCACACAGTGTTGTATCACCCTCACACAGTGTTGTATCACCCTCACACAGTGTTGTAACACCCTCACACAGTGTTGTATCACCCTCACACAGTGTTTGTAACACCCTCACACAGTGTTGTTCACCCTCACACAGTGTTGTATCACCCCCACCCAGTGTTGTATTACTCCCACACAGTGTTGTATCACCCCCCACCCAGTGTTGTATCACCCTCACACAGTGTTGTATCACCCACCCAGTGTTGTATTACTCCCACACAGTGTTGTATCACCCCCACCCAGTGTTGAATCACCCTCACACAGTGTTGTATCACCCTCACAGTGTTGTATCACCCTCAGACAGTGCTGTATCACCCTCACACAGTGTTGTATCACCCTCACACAGTGTTGTATCACCCTCACACAGTGTTGTATCATCCTCACCAGTGTTGTATCATCCTCACACAGTGGTTGTATCACCCTCACACAGTGTTGTATCACCCTCACACAGTGTTGTATCACCCTCACACAGTGTTGTATCACCCTCAGACAGTGCTGTATCACCCTCACACAGTGTTGTATCACCCTCACACGGGTGTTGTATCACCCTCAGACAGTGCTGTATCACCCTCACAACAGTGTTGTATCACCCTCAGACAGTGCTGTATCACCCTCACACAGTGTTGTATCACCCTCACACAGTGTTGTATCACCCTCACACAGTGCTGTATCACCCTCACACAGTGTTGTATCACCCTCACACAGTGTTGTATCACCCTCAGACAGTGTTGTATCACCCTCACACAGTGTTGTATCACCCTCAGACAGTGCTGTATCACCCTCACACAGTGTTGTATCACCCTCACACACTGTTGTATCACCCTCACACAGTGTTGTATCACCCTCACACAGTGTTGTATCACCCTCAGACAGTGCTGTATCACCCTCACACTGTTGTATCACCCTCACACAGTGTTGTATCACCCTCACACAGTGTTGTATTATCATGTGGGAGTTCGATACGTGGATTAGGGTAGAAATACTCACGTAGGCTGTTATAACGTATAATCGTAGATATGTGGAGAGAACCCGCAGCCGTTACCTGTCTCCTTGGTTACACTCGTAAAACTGACTAGCCGGCTGGCCAGTACCCCGTAGTGGCAGGTAACGGCTTGGGATATTCTATACAATGTCAAAGTACCCAAACATTAAACATTATAGATCATAAGTAGAACATTAGAATGAAAGCGTACGTAACTGAAACTGTAATGCCATACAAGGTATACTATAGTACAACTTAAAACTCAACAAATGGGTATACTAGACGGCAACTCAACATTGAGATTACACGTGATAAAAAACAAACATTTTGATCGATCGATCTGTATTCATGTATCTACGGATGCTGAAGGAAGGAATATATACAAAAAAGAGTGTTTAACAAGAAAGGCAGATTCGGTGCACGCAAATTAACTGTTAACTCTCAGAATGCGGAAAACAGAACACAAAAAAAAAATTCTTGAATTACTGATAAGTTGAATACTGTAATAATCATCTATACAGGTTATGTTTCATTTAACCCCAACTCTGCTAGGGTAAGATTGGCATATGCAGAATGGGTGTCATCTCTGGGGGGATCAAACTCTGTAGCATTGGCTAACTCATGCTGTATTTGAGGCAATTCGGAATTGGAATTTACAAATGTACTTGAGGATTCTAAATACCTGTCGTGTACGTGAGGGAATAACTGAGCATAAGTTTGGATGATTCTGACTGAGTATCAGAGGTAAGAGAAGTAACAGGATCAGGTGGTTTTCATGTTGTCACATTAGTCTGGTTGCGAACTTCATATCATAACATTACTAACTTCATATGATCCAAATGCGAGTCCTTTATGCTGACCAGTACATCTCCTCTAATCCTATAATACTTATTGACAGTGAGATGTTAACTACGCGGTTTGATCATACATACATTTTGATCTAGCTTTGGCATTGCAGCTCGTTTTGTTAAAATTAGTATGAATATACTCTCGAACATCGTCACACCACTCTTCGCTACTTGATTTTGGCTGGCTTTTACTCGAGTCTATTTGCGTAACTCTTGTAACTCTAGCGAGTGATTTATGAAGTGTTTTTCACGAGATCTTCTAAAATCACTTTGTGAGCTACGATGGTACGTTGTTGCTCACGAAATCATAGGTTTGTAATTTTTGGTTTTCCGGATTTTGAACTATTTCTAATCATTAAGGCAAACGTTTACTCTACACCATAACAATGCATAATGTGGAGTGTCACCTATAGATACATTTGTAACGCAGATTTATAGCACACTGCAGCATAGTATATACTTCATCCCAAGTTTCTCTATGGGAGATTGATACGTGGCTGTCAATACATCAAGTACTTTTTATTGGTTCGTTCCGCTAACCCATTGCTGGCAGCGATGACATGAGGGGAAACTATGGTGGATTTAGTAGATCTTGTTACATCGTTACACAAAATTACAAGAATTTACAATTTACAGTGATTAAACTCATTATCTGTTACTAGGGATTAGGGGTGGTATGCCTGGAATGATACATGCGTTCTTTTAACGATTTAGCTAATGTCTCGGCAGTCTTATCTGCATAGGCTTTCTAACTGCATGAATCTGGTGGGAAATGGTCTGGCACATAACACACAGATGTTTTGTTGCTTGGGAGGTTGAACATCAGGAAATTAGTTAACAAATCTTGCGCAAACCTCTTTCCCAAGGTCGTAGTTGTTGGATACACTTGGATTGGATTTAGGAACCATTAGCATTGCCTTTATGTGCATGAGGGACATACATTTCCTAACACTAATCAGAAATATCAGGTTGACTTACGAGGCCATAAGTATTTTCAATCTGGGCTCTGGTTTTAACAATGAAGATCCATAACAGGGTGCATGCAACACCTGTGTACACGTGAATAGCGTTGGAAGGCTACACTTCACTAGTGACTGTTGGGAATTATAAATGGTATATCTCGCACGCGCGCCTAGGTGTACCCAACTCGGCTGTTCGATTACAGTAATTCTTGGTTCATGAGTAAAGTCACTAGGTGGGAGCTGGTGGGCTTCCAGTCAGATTAAGATATTCCTGGAGAAGGAATCAATCACACTGACACATGGGATTGTTTCGTTGAGCATCTTTACATCTTCAAGCACTAAATGGTGGGTTGCAGTTTACTAGACTAAACATCTCGCGATATAAGGCATCTGCGACTACATTTGACCTTGCCAGGATAAATGCTCAAAGCGTGGATTGAAACTCGTGGTATAGTCAAGCGTCCATTGGCTGTCACAAGACTTCAGTAGGGTTGTTTGTTCTGGACTTAAGGGGTATCAGTGGAGCTGTCTGTCAAGACATTGATACAGTTTCTGATAATAATGTCTAGGATAGTGCTTTAATAGACCATACTAGTGCTAAAGCTTCTTGTTACTCAGTTACTGTATAATTTCGTTCTGCTCCGCGCGCGTTCAGGGACTCGCGCGCTGCATCTCATGCAAATGAGTCTTGTAATTGCCACATCTGTCTTTTCTCTTATGAGCTAGTAGGCACTAGGCAATTGAAACCTATGCATCAGTTGTTCAGATTGAAAGGACTTAGAAAAAAATCGCGCGCTCTCGCTCACTCTCTCTTTTGGAGCAGAAGTTAGCTTTTCTGTTTAGAGTTGGGAATCTATTTTTCCGACGGAAGGTTTTCCAATCAAAAAGGGAGCATATGTCTTAAGTCAAAATCAGTTTTAGAGGAGCAGCTTATGGAAGAAAAAATTGGAATTGATAAGAAATATATAAAAACTGCCTACGCACAACTCTCTCGCGATCTTACGGCATCAGCAGTTTTGGGAGTGTGTTGGGGAAAATTTCAATTTTAGTACTGCTGAGTGCTTTTTACTTGTGGTCAGTCCGTAACCCTCAGGTGTGAATACGTGACCAAGAAACTTAATTTTCTGATCTGAAAAATTGAGCACTTTTTGCAGTTTGATCTTCTATATGGCTTCTCTTCCCACGCCTTGCTCTAAAGTACTAACATCAAGTCTTTTCAAGGGTTGCGCATCCAGTATTTAGACATGACCGATTACGTCATCTAAGTTACACCATATAGTGCATGACTTATGAGACTCTAAAGATATTAGTCATGAGCCTTGTCGCACGTTTGATTGTTAGCGGGAAGATCGTAATCCAAATGCCATACGGAGGATAGTGATAAATGGACATGGTGGAGTGGAGGAATGCAGTTAGTTCTTGGGCGGTCCTCGTGAAGAGGGAATTTGACAAAAAACCTTGTAACAAATATAGAGGTTGACTAGGAATTTGTTATTCGATTATTACGTAAAAGATCACCAGATACAGGGAGTGGAAAGCGATATTGGAATGGATTTTTGCGTTTAACTTCCTCAAAGCTAAATTTATGAGAAGCCAAAGTACCATCATTTATTAGGCACTGTATCAAGGTTGATTCTCAAGGTGAATTGCTAGGTGACAATAACTCCATCAAGCATTTGAATTGATGAATTGTTCTGCGAACGCAATTGTGAATGAGGTCATTCTGTAGCTACGCGTAGTAGATAGGTATAGTACCAGATTCAAGTGGAATACAGGTGGGACAATAAGTTCGTTATACCATCTTATCACTGGTAATAGCATAGGCTTTAACGGAGTTTGTTCAACAGGTCAACAAAAACGCTTGACTTCATTTGGAAGGCAGTGGGAGCTAAGTTATTTCTCCTCAACTGGTGGAACAGATGGATCCAGTGAGGGGATAGAGGTTCTCCCTGGCTGAATACGCAACGACCCACACGCGCGCGCACTCGCGCGCGCACAAACTCATCCTCTTACCCTGAACAGGGTAAGGATAGTGTACAAGTGGTCAAAAGAATTGGATATTTGCTCTAAGGCCGAACAATGTGACCCAGGAAGCTGTTGGAAAGGTTCGAAACGCGCGCATCGCGCTCACGCTCGCTCCGCGCTCACTCTCTCGCGGCTCTGGATGGTCAACAAATAACTTTACTTTGAGGAATCAACTGCAACTAGGACGTTTCACAATCTGAGTAAAAAATATGAACATCTACTCGACACTAAGTTGAGTGCACATAGCCGAACAGAAATGTCACGCGCGCTCGCGCTCTCTCTCGCGCAATGTGACTTCAAACAAGAATGGCTTTCTGTTGCACAGTTACTTGTTTTCCGACAAGGCGTCCCCTGTGGAGAAAGAATACTCGAAATAGAAGGCATTGAGGGGTAGGTTGGAGCACTCGCAAGGCAATCTGAGAGTACCTAGGACACTTGATCGCATCGACTATCTGCAATTCTGTAGGTATAGGTGGTGACCATGCAATGGAGTGACAGAAATACCAGTGCCTGACGCTTGGGTCGTACTGGGAGAAGGCATTCAGCTTGTATGGACCCTTAATAGACATCATACTCTGCAGCAGTTATAAAGATTTCTGATACAAGGGGTACCCCAGAATGGAAACGATCAAAAGTCGTCATTTGTGCAACTTGCATCGATATAGGGTAGACCCTCCACTCGGTGGACTAGAGCCACTATGGCGTCGTAAGTCTCGCATGGAAGCACATCCCAGTAGGAAAGGTAATCAAGGGAAAGTAATATGGTCGACATCAAGGAAGGAAAACAGTATGAAGTCTCTTCCTGGATAGATTAGAAAAGGTTTAGGGCAGCGTACTCGGGACAAGCAAGCAGTGAGTACCAGATGGGTACCCACCTCTCTAGGGTGAACACAGGAGTCGGGTTCTACGAGAAGGACATGATGTAACTATCTTATCCTTAAACAAACTAGACCTAGAATTAATATTGATTTTTGCGCACAGTTGTACATGAAAATTGAACGGTGCGCATTATTAATAGATGCTTGCACTTTAGGGCTATGGTTAGCATTGCGCGCTCTCGCGCGCTCGCGCGCGCAAGTCACTCTCTCTCGTGTGGATTTTCATCAGAAAGACGTGTTAACTCATCTCCCAAAATCAGCTATGTCAGAAACATGTGATGCAAACATCATCAGAAGGGATAGTTGGCATGATCTGAGGACGCTTTAGGATTCAAAGGAGTTGTGAACGGGGATGGTTGTACTCATTATCACCTACTGTCTCCATGGGGCGGTTTGATCTGGGAGCGCTCGATTTTCCCAAGACTGGGAAGAACGAGCCTTGGTTCTGGTTAGTTTGAATAATGAAAAAGAATGAGCCTGGTCTGGTTAGTTTGATAACTGAAAGAATGAGCCTGGTTTGGTTAGTTATGATATCCAACGAGGATCTGTTTTCGTCGGGTTATGCGGTTGGAACGACCACGGAAAGATCTAGAGTAATGAAGGTTAATAGAGGAGCCACTTCATAAGATGTGTCACTTGTCAATGGATTCTATGATAATTACAGTAGGGAAGATATGAGTACTCTCATCAGTTACGACGGTCTCTATAGGGCAAACTATAAGGATCAAATTATTGCATTTTGGCCACGGAAAACCACAGATTGTAACATTTCCTGCAGACTATGGTTATGAATCTGTACTCTCATGAATCTACCGGGTTTTGTATCGACTCTGTACACTGGTTCCTTGGCGCGCTCGTCGCACGCACGCGCTCGCAAGGCGCGCGGACGACTACGATTTGTTCTCTGTGGCGCAAACAAGAGGTGGTGCCAGGACTGAGCGCACCTCTATGTGTTTGACAATTACTTTTGTGATACAAGGGAAATTGTAACCATTGGGCGGGCACAAGGGAACGTTACATGATTTTAAGGCTGTAAGAGGTCCATCGTTACTGTGGAGTATCAGCCTCACTCGCTGACTCACTCTCTCACTCGCTCTCGCATCCGCGCGCGGGATTAGATCTCTAAATTGCTCCAAAAAAGATGCTATTTTGCTTTGGAGTCTTGTAAAGGGGTTAGCTGTAAGGAGGCGAAAAGAGGATGATTGGACAGACATATGATACTATGTGGATAAAAGGTTGGTCTAATCTAACAGCAAATGCACTCAAGTTCAGAACTAATGGGTGTGTTAGCATGCTCTCTAGCGCGCACACAGCTCTCGACCAAATATGGGGGCAGCTGTTTTTACTGGGAAAGGAAACGAAAACGAATCAGTTCCTCAGATTGTGACCACTTAGTAAGATTCACTGAAGTCTCTCCCTCAAACAGTGTGTATCACCCTCACACAGTGTTGTATCACCCCTCACAGCTCAGTGTTGTATAATCGTCACACAGTGTAGAAGTATATCACCCTCACTCACAGTTGTTGTTTATTACCCCATCAGAACAGTGTTGTGTACTCCAACCCCTAAACAGAGGAAGTGTTGTTTCATCCCTCACACTCCGCTGCGCGCGCAATTTTTGATAGATATGTGTCTATCAGTGTTTGTTTGTCTATTCTATCAACGCTCAGTGTTGTATCATCCACGTCACACAGTGTTGTATCATCCTTCAGTCACAGTGTTGTAGCATCTACACTCAGTGTTGGCTACCTCATCCTTCACACATGAAGTGGTTTTATATATTCCCCGGCAGAAAGTGGTCCTTTTGTTAAAATTACATTTATAATGAATATTTATATATATATGAAAAATTTTGGTGGAATTTTGTTGAAATTTAATATTATGTTAACAATATAGTTATGTAATAACATATATATTTATGTTTAGAACAAATTATATTATGAGTGTAACAATTATTATTTTATGTTTAGTGTAAATATATTATTAGTTAATGTAAGCATTATATTATGTTAGTACAATTATTATGTTAACAGAATATATTATAGTGTATAACAAAATATTCAATTAACAAATATTTCATGGTCAGTGATAACTACTCTGACTATGATGTGTGCTGAGTAAGAAATCTTGTTGTGTATAACTAGACCTGCCCTTCCCCCCGCCTCTCTCTCGTCGTCCGCGTCCCCTCCCTTTGAGATCTGAGTGTGATTCACACTTTACCTTATAATGTTGTTTAAGATTATAATTGTCGTTGATATGGTTAGAGAGGAATAAGTTATTAATTTGTTATGGCATACAGTTTATTCGAGGGTCGTTGAACAATTAATTTTTTGATGTGGGTTTTTGATTTTATAGGCCCTCTCAACCCTTGTGATTAAGGTAGAGGGCAAGTATAGCTGGAGATGCGTGCAGAGTGATTCTGATTAGCGCATTTAGATATGAATAAATGTTGTGGTTAATGGGGAGATTTTAAATTTAGACAAGTGGAACACAATATGACAGGTAATCGTTGAGTCTAAGGATACTTTCTTGATTCGTTTGGCACGGATATAGATTTTGTTAGACAGGTTGTGAAGAGAACCAAATAGAGGAACACACTCTGCATGACGGGTTGTACCTAGATGCAGAATACAAAGAGTCACTAATTAATAATCTTGATGGGAGTTCAATGATGAGCTTGGGAATGTGTGATTCACATAATACTTGTTGCAATATTATCATGGAACACACCAGATAACTTGCATCAAATCTCTGTCCCAGATTTCGCTTCGGCCGCCCGGAGAATTCATGGAGACTGAAACATGTGAGATAAACCTAGTGTGGGGTAACTTCAAATGTGGGATATCCTGAATTGGATCAGGTAGATGGTGGATCTTGAGTTTGCCAATAGGAGCGTTTTCCGCGGCTCGGTAGTCCATAGGTCTGGCTGCCAGACAATTTTTGTTCCGAAGTAGGGAAAATTAGATTTACAAAAAATGATGCTGTCAAATGGAGCACAGACGCACCCCTAGTGCAAACAAGTCAGATATTCGAGAACAATATCTCATTTGGTCAAAAGAGTATCGGGACATATATATGGCGCTATCAAAAGAGTGGGTGGGGATGGGCAGTATAGTGTAGAATTCAGATATATTCAATTATAAAGGGAGATCTCAGGAACAGAAATAGGGTATACGAGTAAAGAAGCCGAAAGAAATGGTTGTGAGGCTAAGGTCGCAAGTAGCAACGGATTCAAAGACTAACCGCGCGACAAGGAGGTTCATTTCAGGTATACAGAGATGTAAGATTAGGGACAAGTTTGGCCCTATTAAGAGCAACCTGTCCAGATCACTGACAGTGATAATGGTTATGGTGTGAAATTTATCAATACTACTCCTCTCAGTCGCTTCTCCCCGGAAAATTACGTAGGTGATTTCCTGAAATAGATTTATGTTAGAAACAGGAAGATATTAAACTTCTGCACGATTGTAGGAAAGTAGTGGACGTTGGTCCTCTCAGACTAAATTTTGAAGACAACTTAAAACTTAACAAACCCCTACAAGCCCTGAATGTACTAGTTTGCAAAGGTGTTTAAAGACATGTACAATGTGATGGTGATGTACTTAGGATACCTTTGGCTAAATCCGTTTTTAAACTTAAATCAACTTACAAAACTGGTACCCTCTACGTGCTCTGATAAGTGAAAAAATGGCAAATGGTGACAAGTCCTTGGCTTGAACTATAGACCAACCAAGTCTCTTACCTCCATATTGGGTGGAAAATTTTTGGAATTGTAGAGAAATTGCGATGCAATTCGTAGACATTTGATAGGAACAGATTGATTAATGAATCTCAAATCAAGTTTTTTACAATGCTGGGGCGGTTTGTGTCTTTGAGAATTTTTAAATTTTTCACTGAGGTGTTTTCGCTCGGTGGTAGATCCATTGGTAATGAAATAATATTGATATTGTGTATATGCTTGCAGTTAGCTTTCGATAGTTAGTTGCCTAAAGAGCATATATGAGGAAACTTAAGGCACACGGAATTGTAGAGGAATTAAAAATTTTCATTTCTGCGGTAGAGGCATGGCTGACATATAGGGCGCAGAGAGTTGAATATAGATGAGGGAGAATCAAGTATGGGAGGCTACCGTCACAAGCTCGCGGTGTTCCCTCGGGGGGTCAGTGTTGGGGCCGTTATGTTTGGTTTCTACATATATTGCAAGTAATCGACTTTTTGAAAGATGAGGGAATAATTGACGAATAAAAGCAAATTTGCTGATGACACCCATAATAGGCCGTCCTAATTGATTTATTTTGTTGAAGGACACTAGAAGTCAGTCTGCGAGTGATGATTTGAATAGACTGATGCAAATGGTCTGGAGAAGTGGCAGAGATGCAGTTTAATCTGGTGGATCGAGAGAAAAATAGCAAAAGTTCTAAGAAAAGGTTGCGACAGGAGAAACTATACAGAGACCATCTGCGACCGACACAATATATACTAAAATAATGTAGATCTGTAATACTATACTGTGGTATTCGAAAAAGGATATTAGTGTTGTGCAGTGTTCTGGTTAGCAGTAAATCTAAAAACCAGGAACTACACAGTGCATTTGTGGCGTTCCGCCCTCATGTAAAGCTAAACAGAAAGCTTGGCATGTTCATATCTAGCGAGTTTTAATATAGGAAGTTACTCGCGGTTGTTCTTCAACTCTATTATTGCCTCTGGTTAGGCCTCATTAGGAGCGCTCGCGCTGCCTCAGTACTGGTACCGTACATTTACAGAACTGGATTACTATAACTGCTATGTAAAAAAGTACAGCAAGGAGAAGTGCATCAAAGATGATTCCCTTTTAAAGAAATCTTACCGTTAGGAGGATAGACTGAGGGCACCTGGATCTGCATCTACCTCGAATGATGTGGGCGCGATCTGCTATTCGAGAAGATATGATATGTCTACTGGTGATCTAGAATAGATAATCAAGCCGAGCCAATATTCATAAAGGGGATGTAATAGCGTGATGTAATATTTTCCAGAGCCCAAGAATGGAATCCAACAATGGTTTCAAGTTGGAGAAATAATGCCAGGATTCAGGTAGGATATGGAATGCACTGGATTCAGTGTTGCGTATTAGTAAGTTGTGGATGAGTGGAACAAACTCATATGAGTACAGTTATTGAGGCTAAAAACGTTGTGTTGTTTTATAAAAAATAGTTAGATAAATACATGAGTGGGTGTGGAGTTGGACCTGACAGCTTGATGCTGGTAGGGTCTGGTGCAGATGCTCCTTCCTTTGGTGGCAGGTGACCAGACTGGGTGGGTCATTGGTCTAATCGGGGGGACACATGGACCTGCTCCGCATGGGTCAGTAGGCCTGTTGCTGTGTTCCTTCTTTCTCATGTTCTTAATGTGTGTAATGAACAGGCTTTAACCCACCTCCGACCTCACGCCCCTGGTGAGGTCAAGCTCTAACCTCCCCAGACTTCACGCTCCTGGTGAGGTCAAGCTTTAACCCCCCGACCTCACGCTCCTGGTGAGGTCAAACTTTAACACCCCAGACTTCACGCTCCTGGTGAGGTCAAGCTTTAACCCCCCTGACCTCACGCTCCTGATAAGGTCAAGCTTTAACCCCCCCTGACCTCATGCTCCTGATGAGGTCAAGCTTTAGCCCCCCGACCTCATGCTCTTGGAGAGGTCAAGCTTTAACCCCCCTGACCTCATGCTCCTGGTGAGGTCAAGCTTTAACCCCCCTGATCTCACGCTCCTGGTGAGGTCAAGCTTTAACTCCAACCCCCTGACCTCACGCTCTGTTGAGGTCAAGCTTTAACTCCACCCTCTTAACCTCACGCCCCTGGTGAGGTCAAGCTTTAACTCCACCCATCTAACCTCACACTCCTGGTTAGGTCAAGCTTTAACTCCACCCTCCTGACCTCACACTCTTGGTGAGGTCAAGCTTTAACTCCACCCTCCTGACCTCACACTCTTGGTGAGGTCAAGCTTTAACTCCACCCTCCTGACCTCACACTCCTGGTGAGGCCAAGCTTTAACTCCACCCTCCTGACCATCACACTCCTGGTGAGGTCAAGCTTAACTCACTCCACCTCCTGACCTCACATCCTGGTGAGGTCAAGCTTTAACTCCACCATCCTGGCCTCACACTCCTGGTGAGGTCAAGCTTAACTCCACCCTCCTGACCTCACACTCTTGGTGAGGTCAAGCTTTAACTCCACCCTCCTGACCCTCACACTCCTGGTGAGGTCAAGCTTTAACTCACCCTCCTGGCCTCACACTCCTGGTGAGGTCAAGCTTTAACTCCACCCTCCTGACCTCACACTCCTGGTGAGGTCAAGCTTTAACTCCACCCTCTGGCCCCACACTCCTGGTGAGGTCAAGCTTTAACTCCACCCTCCTCCCTAAACCCCCCTGGTGGGGTTCAAGCTTTAACTCCACCCCCGGACCTCACATCTTGGTGGGTCAAGTTTTAAAATCCCCCCTTTCCTGACCTCACACCCCTGGTGGGGAAAAAGCTTTTAACCCCAACCCCCCCGACCCTCACACTTTGGTGAGGTAAACCTTTTAACCCCACCCTCCCGGACCTCACCACCCCTTGGTTTTTGAGGTCAAGTTTTAAAACTCCACCCCCCTGGCCTCACACTCCGGGGTGAGGTCAAATTATTTTTTAATTTTTCCATACAATTTTTGCACATTTTTTTGGTTACGGTTATTAAGTGGTATTAGTCCTGCTTTTTTTTTACAATGTTTTTCAAGGCACAGTTTTTTTAAAATTAATTAAGGCAAGTTACGCAGCAATGTTTGTTAAAATTCAAGAACTTTATGATGTTTGTTAAAGTTGAAGAACTTTATAATGTTTGTTAAAGTTGAAGAACTTTATAATGTTTGTTAAACTTGAAGAACTTTACAATGTTTGTTAAATTTGAAGAACTTTACAGTGTTAAAGTTGAAGAACTTTACAATGTTTATTAAAGTTGAAGAACTTTATAATGTTTGTTAAAGTTGAAGAACTTTATAATGTTTGTTAAGTTGAAGAACTTTACAATGTTTGTTAAAGTTGAAGAACTTTATAATGTTTGTTAAAGTTGAAGAACTTTTTAATGTTTGTTAAGTTGAAGAACTTTACAATGTTTGTTAAGTGAAGAACTTTACAGTTAACTTGACAACATTTACAATGTTTATTAAAGTTGAACAACCTTATAAGTTTGTTAAAGTTGAAGACTTTACTATCTTTGTTACACTTGAAGAACTTTAATCCTCTGTTAAGTTGGAAGAACTTTACAATGTTTGTTAAAGTTGAAGAACTTTACATATTTGTTATAAGTGAAGAACTTTCACTGTTTGTTTAAAGTTAAGACTTTACAAGTTTATACAGTTAAGAACTTTACAATTTGTTAAGTTAAGAACTTTACAATGTTTGTTAAAGTTGAAGAACTTTACAATGTTTGTTAAAGTTGAAGAACTTTACAATATTTGTTAAAGTTGAAGAACTTTACAATGTTTGTTAAAGTTGAAGAACTTTACAATGTTTATTAAAGTTGAAGAACTTTACTATTTGTTAAAGTTGAAGAACTTTACAATGTTTGTTAAAGTTGAAGAACTTTAAATTTTGTTAAAGTTGAAGAACTTTAAATGTTTGTTAAAGTTGAAGAACTTTACAATGTTTGTTAAAGTTGAAGAACTTTATAATGTTTGTTAAAGTTGAAGAACTTTACAATGTTTGTTAAAGTTGAAGAACTTTACAATATTTGTTAAAGTTGAAGAACTTTACAATGTTTGTTAAAGTTGAAGAACTTTACAATGTTTATTAAAGTTGAAGAACTTTACAATATTTGTTAAAGTTGAAGAACTTTACAATGTTTGTTAAAGTTGAAGACACATTTTTTAATGGTTTTATGTTAAAGTTGAAGAACTTTACAATGTTTGTTAAAGTTGAAGAACTTTACAATATTTGTTAAAGTTGAAGAACTTTACAATGTTTGTTAAAGTTGAAGAACTTTATAATGTTTGTTAAAGTTGAAGAACTTTAAATGTTTGTTTAAAGTTGAAGAACTTTATAATGTTTGTTAAAGTTGAAGAACTTTACAATGTTTGTTAAAGTTGAAGAACTTTACAATATTTGTTAAAGTTGAAGAACTTTACAATATTTGTTAAAGTTGAAGAACTTTACAATGTTTGTTAAAGTTGAAGAACTTTACAATGTTTGTTAAAGTTGAAGAACTTTATAATGTTTGTTAAAGTTTAAGAACTTTACAATATTTGTTAAAGTTTAAGAACTTTACAGTGTTAAAGTTGAAGAACTTACAATGTTTTTAAAGTTGAAGAACTTTTACAATTTTGTTAAAGTTGAAGAACTTTATAATGTTTGTTAAAGTTTAAGAACTTTACAATTTTGTTAAAGTTGAAGAACTTTACAATATTTGTTAAAGTTAAGAACTTTAAGTGTTTTAAAGTTGAAGAACTTTACAATGTTTGTTAAAGTTGAAGAACTTTACAATTTTGTTAAAGTTGAAGAACTTTACAATATTGTAAAGTTTAAAAACTTACAGTGTTAAAGTTGAAACTTTACAATATTTGTTAAAGTTTAAGAACTTTACAATATTTGTTAAAGTTTAAGAACTTTACAGTGTTAAAGTTGAAGAACTTTACAATGTTTATTAAAGTTGAAGAACTTTAAAATATTTGTTAAAGTTGAAGAACTTTACAATATTTGTTAAAGTTTAAGAACTTTACAGTGTTAAAGTTGAAGAACTTTACAATGTTTATTAAAGTTGAAGAACTTTACAATATTTGTTAAAGTTGAAGAACTTTACAATATTTGTTAAAGTTTAAGAACTTTACAGTGTTAAAGTTGAAGAACTTTACAATATTTGTTAAAGTTTAAGAACTTTACAATATTTGTTAAAGTTTGAAGAACTTTACAATGTTTATAAGTTGAAGAACTTTACAATGTTTATTAAAGTTGAAGAACTTTACAATATTTGTTAAAGTTGAAGAACTTTACAATATTTGTTAAAGTTGAAGAACTTTACAGTGTTAAAGTTGAAGAACTTTACAATGTTTATTAAAGTTGAAGAACTTTACAATGTTTGTTAAAGTTTTAGTTATTCATACGTTGATGCAGTTTTAATACACATTATAACTATCACTGTGACAGTGTACTGACGTACCAATACACATTATAACTACCACTGTGACAGTGTACTGACGTACCAATACACATTATAACTATCACTGTGACAGTGTGTACTGACGTACCAATACACATTATAACTACCACTGTGACAGTGTACTGACGTACCAATACACATTATAACTACCACTGTGACAGTGTGTACTGACGTACCAATACACATTATAACTATCACTGTGACAGTGTGTACTGACGTACCAATACACATTATAACTAACACTGTGACAGTGTGTACTGACGTACCAATACACATTATAACTATCACTGTGACAGTGTGTACTGACGTACCAATACACATTATAACTATCACTGTGACAGTGTGTACTGACGTACCAATACACATTATAACTACCACTGTGACAGTGTACTGACGTACTAATACACATTATAACTACCACTGTGACAGTGTGAACTAACGTACCAATACACATTATAACTCCCACTGTGACAGTGTGAACTGACGTACCAATACACATTATAACTGCCACTGTGACAGTGTGAACTGACGTACCAATACACATTATAACTGCCACTGTGACAGTGTGAACTGACGTACCAATACACATTATAACTGCCACTGTGACAGTGTGTACTGACGTACCAATACACATTATAACTATCACTGTGACAGTGTGTACTGACGTACAAATACACATTATAACTATCACTGTGACAGTGTGTACTGACGTACCAATACACATTATAACTACCACTGTGACAGTGTGTTCTGACGTTACAATACACATTATAACTACCACTGTGACAGTGTGTACTGACGTACCAATACACATTATAACTATCACTGTGACAGTGTACTGACGTACCAATACACATTATAACTATCACTGTGACAGTGTGTACTGACGTACCAATACACATTATAACTACCACTGTGACAGTGTGTACTGACGTACCAATACACATTATAACTATTACTGTGTCAGTGTACTGACGTACCAATACACATTATAACTATCACTGTGACAGTGTGTACTGACGTACCAATACACATTATAACTACCACTGTGACAGTGTACTGACGTACCAATACACATTATAACTATCCCTGTGACAGTGTGTACTGACGTACCAATACACATTATAACTATCACTGTGACAGTGTACTGACGTACCAATACACATTATAACTATCTCTGTGACAGTGTGTACTGACGTACCAATACACATTATAACTACCACTGTGACAGTGTGTACTGACGTACCAATACACATTATAACTATCACTGTGACAGTGTACTGACGTACCAATACACATTATAACTATCACTGTGACAGTGTGTACTGACGTACCTAATACACATTATAACTATCACTGTGACAGTGTACTGACGTACCAAAACACATTATAACTATCACTTGACAGTGTGTACTGACGTATCTATACACATTATAACTACCACTGTGACAGTGTACTGACGTACCAATACACATTATAACTACTCACTGTGACAGTGTGTACTGACGTACCAATACACATTATAACTATCACTGTGACAGTGTACTGACGTACCAATACACATTATAACTTTCACTCTGACAGTGTGTACTGACGTACCAATACACATTATAACTATCACTGTGACAGTGTACTGACGTACCAATACACATTATAACTACCACTGTGACAGTGTACCGACGTACCAATACACATTATAACTACACTGTGACAGTGTGTACTGACGTACCAATACACATTATAACTATCACTGTGACAGTGTGTACTGACGTACCAATACACATTATAACTATCACTGTGACAGTGTACCGACGTACCAATACACATTATAACTACCACTGTGACAGTGTGTACTGACGTACCAATACACACTATAACTATCACTGTGACAGTATGTATTGACGTACCAATACACATTATAACTATCACTGTGACAGTGTGTACTGACGTACCAATACACATTATAACTATCACTGTGACAGTGTGTACTGACGTACCAATACACATTATAACTACCACTGTGACAGTATACTGACGTACCAATACACATTATAACTACCACTGTGACAGTGTGAACTGACGTACCAATACACATTATAACTACCACTGTGACAGTGTGAACTGACGTACCAATACACATTATAACTCCCACTGTGACAGTGTGAACTGACGTACCAATACACATTATAACTGCCACTGTGACAGTGTGAACTGACGTACCAATACACATTATAACTGCCACTGTGACAGTGTGAACTGACGTACCAATACACATTATAACTGCCACTGTGACAGTGTGTACTGACGTACCAATACACATTATAACTATCACTGTGACAGTGTGTACTGACGTACCAATACACATTATAACTATCACTGTGACAGTGTGTACTGACGTACCAATACACATTATAACTACCACTGTGACAGTGTGTACTGACGTTACAATACACATTATAACTACCACTGTGACAGTGTGTACTGACGTACAATACACATTATAACTATCACTGTGACAGTGTTACTGACGTACCAATACACATTATAACTATCACTGTGACAGTGTGTACTGACGTACCAATACACATTTATAACTACACTGTGACAGTGTGTACTGACGTACCAATACACATTATAACTATTACTGTGCAGTGTACTGACGTACCAATACACATTATAACTATCACTGCGACAGTGTGTACTGACGTACCAATACACATTATAACTACCACTGTGACAGTGTTACTGACGTACCAATACACATTATAACTATCCTGTGACAGTGTGTACTGACGTACCAATACACATTATAACTATCACTGTGACAGTGTTACTGACGTACCAATACACATTATAACTATCTCTGTGACAGTGTGTACTGACGTACCAATACACATTATAACTACCACTGTGACAGTGTGTACTGACGTACCAATACACATTATAACTATCACTGTGACAGTGTACTGACGTACCAATACACATTATAACTATCACTGTGACAGTGTGTACTGACGTACCAATACACATTATAACTATCACTGTGACAGTTGTACTGACGTACCAATACACATTATAACTATCACTCTGACAGTGTGTACTGACGTATCAATACACATTATAACTACCACTGTGACAGTGTACTGACGTACCAATACACATTATAACTACCACTGTGACAGTGTGTACTGACGTACCAATACACATTATAACTATCACTGTGACAGTGTACTGACGTACCAATACACATTATAACTTTCACTCTGACAGTGTGTACTGACGTACCAATACACATTATAACTATCACTGTGACAGTGTACTGACGTACCAATACACATTATAACTACCACTGTGACAGTGTACCGACGTACCAATACACATTATAACTACCACTGTGACAGTGTGTACTGACGTACCAATACACATTATAACTATCACTGTGACAGTGTGTACTGACGTACCAATACACATTATAACTATCACTGTGACAGTGTACCGACGTACCAATACACATTATAACTACCACTGTGACAGTGTGTACTGACGTACCAATACACACTATAACTATCACTGTGACAGTATGTACTGACGTACCAATACACATTATAACTATCACTGTGACAGTGTGTACTGACGTACCAATACACATTATAACTATCACTGTGACAGTGTGTACTGACGTACCAATGCACATTATAGCTACCACTGTGACAGTGTGTACTGACCTACCAATACACATTATAACTGCCACTGTGAGAGTGTGTACTGACGTACCAATACACATTATAACTACCACTGTGACAGTGTGTACTGACGAACCAATACACATTATAACTACCACTGTGACAGTGTGTACTGACTTACCAATACACATTATAACTACCACTGTGAAAGTGTGTACTGACGTACCAATACACATTATAACTACCACTGTGACAGTGTGTACTGACGTACCAATACACATTATAACTATCACTGTGACAGTGTACTGACCTACCAATACACATTATAACTACCACTGTGACAAGTGTGTACTGACGTACCAATACACATTATAACTACCACTGTGAGAGTGTGTACTGACGTAACAATACACATTATAACTACCACTGAGACAGTTTGTACTGACGTACCAATACACATTATAACTATCACTGTGACAGTGTGTACTGACGTACCAATACACATTATAACTATCACTGTGACAGTGTGTACTGACGTACCAATACAAATCATAACTATCACTGTGACAGTGTACTGACGTACCAATACACATTATAACTGCCACTGGGACAGTGTACTGACGTACCAATACACATTATAACTATCACTGTGACAGTGTGTACTGACGTACCAATACATATTATAACTATCACTGTGACAGTGTGTACTGACGTACCAATACACATTATAACTATCACTGTGACAGTGTGTACTGTCGTACCAATACACATTATAACTATGACTGTGACAGTTTACTGACATTCCAATACACATTATAACTATCACTGTGACAGTGTGTACTGACGTACCAATACACATTATAACTATCACTGTGACAGTGTACTGACGTACTAATACACATTATAACTATCACTGTGACAGTGTGTACTGACGTACCAATACACATGATTATCTCTGTGACAGTGTGTACTGTCGTACCAATACACATTATAACTATCACTGTGACAGTGTACTGACATTCTAATACACATTATAACTATCACTGTGACAGTGTGTACTGACGTACGAATACACATTATAACTATCACTTTGACAGTGTACTGACGTACCAATACACATTATAACTATCACTGTGACAGTGTACTGACGTACCAATACACATTATAACTACCACTGTGACACTGTGTACTCACGAACCAATACACATTATAATTATCACTGTGACTGTGTGTACTGACGTACCAGTACACATTATAACTATCACTGTGACAGTGTGTACTGACGAACCAATACACATTATAACTACCACTGTGACAGTGTGTACTGACGTACCAATACACATTATAACTATCATTGTGACAGTGTGTACTGACGTACCAATACACATTATAACTATCACTGTGACAGTGTGTATTGACGTACCAATACACATTATAACTGCCACTGTGACAGTGTGTACTGACGTACCAATACACATTATAACTATCACTGTGACAGTGTGTACTGACGTACCAGTACTGAAAGCGGTTTAGCGACCTATGGGGCTGAGTGGCTCCTCCTGAAAAGGGCTGCGGCTGAGCGCTGTATGCTGCTGAGTGGCTCCCTTTCCTGAGCGCTGTATTCCTGAGCGGACTCCTTTTCACACCTTTATGCTAATGACCTTGACCTCGCCCTCGAGTCCACCTCACCCTCTACTACCTTGACCTCACCCTCGACACCTCACCCTCGACACCTCACCCTCGACACCTCACCCTCGACACCTCACCCTCGACACCTCACCCTCGACACCTCACCCTCGACCACCTCACCCTCGACCACCTCGCCTTCGACCACCTCGCCCTCAAGTCACTACCACACCCTCAACCCCCCTCCCGCGCCCCCCCACCCACGCCCCGCGCGCCCCGCCTGCCGCGCCCTCGCGCCCGCCCGCGCGCCAGCCCGACCGGGGCCCCGCCCGAGCCGACCCGTGCACGCCCTCGCGCCCGCCCGCGCCTTCTGCAGCGTCATCCGGATCGCCCCCACCCCCCGAATTTTTTCCGATTTTTTTCGAATTTTTTTGAATTTCATTTTATTGTGCTCTCCATCTCCTCGGATCAAATTTTTTGGGTTCCCCCCTACCACTTTCACCCCCATCCCAATTTTTTTCGATTTTTTTTTTAATTTCTTTTGATCTCCATCTCTTCGGATCAACTTTTTCTCGATATCAATAATACAAAGACTCCACTTCCTCAGATCAAGTTTTTGAGGTTTTCCTTCCCACTTTCATCCCCATCCCAATTTTTTTTTTCGAATTTTTTTGGAATTTCATTTTCTTGTGATCTCTTCGGATCAACACCCTCCCCCACACCTCCCACCATCCACTTCTACCCCAAATATTCCTCCTCCATCTCCTTGGATCAAGATTTTCTCGATAATACAAAGACTCCATCTCCTTGGATCAAGTTTTTGGATTCTCCCCACTGGGGGTAAGCAATCAAATGAACTCCTCCTATGGGGCATGGTACTTTCTCTTACTACAGGTCTAAACAAGTGTGACGTCACCCCACCTGTGTTTACTCAGCGGTCAGTGACGTCACGTGATGACCTCACACATACAGGCTGAATCTTGTCGACTTCCCCCTATGTCAGTGACGTCACGTGATGACCACACACACAGGCTGAATCTTGTCGACTTCCCCATACACATTTTTCACTCTTAACTCAGGATAACCCAAATAATTTCACATTTTTTTTTCGTTAATACCCACAACAATCCACAATTTCTTTACAAAATGCAACACAAGTCTAGACATTTTTCTCGTTTTAACTATTTCATCAGAAAAAGTCACCACAACACTTACAACTTATAACCACTTTTCGATAAATTCACTAGTCACAATTTTACATATTACGAAGTTATTACGCACACACACCTCACTTTACTTTGAACACCTTCAAAACACTCTCATAAATCATTTGAATGCTCACAAAAATACCTTTGAACATTTCCAAACAACACTGAAACACTTCCAAAACATCATTTTGAGTACTCCCAAATACACCTCTGAATACTACTAAAAACACCACTGAATACAGTCAAAACACACCAAAATCACCATAAACTAAGATCAACATAACAGACTAACACCCATTTTCACACAAATCCCTCAAATCACTATAACCAAGACGATTACCAATTTCTATGAGTACACTCACTTCCCAAATATGATATAACATGAGTGCAAAAAACATGAACACAATCCAAACACACACGAACACTTATAACAGAATCACTTCTTTTTCGGTATCTCTAGTTCGACAACATCACCCACAACCCACAACACCCACATCCCACAACACCCACAACCCACAATTTTTTCTCGTTTTAACTAATTTCACCAGAAAAAGTCACCACAACACTTACAACTTATAAGCACTTTTCGATTAATTCACTAGTAACAATTTTACATATTACGAAGTTAATACGCACACACCCCACACCCCCACAACACACACACACACACACCCCACACACACACACACCACGCACATACATACATAGTAGAGCTGCAAGTGGAGAGAATAACAGGAGTAGAATGGGAAAAGCCTGACTATAAAAGAGGGGACTACATAGGGTTGAAGAACTTCTTGCGGGAGGTCCAGTGGGACAGAGAACTGGCAGGAAAGCCAGTAAATGAAATGATGGAATATGTAGCAACAAAATGCAAGGAGGCAGTGGAAAGGTTTATTCCCAAGGGCAACAGTAACAACTGGAAGACCAGAACAAGCCCCTGGTTTACCCGACGGTGTAATGAGGCAAAAACAAAGTGCAATAGAGAATGGAAAAAAGTACAGAAGGCAGAGAACACACGAAAATAGGGAGATCAGTCGCAGAGCCAGGAATAAGTACGCACAGGTAAGGAGGGAGGCCCAGCGACAGTATGGGAAAAAGACATAGCATCGAGAATCAAGACTGACCCGAAACTGTTGTATAGCCATCAGGAGGAAGACAACAGTCAAAGACCAGGTGATCAGATTAAGGACAGAAGGTGGAGAACTTTACAAGAAATGATCAGGAGGTATGTGAGGAGCTGAACAGGAGATTTAAGGAAGTTTTTACAGTAGAGGGCAGGAAGGGCTGTGGGAAGACAGCACAGAAGGGAACATCAAGAGGGAATATACCAACAAGTGTTGGATGACATACGAACTACTGAGGAGGAGGTGAAGAAGCTCTTAAGTGACCTTGACACCTCAAAGGTGATGGGGACCGGACAACATCTCCCCATGGGTCTTAGAGAAGGAGCAGAGATGCTGTGTGTGCCTCTAACCACAATCTTCAACACATCCCTTGAAATGGGCAAAATACCTGAGAAATGGAAGACAGCTAATGTAGTCCCCATATTTAAGAAAGGAAACAGAACGAGGCACTAAACTACAGACCTGTGTCTCTGACATGTATTGTGTGCAAAGTCATGGAGAAGATTATCAGGAGGAGAGTGGTCGAACACCTGGAAAGGAACAAGATTATAAATGAAAACCAGCATGGGTTCATGGAAGGCAAATCTTGTATCACAAACCTCCTGGAGCTTTATGACAAGGTAACAGAAGTAAGACACGAGAGAGAGGGGTGGGTAGATTGCGTTTTCCTAGACTGCAGGAAGGCCTTTGACACAGTTCCCCACAAGAGATTAGTGCAGAAGCTGGAGGATCAGGCGCACGTAAAAGGGAGGGCACTGCAATGGATAAGGGAATACCTGACAGGGAGGCAGCAACGAGTCATGGTACGTGAAGAGGTATCACAGTGGGCGCCTGTTACGAGCGGGGTCCCACAGGGGTCAGTTCTAGGACCAGTGCTATTTTTGATATATGTGAACGACATGATGGAAGGAATAGACTCTGAAGTGTCCCTGTTCGCAGATGACGTGAAGTTGATGAGAAGAATTAAATCGGACGAGGATGAGGCAGGACTGCAAAGAGACCTGGAGAGGCTGGACATGTGGTCCAGTAACTGGCTTCTCGAATTCAATCCAGCCAAATGCAAAGTCATGAAGATTGGGGAGGGGCAAAGAAGACCGCAGACAGAGTATAGGCTAGGTGGACAAAGACTACAGACCTCACTCAGGGAGAAAGACTTTGGGGTGACCATAACACCGAGCACATCACCGGAGGCACACATCAACCAAATAACCGCTGCAGCATACGGGCGCCTGGCAAACCTGAGAATAGCGTTCCGATACCTTAATAAGGAATCGTTCAAGACACTGTACACTGTGTATGTTAGGCCCATACTGGAGTATGCAGCACCAGTCTGGAACCCACACCTGGTAATAGTCTTGGTTATAGTGTTCTTAGATAATGTGGGTACAACAGGATGAAACAAGGTGGGTTGGGTGTGATGTTACTGACCACCAAGTAAACACAGATGGGAGTGTGACTTCACTGGAGGTGACCTCGCCGGTCCTGTGAGGTGTGACATCGTGTGTTGGTGGTAGTGAGGTGAGTGCGCTTAGATATTGTCAAATATGTGTGTTTTCTGTGGTATTAGTGGTTTTTGAGGTAGGGGAATAGGGGCTTTTGTTGTTGGTGGTTGTCTTAGATTTATGTGTGTACAGATAGTTTTAGTTGATGGTGATCATGTTGGTGTTGTGTATTGGTTTGTGTTATGTTTTTTTCTTTTTTTTGCGCCCATGGGGGGGGAGTTCTTGGTTACGTGTTTTGAGGGGATTTCTAAAAATGGGTGTTGTGGTGATCCCCTAAACTTAGTTTTCGGGGTGATTTTGACGGTTTTTTGGTAGTATTCAGGGTGTTTTGGTAGTTTTCATAGGGGTTTTGGGAGATTTCGGAGGTGTTTATGGTTTTTTTTTGAAGGTGTTCAATGTGTGCAGGTATTTTTTGAGTGTTCAGTGGTGTTTTGGTGTTTTTTAAAGGTTGGTTCAAAGTTAGTTAGTGTTTGTTTGGTAATGTTCATTCATAAGTGTATGAGTTTTTTTTTTTTGTGCTAATGTTGTAAAGTCTGGAGAATGGGGAGGAGTTTGGTGGATGGGTGTAATTTCGGTTAATAACTGTGAAGTGTGAATTTAGAATGTAAATTGGTGAGTGGGTTAGAGAAGACAAAAAGTCATGTGATCTTAGTAAAAGTATAGTAGTTTTATGGTCTTCGTTATGATGATTTTTAAGGAATGTGTACAAAAATGTGTGATCTTTTGGTGGGGTTATAGAATTTGGTTTAAAAGTTTGATTGTGGTGATCTTAGATTTGGAGATTAACGGTTGAAAAAAGGTGTTTGGGGTTTTTGACGTCGTGATCGCCAAGTAAAACAGGATGGAGTGTGATGTCTGGAGGGATTCCCATTTTGTGGTATGTGTTGGTGGTAATGAGAGGGTGTATTAGTTTTGTATGGAGTTGGTGATTGTGATTTTTTGTGTGAAGATTATAAAAAAAAAGTGTTTTCTGCGATCTTAGTGGGTTTTAGGGTGGGGGTCATTTAGTTGTTGATGGATGTTTAGTTTTTTTTTTTTTTTTTTTTTTTTTTTTTTGTGTGTGTACTGTTTGTTTTCGTTGGGGTGATCCTGTTTTAAGTGTTTTTGGTGTTGTTTGGGAAAAGTTCAAAGGTTTTTTTTTTTTTTTCAGTATTCAAATGTTTTTGAGGTTTTTTTTTTTTTTTTTTTGCTCAATTTATTAATAGTTGGGTGGTGGGATCGTCTTGGTTATAGTTATTTGAGGGGATTTTTTTATAAAAGGGTGATTGGTGGGGTGTTGATCTTAGTTTTGGTGATTTTTGTGTTGTTTTGGGGAGTATTCGGTGCTTTTTGGTAGTATTCGTGGTGTTTTTTGGGGTATTCAAAAGGAGTTTGTTGAGTTTTTGAAAGTGTTCAAATTGGGTTTTTTGGAGTAACAAAGGGAATTTTATGTTGTTTTTGGTGTTGTACAAAATAAAAGTGTGGTGTGTGTGTGTGTTGTGTTCGTGTTTGTTTTGGTTTTTTAAAGTCTCATGTCATAAGTGTATGAGTTAGTTTTTTTGATAAAGTTTAAATTTTGGAGAATGATTGAGTAGTTGGTGGATGAGTTATAATTTCAGTTAATGAAATGTGTAAGTGTAGATAAATTAGAGATGATAAATCTTATTTTGGGGGTATTCAAAATGGAAAATTTTTGGGAAGTGTTTCAGTGTTGTTTGGAAATGTTCAAAGGTGTTTATGTGAGTATTCAAATTTATTATGAGAGTGTTCGAAGTAATCTTGGTGGTTGTTCTGTAGTGAGATGATTAAAGGTTGTGGATGAGAGATATTCTTAAGAGATATTGAGGAAAGGTGGTCTCAAATGATGATGTATGAGAGTGTTTGAAGGTGTTCAAAGTAAAGTGAGGTGTGTGTGTGTGTGTGTGTGTGTGTGGGTGTGTGTGTGTGTTGTGTGTGTGTGTGTGTGTGTGTGTGTGTGTGTGTGTGTGTGTGTGTGTTAGTTAGTTAGTTACCATTTTGTTCCCCAGGCACATGTTCGATTAGACACTAGGCCTGTTGATATGAGTACGTGTGTGTGTGCGCGTGCATGGTGTGTGTAGGTGTGTGTGTAGGTGTGTGTGGGGTAGGTGTGTGTGTGTGTAGGTTTGTGTGTGTAGGTGTGTGTGTGTGTGTAGGTGTGTGTGTGTGTGTAGGTGTGTGTGTGTGTAGGTGGTGTTTTGTGTAGGTGTGTGTGTGTGTGTGTAGGTGTGTGTGTAGGTGTGTGTGTGTGTGTAGGTGTGTGTGTAGGTGTGTGTGTGTGTGTAGGTGTGTGTGTAGGTGTGTGTAGGTGTGTGTGTTGTAGGTGTGTGTGTGTTAGGTGGGTGTGTGTGTAGGTGTGTGTGTGTGTGTAGGTGTGTGTGTGTGTAGGTGTGTGTTGTGTGTGGTAGGTGTGTTGTGTGTGTGTGTAGGTGTGTGTGTGTGTGTAGGTGTGTGTGTGTGTGTAGGTGTGTGTGTGTGTGTAGGTTTTGTGTGTGTGTATGGTGTGTGTGTGTGTGTTAGGTGAGTGTGTAGGTTGTGTGTGTAGGCGTTGTGTGTGTGTAGGTGTGTGTGTGTGTGTGTGTAGGTGTGTGTGTAGGTGTGTGTGTATAGGTGTGTGTGTGTGTAGGTGTGTGTGTGTGTGTAGGTGTGTGTGTGTGTGTGTGTGTGTTATAGTGTGTGTGTTAGGTTGTGTGTGTGTGTAGGTGTGTGTTGTGTGTGTGTGTGTGTGTGTAGGTGGTGTGTGTGTAGGTGTGTGTGTGTAGGTGTGTGTGTGCAGGTGTGTGTGTGTAGGGTGTGTGTGTATAGGTGTGTGTGTGTAGGTGTGTGTGTGTAGGTGTGTGTGTAGGTGTGTGTGTGTGTGTGTAGGTGTGTGTGTGTGTGTGAGGTGTGTGTGTGTGTGTGGTGTGTGTGTGTGTGTAGGTGTGTGTGTGTGTGTGTGTGTGTGTAGGTTGTGTGTGTGTGTGGTGTAGGTTGTGTGTGTGTGTGTGTATGTAGGTGTGTGTGTGGTGTGTGTGTAGGTGTGTGTGTGTGTGTGTAGGTGTGTGTGTGTGTGTAGGTGTGCGTGTGTGTGTGTGTAGGTGTGTGTGTGTGTGTGTGTTGTGTAGGTGTGTGTGTAGGTGTGTGTGTTAGGTGTGTGTGTAGGTGTGTGTGTGTAGGTGTGTGTGTAGGTGTGTGTGTAGGTGTGTGTGTGTAGGTGTGTGTGTGTAGGTGTGTGTAGGTGTGTGTGTGTAGGTGTTGTGTGTGTGTTGTGTAGGTGTGTGTGTGTAGGTGTGTGTGTTAGGTGTGTGTGTGTGTAGGGTGTGTGTGTAGGTGTGTGTGTGTAGGTGTGTGTGTGTAGGTGTGTGTGTGTGTAGGTGTGTGTGTGTGTGTGTAGGTGTGTGGTGTGTGGTGTGTTGTGTGTGTGTGTGTTGTGTGTGTGTGTGTGTGTGTGTGTGTGTGTGTGTGTGTGTGTGTGTGTGTGTGTGGTGTGTGTGTGTGTGTGTGTGTGTGTTAGTGTGTGTGTGTTGTGTGTGGTGTGTGTGTTGTGTGTGTGTGGTGTGTGTGTGTGTGTGTGTGTGTGTGTGTGTGTGTGTGTGTGTAGGTGTGTGTAGGCGTGTTTGTTCACTCAGTAGACACACCTTCGACTTTAAGTAATATTAACAAATGTAAGCTGACTTACGATTATATATATAATGTATAATATATATATTATATATATATATTATATATATAGTATATATATATATATATTATATATATAATATATATTATTGTATGTGTGTGTGTGTGTGTGTGTGTGAGTGTGTGTGTGTGTTGTGTGTTAGGTGGTCATAGAGTTTTGTGAATATCTTGGTTACAGTGATTTTAGTGGATTTGAGATGGGTGATGAGATGCATTTGTGGAGGGAAAAAATGGGGGATTTTTGTTTTGTTCAAAAGAGGTGTTTGGGAAAGATGGGTGGTGGATGTGAAAAAATTGTGGGTAGATGGAGGGGGGGTTTAGGGGGAAAGGGCTGTTTTAAAAATTTAATGAAATAGGGGGATTTTACTGAAAAAAAAGGAAATGTGTGGAATTTTTTTAAAAAAAAAAAAAAAAAAAAAAAAAAAAAGAATTGTAGAAGGGGAAAAGTTATGATTTTTTTCGGAAAAAAAATGGAGGGGTTAAAAAAAAGACGCAGTAGTTGGGTTGTGGATTTGATTAGTTGTTGTGAGCAAGAAAATTCAATTTATGGGGAATTTAAAAAAAAATTTGGGGCAGGGAAAGAGGATTTTATTGGGAATTTTGGGTTTTTAATTAAGGGAGGAATGTTTTTTTACATTTAAGATTCAGAAAAAAGAAGGGGAAAAAAATTTGTTTCAAAAAGGGGGAAAATTTTGAAAAAATTTGGGGTAAGTGAGAGGGATGTGGGTTTTTTTGGGTCGAACTAGGATACCAAAAAGATGTTTTTAAGTGAGTTGTTTTTGTGGGTGATGTGGGTGTTTTGTTAAACTAGAATCCCCGAAAAAGTGGTTATAATTTTGGGGGGTTGTGGGTTGTGGGGTTGGGGGTGTGGGTGATGTGGGTTGGGGGGTTTTGGGGGATGTGGGTGAGTGCGTTGTGGGCGTTGTTGTCGAACTAGGTATCAAAAAAAGAGGTGATTCTTTGTAAGGTTCGAGTGTGTTGGTTTTGTTTTCATTTTTTTTTTGTGTCCATGTTTATCTTATTTGGAGGGAGTGGGATCGTCTTGGGTTATAGTGATTTGAGGGGGTATGTGTGAAAATGGGTGTTAGTCGTGATGTTGATAAGTTTATGGTGATTTTTGGGGGTGTTTTTTTATTCAGTGGTGTTTTAGTAGTATTCGTGGTGTATTTTGGAGTACTCAAAAAATTGGTGTTTGGTTTGTGTTCTTTTTTTTTGCGCCATGTTTATCGTAGTTGGGGTGAGTGACACATAGAAATTGGTAATTGTCTTGGTTTAAAATGATTTGAGGGGATTTTTGGGGAAAATGGTGTTTTCTTGATGTTTGATCTTAGTTTATGGGGATTTTTTGGTGTTTTGACTGAATTCGTGGTGTTTTAGTAGTATTAGTGGTGTATTTGGGGGTTTCAGTTTGTTTGGAAATTCAAAATATTTTTTGGATTCAATTTTTATGATATTTTGAAGGGGTTAAAAAAAAGTGAGGTGTGTGTGTGTGTGTGTGTGTGTGTGTGTGTGTGGGGGTTGTGTGTGTGTGGGTGTGGGGGTTTGTGGGGTGGTGTGTGTGGTGTGTGGCGTGCGGGTGTGTGTGTGTGTTGTGTGGTGTGTGTGTGGTGGGGTATTTTCTTCTAAAAGTAAAATTGTGTAGTGATTAACGAAAAGGCTTTTAATTTTTAAGTGTTGTGGTGACTTTTTTTGGGAAATTTTTTTTAAAAACAGAAAAAATGTGGGTTGTGGGTGTTGTGGGATGTGGGTGTTGTGGGTTGTGGGTGATGTTTTCGAACTGAGATACCCAAAAAGAAGTGATTCTGTTTAAATGTTCGTGTGTGTTTGGTTGTGTTCATGTTTTTTTCATCATG
>NC_069399.1:100623793-100626293 GCF_026875155.1 Cherax quadricarinatus
TTTTCTGCCTACAGTGTAATACTAGTAATGCTACCGGAGTGTAATACTAGTACTGCTACCAGGAGTGTAATACTAGTACTGCTACCAGGAGTGTAATACTAGTACTACTACCTGGAGTGTAATACTAGTGCTGCTACCAGGAGTGTAATACTAGTACGCTACCTGGAAATGTAATACTAGTACTGCTACCAGGAGCGTAAACAAAGTACTACTACCTGGAATGTAATACTATACAGCTACCAGGAGTGTAATATTTAGTACTGCTCAGGAGTGTAATACTAGTGTGCTACCAGGAGTGTAATGCTAGTACTCTACCGGATGTAATACTAGTGCGGGCTACCAGGATGTAATACAGTACTGACTACCAGGAGTGTAATACTATACTGCTACCAGGAGCGTATACTAGTATTCTACCGGGAATGAAATACTAGTACTGCTACCAGGAGCATAATACTAGTACTACTCCCTTTGAATGTAATACTAGTACTGCCACGGGGGAAAACCCCCTTTTAAATTTACGCTACCTGGATTGTAATTCTAGTACTGCACCGGGAGGTAATACTAGTACTCAACCTGGAATGTAATACTAGTACTGCTACCTGGGTTGTAATACTAGTTACTACTACTGGAGTGTAATACTAGTACTGCTCCCAAGGATGTAATACTAGAAACTGCTACCAGGAGTGTAATACTAAGTATTGCTACCAGGGTGTAATACTAGTACTGCTACCAGGAGTGAAAATAGTAGAAACTGCAACCTGGAGTGTTATATTTAGTACTGCTACCAGGAGGTAATACTAGTATTGCTACCAGGAGTGTAATACTAAGTACTGCTACCAGGAGTGTAAATACTAGTATTGCTACCAGGAGTGTAATACTAGTACTGCAACCAGGAGTGTAATACTAGTATTGCTACCAGGAGGAAATTACTAGACAGCTAAACAGGATGCAATACTGATACTGCTACCTGGTGTTATACTAGTACTGCTACTGGATTGTAATATAGTACTGCTACCTGGAGTGTATATAGTACTGCTACCGGGAGTGTTAATACTAGTACTGCACCTGGAGTGTTATACTAGTACTCCTACCTGGATTGTAATACTAGAAACTGCTACCTGGAAGGGGTTATAATAGTACTCTACCTGGAGTGTTATACTATAGTCGCTACCTGGAGTGTTACTAGTACTGCTACCTGGAGTGTTATACTAGTTATGCCCCTGGAGTGTTATACTAAGTACTGCTACCTGGAGTGTTATACTAGTACTGCTACCTGGAGTGTTATACTAGTACTGCTACCGGAGTGTATACTAGTACTGCTACCTGGAGTGTTATACTAGTACTGCTACCTGGATTGTAATACTAGTACTGCTACCTGGAGTGTTATACTAGTACTGCTACCTGGAGTGTTATACTAGTACTGCTACCTGGAGTGTTATACTAGTACTGCTACCTGGAGTGTAATACTAGTACTGCTACCTGGAGCGTAATACTAGTGCTGCTACCTGGAGCGTAATACTAGTACTGCTACCTGGAGCGTAATACTAGTCTGCTACCTGGAGCGTAATACTAGTACTGCTACCTGGAGTGCAGACACACACATCTGAGCCTGGCTGCTCCCACAATGGTACAACTGCTCTGCTCCCTTTTATAAAACCCACCTTAGATCAAGTTGTTAACCTTGTTATGAGCGCCCCCCCTAGAAATGCATGCTTGTGGTTTCTTTTGTGCTTTTTAATTTTTTTTTTTTTTTTTAAAAAAACTCCGGGTTTATTATAAAAAAGGAGGCCCCCCCCAAAAAAAATTTTTTTAAAAAATTTTTCCCCCCAAAAAAAATACTTCCCCCAAAATTAAAAATCCCCCGGGGAAAAAATTTTTTTTTTTTTTTGGGGGGGGGCCCCCCCTTTTAAAAAATTTTGGGGGGTTTAAAAACCCCCCCGGGGGGAAAAAAAAAGGGGGGGGGGGTTTTTTTTTTCCCAAAAAAAGGGGGGGAAAAAAAAAGGGGGGAAAAAAAAATTTTTTCCCGGGGGAAACCCCCCCCCTTTTAACCCAAAGGTTCCCCCTTTTCCCTTTTAAAAACCCAAAGATCCCCTGTTTTTTTTTAAAACCCCCCCGGTTTTTTTGGGGTTTTTTTCCCCAAAATTTAAAAAGAAACCTTTTTTTTTAAAAAAAAATTTTTTTTTTTTTTTCCTTTTGGGGTTTTTGGCCCCCAAAGGGGTTAAAAACCCCCCGGGTTTTTTAATTGGCCCCCCGGGTTTTTTTAAACCCCCCCCGGTTTTTTTTTTTTTTTTTTTGGGGGGGAAAAAAAAAATTTGGGTTTTTTTCCCCTAAAGGGAATGGAAAAAAAAAAAAAGGGGGAAATTTTAAATTCCCAAAAAAAAAGGGGTTTTAAAAAATTTTTTTTAAATTTTGAAACCCTTTTTTTTTAAAAAATTTTTTAAAAGGAAAAAAATTTTTTTAAAAAAAAAAAATTTTTTTTTTGGGGCCTTTTTTTTTTTTT
>NC_069399.1:100631293-100655471 GCF_026875155.1 Cherax quadricarinatus
TTTTGGGGATGTACCGGGTTTTTTTTAATATATTTATTTGATGGGGTTTTTTAAAAAAGAATTTAAAAGCGAGGGTCCCTTTGGGAAAGGGGTGGGTTAAAGATAAAGAAACACAAAACAAAAATGGGAGTTGGGGGCAGGCCCGCCCCCTTTGTGAGGGCACTGTGCTCTTGGGAGGGTTCCCGAAGAGAAGCTGGGGAGATTGGTTGGGTTTAATTTGGTAAGGGTGGCAAAAGGGAAAAAAAATTTAAAAAAGGGGAATTTCAGGGAAAAAGTAAGGGTTTTGAGGGAAAACCCAAAAAAAATAGGGGATGAAGATTGAATAAACAGAATTTGGGGGGAGAGAGATAAGGAGGAGGGAAGGTTTTTAAAATATTTGGGAGTGGACAGTCCCGCGGATGGGTCTATTTAAAGAAGGTGAAAACAAAAATTGAAAGAGGGAAAAAGATGAATTGGGGCACTTTTGGAGTCTTGGGGGAAAAAAGAAAATTTGTCCGGGGGGAAAGGGGGAAATGAAGAGATTTAAAAATTTTAAACCCAAAGCCCCTTTTTATGGGTGTGAAGCGTGGGTGATGAAAGGTGGGAGCGAGGAGAAAGGCTGGGGCAGGGGGGGTTTTCATGTCTGAGGGCAATGTTTTGGGTGAATATAATTTCAGAAATTTTTGTAGTTTTTGGAAATTGGAGGAGGGCGGGGTTACCAAAACTGTTGTCCGAGGGCTGGGAAAAGGGGTTTTTTGAAAGGGGTTCGGACATTTTAGGAGAATTTGGGCGAAAAAGAATACTTTTTAAAAAATGTATCGTCCCTTTTGTGGGGAAAGGGAAGGGGGGGTAGGGGTCCCGGGTAGGAAAGGGTTGGGGGAGGGGGTAAAGGAGGTTTTTGTGTGCGGGGCTTTGGGCTTCCAAACAGGCATGCGAGTTCGTGTTTGATAGGAGGAATGGAGACAAATGGTTTTTAATACTTTAACGTGCCGGGTTGGTGAGTGTGAAAAAAGTTAAAATTTTTGGGAAAGGGTTTAGGGAAAAAGGGAGGCCGGGTTGAATCCTGGAGATGGGAAGTACAGTGCCTGCACTCGGGAAAGGGGGGGTTTTAATGTTGCAGTTTAAAAACTGTTTTTTGTTTAAAAAACCCCTTTGGCAAAAACAGTGTGGAGTGAATGATGGTGAAAGTTTTTTTTTTTTTTGGGGGCCCCCGCCTTGGTTTGGGGGAAACGGGCCCGTGGGGATAATAAAAAAAAAAAAAATAAAATTTTTTTATTATTATTTAAAAATTGAAACTTTTAAATTTTAAAATTAGTAACGGAAAAAAATTGCTGTACATAATCGAATTTATCCTCGTAGGGGGGGTGAAAGCCCATATAGAAGCCCCAAACCAAAATTCACCCGGGAGAAAATTTTCCCCCCCAGTGACGTTTTGATGAAGTGTTATCAGATTAGGAGGAAAGTTTGGTATCAGAAACTTTTCAAAGACAGCAGCGTAAAAACTTGGAAATGAGTGCGGGCGCCTTCACCAGTCAAGGGGGGGGCCATCGACTCCCAAAGGCCCCGGGTCATCCAGCCAAGAAGTGACTACCCTCCCTTGGGTTTTTTTTTGCTGCGGGTGCCTGCTGCTGGGGGGTGCAGCTGCTGCTCCGCATCTCCGTTCTAATAAACACCTCTGCAAAAAAAAAAAAAAAAAAGTTTTGACAGGAATGCAAAAACTGTCCTTTTTTTTCGCATTTTTCCTTGCGGGAGAGACGGTGAAATTTTAAAACCCGGTGTACATTGGATGTCAGCCTTAAACGGGCCCGTTTCGTAAAACCTTTTTTGTTTTTAAATTTTTTAAAAAAATTTTTCCTATTAAAATAGGGCTTGTTTTTAAATTTTAAGAAAATGCTACTTGCATTGTCTTTTTAATTTTTTTTTGAAAATGTATTGGGAAAATTTTCATTTTAAAATAAAAAACTCCAAAAATATTTTTTGCTGGGAACAATTTTCCAAAAAAAACTAAGGGAAAAAAAATATGGAAATCTCTGTCAAATCCTGGAGCATAGGGTAGGTATTTAATTTGATAGACAAAAATAAAAAAATAAACAGAAAAAAGATAAACAACAACATGAAAATATAGAAATCGTTGAGTTTCTATATTTTCATGACTATTTATCTATTCGTGTATATTCATCTGTTTTATTTTTTGGGCTGTCTATTTTAAAACTATCTTGGCCAGGACTGACAGAAAATCCTGTGTTTCTTTCCCCGAGTATTTTTTGGGGGAAATTTTTCCAGTTAAGGTATTGTTTAGTTTTTATTCTTAATGGCATGAGAAATTTTTTCAATATCTTTAAAGTAAAAAACAGTTCAAGAATTTCTGGGTTATTTCCTGCGACCCCCAAATTTTCCCCCGTTTTTATCTTTTTAAGTTCAATCAACTCCTCCCAAATCATCTCCCCCCTCCATCCCCACAAATCGACTTTCCCCTTTTTATCCCCTCCAAAACCAATCTCTATCCCACTCAACGCCTTAACCTTCCCCCCAACCCTTTACCGCTCACTCAGCCGGAAAAAACTGAGGGAATTATTTTTCTTTTCCCCTTTAAACTTAGTTTCCCCCAAGAACAACCCCCAAATTTATTTAAAGGGTCACTCTCGGGAAAGGGGGCGATAAGGGCATTTATCCCTTTAAGCGTAAAGAAGGATAAAAAAAACTTTAAAAACGAAAAGACCTTTCTGTTTTAGGGTTTGAAATGTCTTTCTTTCTCTTTTTTTTAAATGTCTATGAAGCTTTTTACCAAACCCGGAGTAAAAACGGGAGAGGGGGGCTGGCTATGGCCACGTCGTTCCCCTCCTTCCCGCAAAGTTTCTTCATTATTTCCCCTCACACTGTGTGAGTGTAGTGTGCTAGTTTTCAGTGCAGTGGATGGAAACAGTGTGTCTGCTCTATGTGTAGAATTTAGTAAAGTTTTCCCCCCCCGTGTTTTTAATGGAATGTAAACAACAAGTTCAAAGTTACATTTCAGTTTGAAAGCGTATTTTTAATTTCGTATTTGCATGCTTACTTGGGAGTAATGGCTGTGCAGTAGTTTTAATTATATAATCTCGTTGGAGGGAAGGGGTTTTGCAATTTATAGAGAAGTAATTTTCTTTTAGTGTATATACACCAAGAGATTACTTTTGTCCCCCCCATCAAAAGACTGAAGCAAAACTGGCGGGGGAGAGGTGAAGAATGGGGTTTTAACCCAAAAAAACAACCATCTATTTGATTTTTTTTTAAAAACCCTTTAAATAAAACTTTCTTACCCTCCACATGTTTTACGTAGTGCATAAAGTGGGCTAGTTAGCTTATGTATGAAAAACGTGAATTTACACACACATTATATTTTTTTATATTTTATAATATAAATTATATATATTTATAAATATATATATATAATATATATAATTTTATATATATATATTATATATATATTTATATATAAAAATTTTTATATATATAAAATATTAAAAATATTTTATTTTTTATATATTAAAAAATATATATTTTAAAAATTTTTTAAATTAAAATATATATAAATATATAATATATTTATATATAAATTTTTTTATATAAAAATTATAAAATTTTTAAAAAAAATATATATATATATATATATTTAAAACCAAAACGAATTTAACCCCCTTTAAATACTTCGGGTTTAGTTCAGGAAAAATTTTTATCACACCCGATTGCAGGTTTAATAAAGGAAGCCCAGGTGTATAAGTCAAAATTTTTGTAAGTGGGATTTATTTTCTGGGGCTTTTTTAACGTTGTTACCTCGAGTTGTGGGCGGTTTGCACTGTATATAGAAAAAAATTTTAACAATGAATTTTTTAAAAAAAATAAAATAATAATAATTATTAAAAATTAAAAATAAAATAATGTGGTGGGGGGTTGAAGAGAGTTTTTTTACAAAATAGATAAAAAAGATAGACAGACAGAAAATAGAGAGAAAAGAGAGGGGTGCGTAAGTGGGGTGGGGGAAATCACCCTTTAATTTTGGTTTTCAGGGGTCGAGGGGCCCAGCTCCGGCCTGTGTGTTTGTACTCACCCTATTTGTACTCCCCTAATTTGTGGTTGCAGGGTCGATCACAGCCCCTTTGCCCCGCCTTTCGCTGATTGTTTAAATAGGTCCTCTCTTCCCCCTTTGCCCAATAGCTCTATCATACTCGCCTTAAAACTATGTATGTTCCTTGCCTCCACCACATCACTTTTTAGGCTGTTCCATGCCTTTGACACTCTATGACTGAAAAATATTCCTAACAATCCTTTGATTCTCTGAGTCTTCAACTTCCATTGTGACCTCTTGTGTCGTGTCCCATCTCTGGAACATCCCGTCTTTGTCCACCTCTCTTTTCCGCGCAGTATTTTATATGTCGTTATCATGTCTCCCCTGACCCACCTGGCCTCCGGGTGGGGTCAGGCCAAATTCCCTCAAACTTCTTCATAGGACAAACCCCGGGGCTCGGGACAGTCTTGTTGCAAACCTTTGCACTTTCTCTAATTTCTTGACGTGCTTGACTAGGTGGGATTCCAAACGGGTGTGAATATGTGTGTGTGTGTTGTGTGTGTGGTGTGTGTGTTTGTGTTTTTGTGTGTGTGTTTGTGGTAGTGAGTGTGTGCGTGCGTGCGTACGTGTGTCACCATCTGTTTCCCTACGTTTATAGTGGCATCAGAAATCATAATTGGATAGAAAACCCCAGATGTTTCAGGTCGTGTTCCCTATTACGGCCGTTAAACCCTCCCTGCGTCTAGCGCAAGGCTTGCTGCCGCCCTGCGTCTAGCGCTAGGCTTGCTGCCGCCCTGCGTCTAGCGCTGGGCTTGCTGCCGCCCTGCGTCTAGCGCTAGGCTTGCTGCCGCCCTGCGTCTAGAGCTAGGTAGCTGCAGCCCTGCGTCTAGAGCTAGGTATGCTGCCGCCCTGCGTCTAGAGCTAGGTATGCTCCCGCCCTGCGTCAAAGAGCTAGGTATGCTACAACCCTGCGTCTAGAGCTAGACTTTCTGCCGCCCTGCGTCTAAATAGGTATGCTGCAGCCCTGCGTCTAGACTGGCTTGCTGCCGCCCTGCGTCTAGAGTAGGTATGCGCACCCTGCGTCTAGAGCTAGACTTGCTGCCGCCCTGCGTCTGAGCTAGGTATGCTGCAGCCCTGCGTCTAGAGCTAGACTTGCTGCTGCAGGATAATGAGAAGCAAACTTACTTCAAGGAGGGTAAATGTAACATCACGACGACCTTGACTGCTGTCTCCTCTTTATTACTAACGGGTGTATGTACGTAGTGTTACCACAAGCCAACTCGACCCTCAAAATAAAACTAGAATTAACTTTACTTACAACTCTTTGTTGTACTGAAAATTAATATAAATGTTTGGAGCTTCGTGTATCAGTAATATACTAGACAAATCGTCTACTTTTTAACCAAATATCTTTGCTTCAAGTTCTTGTAAAACAATAAAATTTTTGCAGTTGACCATAATATTCTTTGCTGAAACTAACATTAACTGTAGGACTATAAAGCTTTATAAAAATTTTTCCTCATTTATTAATAGATTCATGTTCCTTTTTGTTGGTATTGCATTAATTATTTTCGCGATGATTTTCCTCTCTACTGGAACTAATATTGTAACTGGATAACTAAGGGTTTCTTTTATTAACATAAATTTTCCCTCAGTATTAAAAAATATGTTCCGAATTGTTCCTGTTGCATTATTAATATTGCTTCATTAATGTATGTCTCATCCTTCGCTCCAGCAGTGTTTATGTTCCTCTGCATGAGGCATCACCAAAGTGTAAACAGTCCTCGCTACTTTCAGCTGCTGCCGATGTATTTCCGCAGGGATTACTTTTTTTTCCAGATTTCTCGTTGCATGCTAATATATGTCAATATTGTTGCAGTTCGCTTCCCACCTCGTCTCCCTCCAGAATATTACACGCATGTTGCTTTATTAACTAACTTGTATTCATCCTCTTCCCGCCCCACCTCGGCTTCCGCACCTACAGGAGCCCAGGAGTCTTCTGTGGACCCTGGCGGCAGGGGTAACTGGGCAGTGTCCAGAAGACTTCGGCTACTTCCCACACGCAACTTCCTGCGACAAGTACTACTCCTGCGACGCGGGTGTAGCCACACTCAAGACTTGGGGCAACGGGCTCGCCTTGGGACCCTCAACTCAGAGTTCCTACGAGAAAACTGCGACTACAGGCACAATGTTGACTGTAGCGGCCCCCCGCCCAGAGCGGGGTAGCCCACATACTTACCTACACACACGCCCCACCATGGTACAGGTGGACCACGTGCTACAGGAAAAACTCACGGTTTATGGCACTCACATTGACCATTCCAACTTGAAACTGAACCACATGTCTTTTGGTTACGGGAAATGGGTGACACTGACAGGAATAAAGAGTCAACACTTTTCAACATGAATTAATTGGTAATCGGACTAGAGTCTAGCAAACAGGGGATACCGGTGTTCATATTTCAGTTTTTTCCCACTTACTTTCCGCCCCATTTTTCTTTGCTTGGACACGTTGGGATAACAGCTTTGTGTAATATAAAGATAGTGGTAAGGTGGGCTCTGTCAACTGCTTCCCTCCCTAATTTGTCAGCGTGTTTCATGAATATGTGAGGATGAATTGTTCGGAAACAAAAAGAGTATCCTCCATAGTCTAGTAAATGCCAACATTCTCACATACTCAGGCAACACAGTAAACAGGGGAACAGAAAACAACGCAGATCATCACAGCAGCAGAGGCAACAGGCGCTCTTTATTCATTTTTCTTTTAAAACATCTACCTATCTCCTCTCCTCGTCTCGCATTCCTTTACCTTTACTAATGCGGAGAGGGTTGTTTGTGGATGTGTGCAGGATTGGCACAAGAGTCGGCGCAGGACTTCGCGTATGAGGACTTCGACTGTCCCAAAGACAACGGGTTCTTCGCCCACGCTACTCAGTGTGACGCTACTGGAGCTGCGAAAGGAACCCCAGAGTTCCGTCTCTGTGGTAACGGCTTGGCTTTGACAAACAAAAACGACTCCCGCGAGAACTGCAACTACCTGTTCGCCGTGGATTGCACCGATCGCCCCGAGCTGGGTAGGACGACGATGTCACAGCCAGGCGTCACTGGGTCTCTCAATCCCGATGTCCAGCCTCTTATATACTTATTTGTTCACGTGCATGACATAGTACAAACTGCATGGGTTGGGCTCTACAATGCATGCTGTGCCAACCAAATATACAATTTTTACACCAACTCAACACAAGTTACTGACTTAATAATGTGAGTGATATAAGTGAAATATCTGATAACAGTGAAAATAGCCAGGACGTCTCTTGGTGTTTTTGTTCTATTAATATCTCCTCTACCTTCACAGAGCCTGCCATCTCCACCCCTCACTGCCCCACCTCTACGGAATTTTCCCTGATCCTGACGATTGCTCCGTCTTCTGGTCCTGCTGGGATGGTGAGGCTTCCAGGTATGCCTGCACCCCTGGCCTCGCTTATGACAGGAAGTCTCGTTGTGTAACTGGATGGACAACATCCCCGAGTGCAAGGCCCAGAGAGGTGAGCTCCAGTACATTAAAATTAAACTGAAGACGCTAACATACGTTTTATCCTTTATGTGCAAATAATCTCACACAATCAAACGAGCAACAATTTTGCTTGGACTAGGCATCTAGCAAGAATAAAGTTGCTGCCTTGGCAGCTTTATACTTGTGTTACTAATAAAACAGGACGAGTTACATTTAATTAGACGATTCGTTGAATGTAATATTAAGCTGAACAACGGGAAAAATATTCGGTAGAATCACACAGACACATTTAACTGCGCCCGCATCATCGTTTTATCTCTCAGCTGCACAATCTACCTGTGACACATCTGAGGTCAAAGTGCTATATAAATCTCATAACTTCCTTTCTACCCGTGACAGACGCTATGCAGCAGGACTTCGCGTGTCCCGCTGCTGGTGAGCTAACAGCCACTGGCTCCTTTTCCCGTCACACCCTCACCATGAGGACTGTCGCCAGTACTTCGTTTGCCTTGATGGTGTTGCTCGCGAGTACGGCTGCCCCATTGGTACGGTCTTCAAGATTGGCAACCAGGACGGTTTCGGCCAATGTTCAGACCCTGAGGATGTTCCCGGTGGTGAGTAATGATCTGTATGTCCTGCTGTGTGTGTGTGGTGTGTGTGTGTGTGTGTGTGTGTGTGTGTGTGTGTGTGTGGTGTGTTATGTGTGTGGTGTGTGTGTGTAAAATTTATGTGTTTCACATGGTCTGAGTACAGTATTCTTTATCATATTTGTAATTCTATTATTTAACTATAATTTTTGCTTGCCCTAATATTGTATAAAAATACAGAAGTAATTCATAGTAAAAGTTTAGCGTATTACAGTAACTAGTGTTTCTCTGTGACTGGCTCTCCTCTGTTAATGTTCCTCTTTCTCACTGGCATCCACCAAGTAATTGCATGAGCTGACACAACTGCACCCACACTCCTCGCTACCACTGCATTGTTCCGCACTAGCCAAATTTTACACACACACACACACACACCACACACACACACACACACACACACACACACACACACACACACACACACAACACACACACACACATACACACACACACACAAAATATACTGTTCTTTCACCTCTGTTAGGTTTCATTCTTGCTATTATTCATTGCATTGTGTTTTTTAATACTCTTACTGCATGTACAATTCAGAATTTTGACGGTGAACATAACTGTAGTCAAGTCTCTAGCACTGAACCATGAGTCATGCAACATTCCATTATTCATCACGAAGCACATAAATCGCTTCCTGCATGGGGTCATTCACTTATAATCTTTGGCCACAAGTCTTCTCTGGTTGACACTGTTGACCTCACGTAGCTCCCTGTTCCCTGGACCACGCTCACTTTCCTTTGTGGGCCTCAATGCTGTTCAACCAAAAACCATTGTGCAATACTCTGTTCCACACCACTGCTCGCGTTGAGAAGCATTTGAGTGTCTGCTGAGGGAGATGAGTGAGGCTTGGTGGATGGGTGTTGCGTAGGTTCACGTGGGCGTGGCCGACGCTCCTGCGGGAGTACGTCCGCTGAGCCTAACCCCAGACTACGACTCCCTTAGCGAGGACTACTACGGCGATCTGGACCTGGACAGCTTCCGACGGAGTCAGCTTCTCTTGGGCAACCTGGGACTACAGGATGGAGGCAGCGCCCCCTCCGCCCATCGTCCCCGCCGCCCTGCTGCTGCCACTGCTGACGCCGCTGCTGATGCTGCGGCAGATACGGCGACTCAGGCCTAAGTGACACCAGGTGCGGCCTACTCCATCAGTTCCCGACGCCACCTTCTGAGAGACTTGACTTATATTTCTGAAAATATTCCCCCGACTGGGACTTCTCTTTTTGGCACCATAACTCTACAGTCTGTTTTTCTGTACGCTTAGCAAGTCATAGATTCCTCAGAGTCCATCTTAAGCTCTCAGCTCCTTTCTTAAATCTTGGTTTCTGATAGTTTTTCATATACATATGCAGTACTTTGCATGAACGTAATCTCCATTCTCATAGTTCTTTTTCTAGCATTTCACAAATAATAACAACTAGAACGGTGCAGTTATATATATTATTTTCAGTAATTAAAAGACTGAAATTTATACTGTTTGTTGGTTATTTTTTAAACCAACCCAGACCATTTCATCCTATGTGATTCTAATTTACACATTCTCTGCCTACAGTGAAGACTATTATGGCGACCTAGATGTGAGAACTCTCCGCGGCCTTGGCTTGTAAAACAGATGACTTGATGCATCAGCAGTACAGGACGTGACTGTTCTGAGTGGGAATGTTTCACGCCGCAGACTAGACACTTCTCGTGATATATAAACCGGGTTCAAATTTCTCAAGTCTAACAAGTCCTCATTATCACGGGGAAGCGCTAAATGCGAAGGAGTCATAGAGTGCCAGGGGAATGGGAGGCAATTACGCTTGATCCAAGGAAGGGAGGGCACGTCCAATTCCTTGGATCAAGAACCCCCCTCACAAACATCAAGACACTTTTCGAGGCTTCGTTTTCTAAGATAAATCACTGTCTAGCTTACCATATTCCAATATTTTCTCTCCCCAAACTTGGTAAAAAAAAATCAGTGTCGTCCATTTTTCAAGACTAAGTTGGTCCACGAGACTAGGCTGGTCCACGAGACTAGGCTGGTCCACGAGACTAGGCTGGTCCACGAGACTAGGCTGGTCCACGAGACTAGGCTGGTCCACGAGACTAGGCTGGTCCACGAGACTAGGCTGGATCACGAGACTAGGCTAGTCCACGAGACTAGGCTGGTCCACGAGACTAGCTGGTCCACGTCCCTCTCACTCATAACATTACCTTCAGAGATCCCTCCTAGTCAAGCTTGTCTTATGATAAAATTTGTAAACGAGATCATAACAGTGTTTAGAGGTGTAAACTGATCAGTATTATGACCTGACTGGCTTTGACTAATTACAAATTTGTACACAATCAGCATACACAAGATGCCTGTTTGCATTATTGTATTCTGTGTATTCCGTAAGCCGTTTACGGCATGTCTGTTGTATATTGTTAAGTTGTACAATATTATTAAGCATTTTGTAAATAAAATACTCCCAGAACATTGTTGAATTCACTCACCCTTAGTTCTATGTTGCATCACTCTCACACAGTGTTGTATCATCCTCACACAGTGTTGTATCACCCTCACACAGTGTTGTATCACCCTCAAACAGTGTTGTATCACCCTCACACAGTGCTGTATCACCCTCACACAGTTGTATCACCCTCACACAGTGTTGTATCACCCTCATACAGTGTTGTATCGTCCTCACACAGTGTTGTATCACCCTCACAAAGTGCTATATCACCCTCACACAGTGTTGCATCACCCTCAAACAGTGTTGTATCACCCTCACACAGTGTTGTATCACCCTCACACAGTGTTGTATCATCCTCACACAGTGTTGTATCACCCTCACACAGTGTTGTGTTGTATCATATCACCCTCACACAGTGTTGTGTTGTATCACCCCTCACACAGTGTTGTATCATCTTCACACAGTGTTGTATCATCCTCACACAGTGTTGTATCATCCTCACACAGTGTTGTATCATCCTCACACAGTGTTGTATCATCCTCACACAGTGTTGTATCATCCTCACACAGTGTTGTATCATCCTCACACAGTGTTGTATCATCTTCACACAGTGTTGTATCATCCTCACACAGTGTTTGTAATCATCCTCACACAGTGTTGTATCATCCTCACACAGTGTTGTATCACCCTCACACAGTGTTGTATCATCCTCACACAGTGTTGTATCACCCCCACAGTGTTGTATCACCCTCGCACAGTGTTGTATTATCCTCACACAGTGTTGTATCATCCTCACACAGTGTTGTATCATCCTCACACAGTGTTGTATCATCCTCACACAGCGTTATATTATCCTCACACAGTGTTGTATCACACTCACACAGTGTTGTATCATCCTCACACAGTGTTGTATCACCCTCACACAGTGTTGTATCACCCTCACACAGTGTTGTATCACCCTCACAGTGTTGTATCACCCTCACACAGTGTTGTATCACCCTCACACAGTGTTGTAACACCCTCACACAGTGTTGTATCACCCTCACAGTGTTGTATCACCCTCACACAGTGTTGTATCACCCTCACACAGTGTTGTAACACCCTCACACAGTGTTGTATCACCCTCACACAGTGTTGTAACACCCTCACACAGTGTTGTATCACCCTCATACAGTGTTGTATCACCCCCACCCAGTGTTGTATTACTCCCACACAGTGTTGTATCACCCCCACCCAGTGTTGTATCACCCTCACACAGTGTTGTATCACCCCCACCCAGTGTTGTATTACTCCCATACAGTGTTGTATCACCCCCACCCAGTGTTGAATCACCCTCACACAGTGTTGTATCACCCTCACAGTGTTGTATCACCCTCAGACAGTGCTGTATCACCCTCACACAGTGTTGTATCACCCTCACACAGTGTTGTATCACCCTCACACAGTGTTGTATCACCCTCACACAGTGTTGTAACAACCCTCACACAGTGTTGTATCACCCTCACACAGTGTTGTAACACCCTCACACAGTGTTGTATCACCCTCACACAGTGTTGTATCACCCCCACCCAGTGTTGTATTACTCCCACACAGTGTTGTATCACCCCCCACCCAGTGTTGTATCACCCTCACACAGTGTTGTATCACCCCCACCCAGTGTTGTATTACTCCCACACAGTGTTGTATCACCCCCACCCAGTGTTGAATCACCCTCACACAGTGTTGTATCACCCTCACAGTGTTGTATCACCCTCAGACAGTGCTGTATCACCCTCACACAGTGTTGTATCACCCTCACACAGTGTTGTATCACCCTCACACAGTGTTGTATCATCCTCACACAGTGTTGTATCATCCTCACACAGTGTTGTATCACCCTCACACAGTGTTGTATCACCCTCACACAGTGTTGTATCACCCTCACACAGTGTTGTATCACCCTCAGACAGTGCTGTATCACCCTCACACAGTGTTGTATCACCCTCACACAGTGTTGTATCACCCTCAGACAGTGCTGTATCACCCTCACACAGTGTTGTATCACCCTCAGACAGTGCTGTATCACCCTCACACAGTGTTGTATCACCCTCACACAGTGTTGTATCACCCTCACACAGTGCTGTATCACCCTCACACAGTGTTGTATCACCCTCACACAGTGTTGTATCACCCTCAGACAGTGTTGTATCACCCTCACACAGTGTTGTATCACCCTCAGACAGTGCTGTATCACCCTCACACAGTGTTGTATCACCCTCACACACTGTTGTATCACCCTCACACAGTGTTGTATCACCCTCACACAGTGTTGTATCCACCTCAGACAGTGCTGTATCACCCCACATGTTGTATACCCTCACACAGTGTTGTATCACCTCACACAGTGTTGTATTATCATGTGGGAGTTCGATACGTGGATTAGGGTAGAAATACTCACGTAGGCTGTTATAACGTATAATCGTAGATATGTGGAGAGAACCCGCAGCCGTTACCTGTCTCCTTGGTTACACTCGTAAAACTGACTAGCCGGCTGGCCAGTACCCCGTAGTGGCAGGTATACGGCTTGGGCTGATTCTATACAATGTCAAAGTACACAACATTAAACATTATAGATACATAAGTAGAACATTAGAATGAAAGCGTACGTAACTGAAACTGTAATGCAATACAAGGTATACTATAGTACAACTTAAAACTCAACAAATGAACAACGAACTCAACATTGAGATTACACGTGATAAAAACAAAAATTTTGATCGATCGATCTGTATTCATGTGATCTACGGATTCTGAGGAAGGAATATATACAAAGAAAGAGTGTTTAACAGAAAGGCAGATTCGGTGCACGCAAATCTAACTGTTAACTCTCAGAATGCGGAGAGAACATGAACACAAAAAAAAAATTCTTGAATACTGATAAGTTGATACTGTAACTATTCATCTATACAGGTTATTTACATTTAACCCCAACTCTGCTAGGGTAAGATTGGCATATGCAGAATGGGTGTATCATCTTGGGAGGATCAAACTCTGTAGCATTGGCTAACTCATGCTGTATTTGAGGCAAATCTGAATTGGAAGTTACAAATGATACTTGAGGATTTCTCAATACCTGTCGTGTACGTAGGGAATAACGACATTCAGGTTGATCATCTGACTGAGTATCAGAGGAAGAGAGTACAGGATCAGGAGGATTGTCAGAGTCTGTCACATTAGTCTGGGTTGGAACATCATTATCATCACATACTAACTTCATATGATCCAAATGCGATTCTTTATACTGACCAGTACTAATCTCTCTAACCTTATACTTTATTACCAGTGATATGTTCAACTACGCGATAAGGACCAACAAACTTTTGATCAAGCTTTGGCATTGCAGACGTTTTGTTAAAATTAGTCAGCATAACTCTCGAACCTACTTTGATTTTGGATGGCTTTTACTCGAGTATTTGCGACTCTTGTAAATTCAGCTGTTGATTTATGAAGTGTTTCACGGATTCTTCTAAAAACACTTTGAGCTAAGCTGGTACGAGTTGCTACGAAATCATCAGGGTTGTAATTTGGTTTCGGATTAGAATTATAACAACTCATAAGGCAAACGTTTATCTACACCATACAATGCATAATGTGGAGTGTCACCTATAGAAACATTGTAAGCAGAATTTATAGCACACTGCACATCAGGTATAACTTCATCCCAAGTTTTCACTATTGGGATTGATAGTGGCTCTCAATACATCAAGTACTTTCTTATTGGTTCGTTCGCTAACCCATTGCTGGCAGGATGATGAGGAACAATGGTGGATTTAGAGATCTTGTACAAGGTACACAAATTTTCAAGAATTTCATTACAGAATTCACCTCCATTATCTGTTACTAGGGACTTAGGGGTGGTATGCCTGCAGATAATGCGTTCTTTAAACGCTTTAGCTACTGTCTCGGCAGTCTTATCTGCAATAGGAACTAACTCGCAATATCTGGTGAAATGGTCTACCATAACACACAGATGTTTGTTACCTTGGAGGGAACATCGGAAATTAGTTAACAAATCTAGCGCAACTCTTTCCAAGGTTCGCTAGTAGTTGGATACACTTGGATTGGATTAGGACCATTAGCATTGCCTTTATGTTGCATGCAGACACTACATTTCCTAACATACTCAGAAATATCAGTTGCCATACGAGGCCAAAAGTATTTCAATCTGGCTTGTTTTACTGAACGATCCATACCAGGGTGTGCAACACCTGGTACATCGTGAATAGCTGTAAGGCTACATTCACTAGTGACTGTGGAATTACTAACTGGTATACTCTTCTGCTAGGAGTACCCAACTCGGCTGTTCGATACAGTAATTCTTGTTCATGAGAAAGTCACTGATGGGAGCTGGTGGCTTCACAGTCAGAATAAGTCTTCCTGGAGCAGGAATCGAATCACACCAGACCACATGGGATCTGTTCGTTGAGCATTCTTTACATCTTCAGCACTAAATGGAGGGTCTGCAGTTACTATACTAACATGTCGCGATAAGGCATCTGCGACTACATTTGACTTGCCAGGTAAATGCTCAAAGGTGGGATTGAACTCTTGGATAGTCAAGGTCCATCTGGCTAACCTTCCAGTAGGTTGTTTGTTCTGGAATAAGGGTATCAGTGGAGCATGATCTGTCAAGACATGAACAGAGTACTGATAAATAATGTCTCGGAAGTGCTTTAAAGACCATACTATTGCTAAAGCTTCTTGCTCAGTTACTGTATAATTACGTTCAGCCTTTGTAAGGACTCGGCTAGCAAATGCAACTGCGTTGTACTTGCCATCGGTCTTCTGAGCTAGTACGGCACCTATGCCAATTGAACTAGCATCAGTTGTCAGATAGAAAGGCTTAGAAAAATCTGGAAATTTCAAAATTGGAGCAGAAGTTAGCTTTTCTTTTAGAGTTTGGAATGCTCTTTCTTGACGGAAGGTCCAAACAAAAGGAGCATCTTTCTTAAGCAACTCAGTTAGAGGAGCAGCTATGGAAGAAAAATTGGCAATGAAAGATCTATAAAAACCTGCTAAGCCCACAAAGGATCTTACGGCATCAGCAGTTTTGGGAGTTGGAAAATTTAGTACTGCAGTTACTTTACTTTGGTCAGTCGTAACCCTCTAGGAGTGACTACGTGACCAAGAAACTTAATTTCTGATCTGAAAAATTGACATTTTGACAGTTTGATCTTTAAATTGGCTTCTTCAAGCTTACCAAGTACTACATCAAGTCTTTTCAAGTGTGTATCCACGTCTTTAGACATGACGATTACGTCATCTAAGTACACCATAAGTGCATTACCTATGAGACCTCTAAAGATATTAGTCATGAGCCTTGAGAACGTGATAGGGGAAGATCGTAATCCAAATGCCATACGGAGGAAGTGATAATGACCTGTAGGAGTGGAGAATGCAGTTAGTTCTTGGCTGTCCTCGTGAAGAGGGACTTGCAAAACCCTTGTAACAAATCTAGGGTTGAAAAGACTTTGTTATCTCCGATATTACGTAAAAGATCACCCAGTACAGGGAGTGGAAAGCGATCTGGAATGGTTTTTGCGTTTAACTTCCTAAAGTCAATTACTGGACGCCAAGTACCATCCTTCTTAGGTACTAGTATCAAGGGTGCATTCCAAGGTGAATTGCTAGGTGCAATAACTCCATCATCAAGCATTTGATTGATCAATTCTTCTGCGACAGCAACTTGTGAATGAGGCATTCTGTACGCAGGTATGTAGATAGGTCTAGTACCAGATTCAAGTGGAATACGGTGGGACAATAAGTTCGTTATACCCATCTTCTCACCTGGTAAAGCAATGGCTTTACGACGTTTGTTCAACAGAGTCAACAAACGCTTGACTTCATCTGGGAAGTCAGTGGGAGCTAAGTCTTTCTCCTCAACTGGTGGAACAGATTGATCCAGTGAGGTGGATGAGGTCTCCCTGGCAGAAATAGCACCGACCCACTGGTCAGGTGACAACTCATCCTCTACCTGAACAGGGTAAGGATAGTGAACAAGGTCAACAAGATTGGTATTTGCTCTAAGGCGAACACTGTGACCCGAAGTGTTGGCCAGGTAGAAATGGATCTTACTATCTCTTACAACATGTAAGGATGGTTCAACAAATAGACCTTTTACTTTGCAGGAATCACTGTCAACTAGGACGTTATCACCATCTGGAACACTAGGAACAACTACAGACACTCTAGTGAGAGCACTAGCCGCAACAGAAATGTCTTTCTGCAGACGGCATGTGACATCAACAAGAGATGGCATTACTAGTTGCAAGTAATTGTTTTCCGACAAGGCGTCCCCTGTGGAGAAACTACTACTCGAACTAGCAGGCATTGCAGGGATAGGTTGAGCACTCAAGGCAATCTGAGCGTCCTCGGACACTTGAGGCATCGGACTATCCTGCAATTCTGAAGGTATAGGTGGGACCACTGATGGGAGTGACAGAATTACCAGTGCCTGACCGCTTGGGTACGCTACTGGAGAATGCATTAGCTTGTAAGGACTTAATCCGTACATCATACTCTGCAGCAGTATAACAGATTTCTGATCCAGCTGGTAACCCCAGAATGGAACGATCAAGTCGTCAATTTGTGCATGCCATCGATAAGGGTCGAGCACAATGCGTAAGTCTCGCATGGAAGCAAATCCCAGTAGAAGGTCACCAGGGAAAGTAATCTGGTCGACAACAAGGAAGGAAACAGTGAAGTCTCTACCTTGGATAGAAAAGGTTAGGGCAGTCGTACCTCGGACACGCAGGTGAGAACCAGATACTCCACTAAGGGAGGACACAGGAGTCGGTTCTACGAGAAGGACATGTCGTAACTTCTTATCCTTAAACAAACTAGACCTAATAATATTGATTTGCGCACCAGAGTCCATGAACAATTGAACGGGCGCATTATAAATAGATGCTTGCACTATAGGGCCTATGGTTGCATTGGAAGTTATGTGCAAACAAAAAGGTGGATTTTCATCAGAAAAGACTTGTTCTACTCCATCCCCAAAATCATCTATGTCAGAAACATGTGAAGCAACATCATCAGCAGGGTTGGCATGCTCGAGACTGCTTAAGGCTTCAAAGGAGTTGTGAACGGGGATGGTGTACTCATTATCACCTACTGTCACCATGGGGCGGTTTGACTGGGGCGCTCGAATTCCCCCGACTGGGAAGAACGAGCCTGGTTCTGGTTAGTTTGATAATTGAAAGAATGAGCCTGGTTCTGGTTAGTTTGATAACTGAAAGAATGAGCCTGGTTCTGGTTAGTTTGATAACCACGAGATCTGTTTCCTCGACGGGTTCTGCGGTTGGAACGACCACGGAAAGATCTAGAGTACTGAAGGTTATAGAGAGCATTACACTCAGATGTGTCATGTCCATGTATTCTATGATAATTACAGTAGGGAAGATCTGAGTACTCCTCATCAGTACGACGTCTCTTAGGGTAACTATCAGGACAATTAATTGCAATATGGCCACGGAAACCACAGTTGTAACAATTCCGCCGACTATGGTTACTGAATGTACTATGAATACTACGAGGTGTATAACGACTCTGTACACTGGTTCTTGGTGATCTCTGAGATGGTTGACGACTACGATTTGTCTCTGTGGCGCAAACAAGAGGTGGTGCAGACTGAGGCATATGTGTGACATTACTTTTGATACAAGGGAAAGTACCCTGGGGGCACAAGGAACGTACATGATTTAAGGCTGTAAGAGGTTCCATCGTTACAGTTGGAGGATCAGCCTCATAAGCACACACAGAAGCAGGCGGCATTAGTTCTTTAATTGCTCCAAAAGCTGCTATTTTAGCAATTGATTCTGTAAATGGTTTAGCCTCGTCAGGGAGAAAAGAGGATGATTGGACAGCATTGATAAATGATGATAAAAGTTTGTCTAATCTAACAGCAAATGCACTCAACGATTCAGTACTCATGGGTGTAGCATTCACTAGTTCCCTAAGAACAACATATGGGTCAGCTGTTTTTACTGGGACAAGGAAAGAACGAATCAGTTCCTCATATTGTGACCACTTAGTAAGATTCCTGAAGTCTCACCCTCACACAGTGTTGTATCACCCTCACACAGTGTTGTATCACCCTCACACAGTGTTGTATCATCCTCACACAGTGTTGTATCACCCTCACACAGTGTTGTATCACCCTCACACAGTGTTGTATCACCCTCACACAGTGTTGTATCATCCTCACACAGTGTTGTATCATCCTCACACAGTGTTGTATCATCCTCACACAGTGTTGTATCACCCTCACACAGTGTTGTATCATCCTCACACAGTGTTGTATCATCCTCACACAGTGTTGTATCATCCTCACACAGGAAGTGTTCTCACATACATTTATAATGAATATTAATTAAATATAATATGAAAAATTTGGTGAAATTTTATATATTTGTTAACAATAAAATTATTTTAAACCCAATATATTATGTTAACAAAAAATATATTATGTTAACCAAATATCTATGTTAAACAATATATTATGTTAACAATATATTATGTTAACAAATATATGTTAACAATTAATTATGTTAAAATATATTACATTAACAAATTTCAGACAGTGTAAAACAACGTGTGGCTGAAGAATCTTGTGTATCATCAGTACGTATAGTGTGTATGTCTCGGTGTGTATTCCACTTTAAATCTAATAACGGGTTTTAAAATATAATAGTCGTGTATGGTAGAGGAAAAGTTATTAATCTGTTTGGCTTTCAGTTTCTCGAGGGTCGTGACAAATTAATTTTGGGTTGTGATTTATAGGCCCCCAACCCTTGATAGGGAGGGCAGTAAGTGCTATGGGCGAAATTCATTAGGCATCTAGATATGAAAATGTTGTGGGTTTAAAGGGAAAATTTTAACTTTAGACAAATTGTTGGAACAATATGACAGGAAATCTTGAGTCTAGTGACTTTCTTGATACGGTTCAGGATTGCTTTTTAGAACAGGTTGTGACAGAACCAACTAGAGGAAACAATCTGCTTGACTTGGTTCTTGCCAACAAAGAGTCACTAATTAATAATCTTGAGGTTAATGATGAGCTTGGGGAAAGTGATCACAAATCACTTAGTTTCAATATATCATGGAACTACCCAGATAACTGCAATCAAATCTCTGTCCCAGATTTTCGCTTGGCCGACTTCATGGGACTGAAAAATTACCTGGGTGGGCTAAATTGGGATATCCTGACTATGGATCAGGTAGGTGATCTTGGTTGCCAATATGACGTTTTCCGGAGCATAGTTCTAGCTGCCCAGACAATTTTTGTTCCGAGTAGGGAAATTAGATTTAACAAAAATGATTCCAAATGGATGAACAATAGATTAAAAAATCTCATTGGTCAAAAGAGAGGCATATATAGGCGTATCAAAAGAGAGGATGGGCAGTTAAGAAATCGATATATTCAATTAAAGAGAGAAAGAAAGAAAGGAATAAGAAAAGCAAAAAGGGATTGTGAGGCTAAGGTCGCAAGGGATTCAAAGACTAACCCAAAAGGGTTCTTTCAGGTATACAGAAGTAAGATTAGGGACAAGATTGGCCCACTTAAGAGTAACTCTGGTCAGATCACTGACAGTGATAAGGATATGTGTGAAATTCTCAATACCTACTTCCTCTCAGTTTTCTCCCAGGAAAATACTAGCGATATTCCTGAAATAGATTATGTAGAACAGGACGATAATAAACTATGCACGATTGCGGAAGTAGTGACATGGTCCTCAGACAAATAGAGAAACTAAAACTTAACAAATCCCCCAGACCCTGATGAACAGTTTGCAAGGGTGTTAAAGGAATGTAAAGAGGAACTTAGCATACCTTTGGCTAATCTTTTTAACATATCACTACAAACTGGCTTAGTGCCTGATAAGTGAAAAATGGCAAATGGTGACAGGTCCTTGGCTTCGAACTATAGACCAACAAGCCTTACCTCCATATTGGGAAAATTTTTGGAATCAATAATTGCCGAAGCAATTCGTAGCCATCTTGATAGGCACAGATTGATTAATGAATCTCAACACAGTTTTACAAAGGGGCGTTCCTGTCTTACGAATTTTCTAACATTTTTCACTGAGGTGTTTGAGGAGGTAGATCATGGTAATGAATATGATATTGTGTATATGGACTTCAGTAAAGCTTTCGATAGAGTTCCACACTATTGAGGAAACTTAAGGCACACGGAATTGGAGAAAAAAAATTTTCCTGGGTAGAGGCATGGCTGACATATAGGCAGCAGAGAGTTTGCATAAATGGGGAGAAATCAGAATGGGGGCACGTCACAAGCGGTGTTCCTCAGGGGTCAGTGTTGGGCCCGTTGTTGTTCACAATTTGCATAAACGACATAGATGAGGGAATAAATAGCGACATAAGCAAATTTGCTGATGACACCAAAATAGGCCGTCCAATTCATTCTAATGAGGACACTAGAGCACTGCAGGATGATTTGAATAGACTGATGCAATGGTCGGAGAAGTGGCAGATGCAGTTTAATATAGACAAATGCAAAGTTCTAAATGTTGGACAGGAAAATAACCATGCGACCGACAATATATACTAAATAATGTAGATCTTAATACTACTGATTGCGAAAAGGATTTAGGAGTTCTGGTTAGCAGTAATCTAAAACCAGGACAACAGTGCATTAGTGTTCGCAATAAAGCTAACAGAATTCTTGGCTTCATATCTAGAAGTATTAATAATAGAAGTCCTCAGGTTGTTCTTCAACTCTATATATCCTTGGTTAGGCCTCATTTAGATTATGCTGCTCAGTTCTGGTCACCGTATTACAGAATGGATATAAATGCTCTGTAAAACGTACAGAGGAGGATGACAAAGATGATCCCATATAACAGAAATCTTCCTTAGGAGGATAGACTGAGGGCCCTGAATCTGCACTCTTTCGAAAGGCGTAGAATTAGAAGATATGATCGAGGTGTATGAATAGAAAACAGGAATAAATAAAGGGGATGTAAATAGCGTGCTGAAAATTTCCAGCCAAGACAGGAATCGCAACAATGGTTTCAAGTTGGAAAAAATCAGATTCAGGAAGGATATAGGAAAGCACTGGTTTGGTAATAGAGTTGTGGATGAGTGGAACAAACTCCCGAGTACAGTTATTGAGGCTAAAACGTTGTGTAGTTTTAAAAATAGGTTAGATAAATACATGAGTGGGTGTGAGTTGGACCTGACTAGCTTGTGCTGCTGGGTCTGGTGCCGTGCTCCTTCCTTGAGTGGAGGTGACCAGACTGGGTGGGTCATTGGTCTAATCCGGGGGGACACATGGACCTGCTCCGCATGGGTCAGTAGGCCTGTTGCTGTGTTCCTTCTTTCTCATGTTCTTAATGTGTGTAATGAACAGGCTTTAACCCACCTCCGACCTCACGCCCCTGGTGAGGTCAAGCTCTAACCTCCCCAGACTTCACGCTCCTGGTGAGGTCAAGCTTTAACCCCCCGACCTCACGCTCCTGGTGAGGTCAAACTTTAACACCCAGACTTCACGCTCTGGTGAGGTCAAGCTTTAACCCCCTGACCTCACGCTCCTGATAAGGTCAAGCTTTAACCCCCCCTGACTCATGCTCCTGATGAGGTCAAGCTTTAGCCCCCGACCTCATGCTCTTGGAGAGGTCAAACTTTAACCCCCCTGACCTCATGCTCCTGGTGAGGTCAAGCTTTAACCCCCCTGATCTCACGCTCCTGGTGAGGTCAAGCTTTAACTCCACCCTCCTGACCTCACGCTCCTGTTGAGGTCAAGCTTTAACTCCACCCTCTTAACCTCACGCCCCCGGTGAGGTCAGCTTTAACTCCACCATCTAACCTCACACTCCTGGTTAGGTCAAGCTTTAACTCCACCCTCCTGACCTCACACTCTTGGTGAGGTCAAGCTTTAACTCCACCCTCCTGACCTCACACTCTTGGTGAGGTCAAGCTTTAACTCCACCCTCCTGACCTCACACTCTGGTGAGGCCAAGCTTTAACTCCACCCTCCTGACCTCACACTCCTGGTGAGGTCAAGCTTTAACTCCACCCTCCTGACCTCACACTCCTGGTGAGGTCAAGCTTTAACTCCACCCTCCTGGCCTCACACTCCTGGTGAGGTCAAGCTTTAACTCCACCTCCTGACCTCACACTCTTGGTGAGGTCAAGCTTTAACTCCACCCTCCTGACCTCACACTCCTGGTGAGGTCAAGCTTTAACTCCACCCTCCTGGCCTCACACTCCTGGTGAGGTCAAGCTTTAACTCCACCCTCCTGACCTCACACTCCTGGTGAGGTCAAGCTTTAACTCCACCCTCCTGGCCTCACACTCCTGGTGAGGTCAAGCTTTAAACTCCACCCTCCTGGCCTCACACTCCTGGTGAGGTCAAGCTTTACCTCCACCCTCCTGACCTCACACTCTTGGTGAGGTCAAGCTTTAACTCACCACTCCTGACCTCACACTCCTGGTGAGGTCAAGCTTTAACTCCACCCTCCTGGCCTCACACTCCTGGTGAGGTCAAGCTTTAACTCCACCCTCCTGGCCTCACACTCCTGGTGAGGTCAAGCTTTAACTCCACCCTCCTGACCTCACACTCCTGGTGAGGTCAAGCTTTAACTCCACCCTCCTGACCTCACACTCCTGGTGAGGTCAAGCTTTAACTCCACCCTCCTGACCTCACACTCCTGGTGAGGTCAAGCTTTAACTCCACCCTCCTGACCTCACACTCTTGGTGAGGTCAAGCTTTAACTCCACCCTCCTGACCTCACACTCCTGGTGAGGTCAAGCTTTAACTCCACCCTCCTGACCTCACACTCTGGTGAGGTCAAGCTTTAACTCCACCCTCCTGACCTCACACTCCTGGTGAGGTCAAGCTTTAACTCCACCCTCCTGGCCTCACACTCCTGGTGAGGTCAAATTATTATTATTTTTCTCATACAATTGTGCACATATTATGTTACGGTATATTAAGTGGTATTAGTCCTGCTTTTATTACAATGTTTTTCAAGGCACAGTTTATTTAAATTAATTAACGCAAGTTACTGCAGCAATGTTTGTTAAAATTCAAGAACTTTATGATGTTTGTTAAAGTTGAAGAACTTTATAATGTTTGTTAAAGTTGAAGAACTTTATAATGTTTGTTAAACTTGAAGAACTTTACAATGTTTGTTAAAGTTGAAGAACTTTACAGTGTTAAAGTTGAAGAACTTTACAATGTTTATTAAAGTTGAAGAACTTTATAATGTTTGTTAAAGTTGAAGAACTTTATAATGTTTGTTAAAGTTGAAGAACTTTACAATGTTTGTTAAAGTTGAAGAACTTTATAATGTTTGTTAAAGTTGAAGAACTTTATAATGTTTGTTAAAGTTGAAGAACTTTACAATGTTTGTTAAAGTTGAAGAACTTTACAGTGTTAAAGTTGAAGAACTTTACAATGTTTATTAAAGTTGAAGAACTTTATAATGTTTGTTAAAGTTGAAGAACTTTATAATGTTTGTTAAAGTTGAAAGAACTTTATAATGTT
>NC_069399.1:100655971-100690705 GCF_026875155.1 Cherax quadricarinatus
TTAGTTCTATGTTGATCACTCTCACACAGTGTTGTATCATCCTCAACAGTTTTTGTATCACCCTCACACAGTTTTGTTCACCTCAAACAGGTTGTTCACCCTAAACCCCTGCTGTTCCCCCTCCACAGTTGTACCCCCTCACCGTTTGTATCACCCTTACAGTGTTGATCGCCCTCACACGTGTTGTATCCCCCTCCCAAAGTGCTAATCCCCCTCCACAGTGTTGCACCCCCCTCAAACTGTTGTATCCCCCTCAAAAGTGTTGATACCCTCACCAGTTTTTGTATATTCCCACGGGTTGTACACCTACACATGTTGGTTGTATCATACCCCCTACACGGGTTTTGTGTTGTATAAACCCCCCCCAACAGTGTTGTTCATCTTTCACACGGTTTTTGTTCTCCACACAGTGTTGTATCCCCCAAACCATGTTGTATTTTCCTACACAGGTTGTATCACCCACACGTGTTGTATCATCTACCCCGTGTTTTTAAATAATCACACAGTGTTGTTCATTTCACCATGTTGTATAAACCCCCCAAAAATGTTGTTCATCCCACACAGTGTTTTTCCCCTCACACAGTGTTGTATCACCTCACCGGGTTTGTATCCCCTCACACAGTGTTGTTACCCCCCAGTTTTGTACCCCCCCCCCCTCGCACAGTGTTGATTTCCTCACCAGTGTTGTATCATCCTCACAATGTTGTATCTCCTCACACGTGTGTTCACCTCAACACTTTATAATCCCCCACACAGGTTGTACCACTACACGTGTGATCACCCTCACACAGTGTTGTCACCCTCACACGGGTTTTTGTTCCCCCCCCAGTTTTGTACCCCCTCCAGTTTTTGTATCACCTCACACAGTGTTGTATCCCCTCAACGTGTTGTAACACCCTCACACAGGTTGTTCCCCCCTCACAGTGTTGTATCCCCCTCACACAGGTTGTATCACCTCACACGTGTTTAACCCCTCAACAGTTTTGTATCCCCCTCAACACAGTGTTGTAAAACCCTACACAGTGTTGATCACCCTACGTGTTGTATCACCCCCCCCAGTGTTGTATTACTCCCACACAGTTTTTGTTCACCCCCCCCAGTGTTGTTCCCCCTCACACAGTGTTGATCCCCCCCATGTTGTATTACCCCAACAGTTTGTATCACCCCCACCAGTGTTGAATCACCCCACACAGGTTGTATCACCCCCCAAAGTGTTTTCACCCCAGACGTGTTGTTTCCCCCCTCCCAGTGTGTATCCCCCTACAAGTGTTAACAACCCTCACAAAAAGTGTTGTTCACCCTCACAGTGTTTGTATCACCCTCACACAGTGTTTACCCCTCACACGTGTTTTGTAAACCCCTACACAGTTTGTATCCCCTCAACCAGTGTTGTAAAACCCCACACAGTGTTGTATCAACACCTCACACGTTTGATCACCCCACCAGTGTTGTATTACTCCACACAGTGTTGTATCACCCCACCCAGTGTTGTATCACCCTCAACAGTGTTGTATCACCCACCCGTGTTGTATACTCCATACAGTGTTGTATCACCCCCAACCAGTGTTGAATCACCCTCACACAGTGTTGTATCACCTCACAGTGTTGTATCACCCTCAGACAGTGCTGTATCACCCTCACACAGTGTTGTATCACCCTCACACAGTGTTGTATCACCCTCACACAGTGTTGTATCACCTAACACAGTGTTGTAACACCCTCACAATGTTGTATCACCCTCACAACAGTGTTGTTAACACCCCTCAAAACAGTGTTGTTCACCCAACAGTGTTGTATCACCCCCACCCAGTGTTGTATTATCCCACACAGTGTGTATCACCCCCCACACAGTTTTTGTATCACCCCTCACACAGTGTTGTATCACCCCCACCAGTGTTGTATCACCCTCACACAGTGTTGTATCATCCTCACACAGTGTTGAATCACCTCACACAGTGTTGTATCACCCTCACAGTGTTGTATCACCCTCAACAGTGTTGTATCACCCTCACACAGTGTTGTATCACCCTCACACAGTGTTGTATCACCCTCACACAGTGTTGTATCATCCTCACACAGTGTTGTATCATCCTCACACAGTGTTGTATCACCTCACACAGTGTTGTATCACCCTCACACAGTGTTGTATCATCCTCACACAGTGTTGTATCCCCTCAGACAGTGTTTGTATCATCCTCACACAGCGTTTATTATCCTCACACAGTGTTGTATCACACTCACACAGTGTTGTATCATCCTCACACAGTGTTGTATCACCCTCACACAGTGTTGTATCACCTCACACAGTGTTGTATCACCCTCAAAAGTGTTGTATCACCTCACACAGTGTTGTATCACCCTCCACACAGTGTTGTAACACCTCCACACAGTGTTTGTATCACCCTCACAGTGTTGTATCACCCTCACACAGTGTTGTATCACCCTCACACAGTGTTGTAACACCCTCACACAGTGTTGTATCACCCTCACACAGTGTTGTAACACCCTCACACAGTGTTGTATCACCCTCATACAGTGTTGTATCACCCCACCCAGTGTTGTATTACTCCCACACAGTGTTGTATCACCCCACCCAGTGTTGTATCACCCTCACACAGTGTTGTATCACCCCCACCCAGTGTTGTATTACTCCCACACAGTGTTGTATCACCCCCACCCAGTGTTGAATCACCTCACACAGTGTTTGTATCACCCTCACAGTGTTGTTTTCCCCTCAGACAGTGTTGTATCACCCTCACACAGTGTTGTATCACCCTCACACAGTGTTGTAACACCCTCACACAGTGTTGTATCACCCTCACAGTGTTGTATCACCCTCACACAGTGTTGTATCACCCTCACACAGTGTTGTAACACCCTCACACAGTGTTGTATCACCCTCACAAGTGTTGTAACACCCTCACACAGTGTTGTTACACCTCACACAGTTTTTGTATCACCCCCACCCAGTGTTGTATACCCCACACAGTGTTGTAACACCCCCCACCAGTGTTGTATCACCCTCACACAGTGTTGTATCACCCCCACCCAGTGTTGTATTACTCCCATACAGTGTTGTATCACCCCCACCCAGTGTTGAATCACCCTCACACAGTGTTGTATCACCCTCACAGTGTTGTATTACCCTAACAGTGCTGTATCACCCCCCCACAGTGTTGTATCACCCTCACACAGTGTTGTATCACCTCACACGTGTTGTATCACCCTCACACAGTGTTGTAACACCCTCACACAGTGTTGTATCACCCTCACACAGTGTTGTAACACCCTCACACAGTGTTGTATCACCCTCACACAGTGTTGTTATCACCCCACCCAGTGTTGTATTACTCCCACACAGTGTTGTATCACCCCCACCCAGTGTTGTATCACCCTCACACAGTGTTGTATCACCCCCACCCAGTGTTGTATTACTCCCACACAGTGTTGTATCACCCCCACCCAGTGTTGAATCACCCTCACACAGTGTTGTATCACCCTCACAGGTGTTCTGATCTACACCCACACAGTGTTGTATCACCCTCACACAGTGTTGTATCACCCTCACACAGTGTTGTATCATCCACACAGTGTTGTATCATCCTCACAAGTGTTGTATCACCCTCACACAGTGTTGTATCACCCTCACACAGTGTTGTATCACCCTCACACAGTGTTGTATCACCCTCAACAGTGTTTGTATCATCCTCACACAGTGTTGTATCACCCTCACACAGTGTTGTATCACCCTCAACAGTGCTGTATCACCCTCACACAGTGTTGTATCACCCTCAGACAGTGCTGTATCACCCTCACACAGTGTTGTATCACCCTCACACAGTGTTTGTATCACCCTCAGACAGTGCTGTATCACCCTCACACAGTGTTGTATCACCCTCAACAGTGTTGTATCACCTCAGACAGTGTTGTATCACCCTCACACAGTGTTGTATCACCCTCAACAGTGCTGTATCACCCTCACACAGTGTTGTATCACCCTCACACACTGGTTGTATCACCCTCAGACAGTGTTGTATCACCCTCACACAGTGTTGTATCACCCTCAGACAGTGTGTATCACCCTCACACAGTGTTGTATCACCTCACACACTGTTTGTATCACCCTCACACAGTGTTGTATTACCCATGTGACACAGTGTTGGTAAATTCCCTCAGCGGGGTCTGTTATAACGTAACTGTTGTAAAACCCTCACACAGTCTTTGTTAAATCAATCTACCCTCAGTACACCGTGTGTGTTTCTTTTAAAATAGGGGCATTAGCCAGACCGATACTCAAGCGTTGGCTGTTTAAGTATAATCGGATAGGTTAGGAACCCCTGGCTTACTGTACCTTGGTTACTAAAACTGAGAGCCGGCGCGCACGTAGCCCCGATGGCAACAAATACAAACTTGGCGTTAGTTGGCTGATTCTTTTACAATGTCAAAGTACACAACATTAACATTATAGATACATAAGTAGAACATTAGAATGAAAGCGTACGTAACTGAAACTGTAATGCAATACAAGGTATACTATAGTACAACTTAAAACTCAACAAATGAACAACGAACTCAACATTGAGATTACAAGTGATAAAAACAAAAATTTTGATCGATCGATCTGTATTCATGTGATCTACGGATTCTGAGGAAGGAATATATACAAAGAAAGAGTGTTTAACAGAAAGGCAGATTCGGTGCACGCAAATCTAACTGTTAACTCTCAGAATGCGGAGAGAACATGAACACAAAAAAAAAAAATTCTTGAATACTGATAAGTTGATACTGTAACTATTCATCTATACAGGTTATTTAAAATTTAACCCCAACTCTGCTAGGGTAAGATTGGCATATGCAGAATGGGTGTCATCTCTGGGAGGATCAAACTCTGTAGCATTGGCTAACTCATGCTGTATTTGAGGCAAATCTGAATTGGAAGTTACAAATGATACTTGAGGATTTCTCAATACCTGTCGTGTACGTAGGGATAACGACATTCCAGGTTGATCATCTGACTGAGTATCAGAGGAAGAGAGTACAGGATAGGAGGATTGTCAGAGTCTGTCACATTGTCGGGTTGGAACATCATTATCATCACATACTAACTTCATATGATCCAAATGCGATTCTTTATACTGACCAGTACTAATCTCTCTAACCTTATACATATTACATGATATGTTCAACTACGGATAGGCCCAACAAACTTTTGATCAGCTTTGGGCATTGCAGACGTTTTGTTAAAATTAGTCAGCATAACTCTCGAACCTACTTTGATTTTGGATGGCTTTACTCGAGTATTTGCGACTCTTGTAAATTCAGCTGTTGATTTATGAAGTGTTTCACGGATTCTTCTAAAAACACTTTGAGCTAAGCTGGTACGAGTTGCTACGAAATCATCAGGGTTGTAATTTGGTTTCGGATTAGAATATAACAACTCATAAGGCAAACGTTTATCTACACCATACAATGCATAATGTGGAGTGTCACCTATAGAAACATTGTAAGCAGAATTTATAGCACACTGCACATCAGGTATAACTTCATCCCAAGTTTCACTATTGGGATTGATAGTGGCTCTCAATACATCAAGTACTTTCTTATTGGTTCGTTCCGCTAACCCATTGCTGGCAGGATGATGAGGAACAATGGTGGATTTAGAGATCTTGTACAAGGTTACACAAATTTTCAAGAATTTCATTACAGAATTCACCTCCATTTATCTGTTACTAGGGACTTAGGGGTGGTATGCCTGCAGATAATGGCGTTCTTTAAACGCTTTAGCTACTGTCTCGGCAGTCTTATCTGCAATAGGAACTAACTCGCAATATCTGGTGAAATGGTCTACCATAACACACAGATGTTTGTTACCTTGGAGGGAACATCGGAAAATTAGTTAACAAATCTAGCGCAACTCTTTCCCAAGGTTCGCTAGTAGTTGGATACACTTGGATTGGATTAGGACCATTAGCATTGCCTTTATGTTGCATGCAGACACTACATTTCCTAACATACTCAGAAATATCAGTTTGCCATACGAGGCCAAAAGTATTTCAATCTGGCTTGTTTTTACTGAACGATCCATACCAGGGTGTGCAACACCTGGTACATCGTGAACTAGCTGTAAGGCTACATTCACTAGTGACTGTGGGAATTACTAACTGGTATACTCTTTTGCTAGGAGTAACCCAACTCGGCTGTTCGATACAGTAATTCTTGGTTCATGAGAAAGTCACTGATGGGAGCTGGTGGCTTCACAGTCAGAATAAGATCTTCCTGGAGCAGGAATCGAATCACACCAGACCACATGGGATCTGTTCGTTGAGCATTCTTTACATCTTCAGCACTAAATGGAGGGTCTGCAGTTACTATACTAAACATGTCGCGATAAGGCATCTGCGACTACATTTGACTTTGCCAGGTAAATGCTCAAAGGTGGGATTGAAATCTTGGATAGTCAAGGTCCATCTGGCTAACCTTCCAGTAGGTTGTTTGTTCTGGAATAAGGGTTATCAGTGGAGATGATCTGTCAAGACATGAACAGAGTACTGATAAAATAATGTCTCGGAAGTGCTTTAAAGACCATAAATATTGCTAAAGCTTCTTGCTCAGTTACTGTATAATTACGTTCAGCCTTTGTAAGGACTCGGCTAGCCAAATGCAACTGCGTTTGTACTTGCCATCGGTCTTCTGAGCTAGTACGGCACCTATGCCAATTGAACTAGCATCAGTTGTCAGATAGAAAGGCTTAGAAAAAATCTGGAAATTTCAAAATTGGAGCAGAAGTTAGCTTTTCTTTTAGAGTTTGGAATGCTCTTTCTTGACGGAAGGTCCAAACAAAAGGAGCAATCTTTCTTAAGCAACTCCAGTTAGAGGAGCAGCTATGGAAAAAAATTGGCAATGAAAGATCTATAAAAACCTGCTAAGCCCACAAAGGATCTTACGGCATCAGCAGTTTTGGGAGTTGGAAATTTAGTACTGCAGTTACTTTACTTTGGTCAGTCGTAAACCCCTCTAGGAGTGACTACGTGACCAAGAAACTTAATTTTCTGATCTGAAAAATTGACATTTTGACAGTTTGATCTTTAAATTGGCTTCTTCAAGCTTACCAAGTACTACATCAAGTCTTTTCAAGTGTGTATCCACGTCTTTAGACATGACGATTACGTCATCTAAGTACACCATAAGTGCCATTACTATGAGACCTCTAAAGATATTAGTCAGAGCCTTGAGAACGTGATAGGGGAAGATCGTAATCCAAATGCCATACGGAGGAAGTGATAATGACCTGTAGGAGTGGAGAATGCAGTTAGTTCTTGGCTGTCCTCTGAAGAGGGACTTGCCAAAACCCTTGTAACAAATCTAGGGTTGAAAAGACTTTGTTATCTCCCATATTACGTAAAAGATCACCAGTACAGGGAGTGGAAAGCGATCTGGAATGGTTTTTTTGCGTTTAACTTCCTAAAGTCAATTACTGGACGCCAAGTACCATCCTTCTTAGGTACTAGTATCAAGGGTGCATTCCAAAGGGGAATTGCTAGGTGCAATAACTCCATCATCAAGCATTTTGATTGATCAATTCTTCTGCGACAGCAACTTGTGAATGAGGCATTCTGTACGCAGGTATGTAGATAGGTCTAGTACCAGATTCAAGTGGAATACGGTGGGACAATAAGTTCGTTATACCCATCTTCTCACCTGGTAAAGCAATGGCTTTACGACGTTTGTTCAACAGAGTCAACAAACGCTTGACTTCATCTGGGAAGTCAGTGGGAGCTAAGTCTTTCTCCTCAACTGGTGGGAAAAGATTGATCCAGTGAGGTGGATGAAAGGGCTCCCTGGCAGAAATAGCACCGACCCACTGGTCAGGTGACAACTCATCCTCTACCTGAAAAAGGGTAAGGATAGTGAACAAGGTCAACAAGATTGGTATTTGCTCTAAGGCGAACACTGTGACCCGAAGTGTTGGCAGGTAGAAATGGATCTTACTATCTCTTACAACATGTAAGGATGGTTCAACAATAGACCTTTTTTCTTTGCAGGAAATCACTGTCCAACTAGGACGTTATCACCATCTGGAACACTAGGAACAACTACAGACACTCTAGTGAGAGCACTAGCCGCAACAGAAACGTCTTTCTGCAGACGGCATGTGACATCAACAAGAGAATGGCAATTACTAGTTGCAAGTAATTGTTTTCCGACAAGGCGTCCCCTGTGGAGAAACTACTACTCGAACTAGCAGGCATTGCAGGGATAGGTTGAGCACTCAAGGCAATCTGAGCGTCCTCGGACACTTGAGGCATCGGACTATCCTGCAATTCTGAAGGTATAGGTGGGACACTGATGGGAGTGACAGAATTACCAGTGCCTGACCGCTTGGGTACGCTACTGGAGAATGCATTAGCTTGTAAGGACTTAATCCGTACATCATACTCTGCAGCAGTATAACAGATTTCTGATCCAAGCTGGTAACCCAGAATGGAACGATCAAGTCGTCAATTTTTTGCATGCCATCGATAAGGGTCGAGCACAATGCGTAAGTCTCGCATGGAAGCAAATCCAGTAGAAGGTCACCAGGGAAAGTAATCTGGTCGACAACAAGGAAGGAAACAGTGAAGTCTCTACCTTGGATAGAAAAGGTTAGGGCAGTCGTACCTCGGACACGCAGGTGAGAACCAGATACTCCACTAAGGGAGGACACAGGAGTCGGTTCTACGAGAAGGACATGTCGTAACTTCTTATCCTTAAACAAAAATAGACCTAATAATATTGATTTGCGCACCAGAGTCCATGAACAATTGAACGGGCGCATTATAAAAAAGATGCTTGCACTATAGGGCCTATGGTTGCATTGGAAGTTATGTGCAAACAAAAAGGTGGATTTTCATCAGAAAAGACTTGTTCTACTCCATCCCCAAAATCATCTATGTCAGAGACATGTGAAGCAACATCATCAGCAGGGTTGGCATGCTCGAGACTGCTTAAGGCTTCAAAGGAGTTGTGAACGGGGATGGTGTACTCATTATCACCTACTGTCACCATGGGGCGGTTTGACTGGGGCGCTCGAATTTCCCCCGACTGGAAAAACGAGCCTGGTTCTGGTTAGTTTGATAATTGAAAGAATGAGCCTGGTTCTGGTTAGTTTGATAACTGAAAGAATGAGCCTGGTTCTGGTTAGTTTGATAACCACGAGATCTGTTTCCTCGACGGGTTCTGCGGTTGGAACGACCACGGAAAGATCTAGAGTACTGAAGGTTATAGAGAGCATTACACTCAGATGTGTCATGTCCATGTATTCTATGATAATTACAGTAGGGAAGATCTGAGTACTCATCATCAGTACGACGTCTCTTAGGGTAACTATCAGGACAATTAATTGCAATATGGCCACGGAAACCACAGTTGTAACAATTCCGCCGACTATGGTTACTGAATGTACTATGAATACTACGAGGTGTATAACGACTCTGTACACTGGTTCTTGGTGATCTCTGAGATGGTTGACGACTACGATTTGTCTCTGTGGCGCAAACAAGAGGTGGTGCAGACTGAGGCATATGTGTGACATTACTTTTGATACAAGGGAAAGTACCCTGGGGGCACAAGGAACGTACATGATTTAAGGCTGTAAGAGGTTCCATCGTTACAGTTGGAGGATCAGCCTCATAAGACACACAGAAGCAGGCGGCATTAGTTCTTTAATTGCTCCAAAAGCTGCTATTTTAGCAATTGATTCTGTAAATGGTTTAGCCTCGTCAGGGAGAAAAGAGGATGATTGGACAGCATTGATAAATGATGATAAAAGTTTGTCTAATCTAACAGCAAATGCACTCAACGATTCAGTACTCATGGGTGTAGCATTCACTAGTTCCCTAAGAACAACATATGGGTCAGCTGTTTTTACTGGGACAAGGAAAGAACGAATCAGTTCCTCATATTGTGACCACTTAGTAAGATTCCTGAAGTCTCACCCTCACACAGTGATATTTGTATCACCCTCCACAGTGTTGTATCACCCCACAGTGTTGTTCACCCCACACAGTGTTGTATCACCCTCACACAGTGTTGTATCACCCTCACACAGTGTTGTATCACCCTCACACAGTGTTGTATCACCCTCACACAGTGTTGTATCATCCTCACACAGTGTTGTATCATCCTCAACAGTGTTGTATCATCCTCACCCCAGTGTTGTATCATCCTCACACAGTGTTGTATCACCCTCACACAGTGTTGTATCATCCTCACACAGTGTTGTATCATCCTCACACAGTGTTGTATCATCCTCACACAGGAAGTGTTCTCACATACATTTATAATGAATATTAATATATATGAAAATTTGGTGAAATTTATATATTATGTTAACAATATATTATGTTAACAATATATTATGTTAACAATATATTATGTTAACAATATATTATGTTAACAAATATTATGTAACAATATATTATGTTAAATATATTATTTAACAATATATTATGTTAACAATATATTATGTTAACAATATATTATGTTAACAATATATTATGTTAACAATATATTATGTTAACAATATATTATGTTAACAATATATTATGTTAACAATATATTATGTTACCAATATATTATGTTAACAATATATTATGTTAACAATATATTATGTTAACAATATATTATGTTAACAATATATTACATTAACAATATTTCAGACAGTGTAACTACACCGTGTGTGCTGAAGAATCTTGTGTATCATCAGTACGTATAGTGTGTATGTCTCGGTGTGTATTCACACTTTACTCTAATAACTGTTTAAGATATAATAGTCGTGTATGGTAGAGGAAAAGTTATTAATCTGTTTGGCTACAGTTTCTCGAGGGTCTTGACAAATTAATTTTGGGTGTGATTTATAGGCCCCCAACCCTTGATAGGGAGGGCAGTAAGCTGCTATGGGACGAAATTCATTAGGCATCTAGATATGAAAATGTTGTGTTAATGGGAGATTTTAACTTTAGACAAATTGATTGGAACAATATGACAGGAAATCTTGAGTCTAGTGACTTTCTTGATACGGTTCAGGATTGCTTTTTAGAACAGGTTGTGACAGAACCAACTAGAGGAAACAATCTGCTTGACTTGGTTCTTGCCAACAAAGAGTCACTAATTAATAATCTTGAGGTTAATGATGAGCTTGGGGAAAGTGATCACAAATCACTTAGTTTCAATATATCATGGAACTACCCAGATAACTGCAATCAAATCTCTGTCCCATATTTTCGCTTGACCGACTTCATGGGACTGAAAATTACCTGGGTGGGCTTTAAAATTGGGAAAATCCTGACTATGGATCAGGTAGGTGATCTTGGTTGCCAATATGACGTTTTCCGGAGCATAGTTTCTAGCTGCCCAGACAATTTTTGTTCCGAGTAGGGAAATTAGATTTAACAAAAATGATTCCAAATGGATGAACAATAGATTAAAAAATCTCATTGGTCAAAAGAGAGGCATATATAGGCGTATCAAAAGAGAGGATGGGCAGTTAAGAAATCGATATATTCAATTAAAGAGAGAAAGAAAGAAAGGAAAAAAAAAGCAAAAGGGATTTTTAGGCAAAGGGTCGAAAAAAAAAAGGGGGATTCAAAAAACAAACCCCAAAAAGGGTTTTTTCAGGTATACAGAAGTAAATTAGGGACAAGATTGGCCCTTTTTAAAAGAGTAACTCGGTTCCAACCCACTGACATTGTTTAAGGATAATGTGGGGAAATTCTCAATCCCCTACTTCCTTTTCATTTTTTCCTCCCGGAAAATAAAAAAGCGAAAATTCCTAAAAATAGATTATGTAAACGGGAACGATAAAAACCCTTGCACATTGCGGAATTTAGTGACATGGTCCCAGACAAATAGAAAATTTTTAAAAACTTAACAAATCCCCCAAAACCCTGATGAATTTTTTTGAAAGGGGTTTTAAAAGGGAATTAAAGGGGAAACCCTTGGGCATACCTTTGGCTAATTTTTTTTAAACATTCACACAAACTGGCTTATTTCCTGATAAGTGAAAAAGGCCCAAATGGGGGACGGGTTCCTTGGCTTCAAATTATAAAACCAACAACCCTTACCTCCAAAAATTTGGGAAAATTTTTGGAATCAATAATTGCCAAAACCCCAAATTCGAAACCATTTTGATAGGCAAAATTTTGATTAATAAACTCAAAAAATTTTTTTTAACAAAGGGCCCCCCTTCTACAAATTTTTCTAACTTTTTTTCCCCTGGGGTTTTTAGGGGGTTTAAAACATGGTTAATGAAAATATATTGTGTAAAAGGACTTCAGAAAAACTTTCGATAGGGGTTTCCACACTTTTGGGGAAATTTTTAAGGCACAGGGAAATTTGGGAAAAAAAAAATTTTTTTCCCTTTGGGTAGGGGCCCATGGCTGACATTGGGCAGCAGAGAGTTTGCATAAATGGGGAGAAATCAGAAGGGGGGGAAACGTCACAAGCGGTTTTTCCTCAGGGGTCTTTGTTGGGGCCCGTTGTTGTTCACAATTTGCATAAACGACAAGATGGGGAATAAATAGCGCCCATAACCCAAATTTTTGCTGAGGGACACCAAAAATTTGGCCGTCCAAAAAAATTCAATAAAGGACACAAAGAGCACTGCAGGATGATTTGAATAACGTTTAAATTGGTCGGAGAATTTGGCGATGCAGTTTAATATAACAAATGCAAATTTTCAAAATTTGTTGGAAAGGAAAATACCTTTGCGCCCGACAATATATACCTAAAAAAACCCCAAAAAGTAAACTACCAGTGCAAAATTAAATGAAATAAAATTACTTTTTCTTTTTTTTTGTAACTTTAAATTTACTTACTAAAATTTTTTTTAAACCCAAATATTTACAACCCAGTCAATTTTTTATTTTTTAACTTTAAAAACTTTAAATTTAATACTTCTCAAAACTTTTTTGTAGAAAAATTTTTTCAATTTTTTAGATTCAACCCCCAACCCTTTTAATTACCTTTTTTAAAACCTTTGTACCTGTGTACCTTTACCGTCTACCCTCTTACAAACATTTATAATCAAGAAAATACCATTTTTATTTTTTTACTATTTTTCCCTTTGAATTTTAATTTGGGTAAATTTTTTATTTTGAAATTTTTAAAATCTAGGTATAACCCTTAAATCTTGTAACAACCTATCCCAAAAACTCTAGGCAATTGAAAAAAAACCTTTTAAAAATTGTTTTTTTAAATATTTTAAGTTTATATTATATTTTCCAAACCATCGCCCTTTTTAACTTTGTTTAAACCATTACTTAATTTTATTCCCTTTAATGTTTTTCTCCTTTTTTTTAAAGTTTTATATAACTTTTCCTATTTTAATATATTCACAATTGTTAAAATAATCAAGGGGGCAAATTCTTGGTGCTAAATAAGTTCAAAATTTTTTCCCCCTTTTATATTCCAAATTCTTTTTTTTTGATTACCACTTTATTGGTCACCACAACCAATATTAGTCCCTTTTATATTATAATTTTATACTATAATTCTAATTTTAAAAAATTCCCTTTTAATAGTACAACCTACTATCTTTTTCCCCAACTCCACTTTTTTGATCAACACTTTTTTTTTGTTTTAGCCCCCTTAGCCATTATTTTAAAATTTTTAAATAACCCCCAGGTGCTTTTTTTTAGCTTAAGACTATTTCTTTGTTTTAAAACTTTAATTCAAACAAGATTCACTAAAAATTTTTAAAGATTACAACATTGATCCTGTTTTACCAACCTTTTACAAAAAAGATTTAAAATGAATAAAACCAGAAACTGTAATTACAAAAAAATGCGAAAAATAAAAGGCACTTCTCAGGGGCCAAAAAACAACAAAACTATTTTTAACTACAATATCAGATCTTTAGCAAGCATTACGATGACCTCAAAAGCTTTAACAAAATTTCCCTTTAACATGCCAATATGTCCACTTTACACTAACTGAAAACCTGGCTAAAGCCAAAATGAAAGGAGGTCAAATTGCCTTTCCCCCTGGTTAAAACACCATACACAACAGTGGGGCCAGATAAAAAAGGGGGGTGGCACAGCCATATACTACTCAGACCAACTAAAAATGTATCACTAATACTTGCACAAGGGATGAAGGGGGGAAATATAAAATAGCTAAATTCAAATAAAATTCCCCTACAAAAACCTCTCACATTAAAAACATCTACAGATTTTTCCACAGTCAAACATTAGCCAATTTAGTTCCCAAAAAAAAGAAGTTGATAACTGAAACAAGCAAGAAAAAAGATCACTTTCACCTCAGGGGACTTCAATATAAATCCCCTGAAGAACCAGGACCCACACGTTACAATTTTACAAACACAATGATAACTGTATTTTATACCCAAAAAATTTAAAAAAAACCTACAAATTTTCCGAGACTAGGTTTCCCCCACTTGACCACATCGGACCAAAAAACCATATCCCCCTTTAAAAAACCCGCATAATTACAGATAATACCACAGACCCCAAACCCTTTCTTTCCTCAAAACAAACCCTTGGGGAAACTAAACCCCAAAAACACTACTAAAGTCACCTTTTAGGGTTCACAAATGAGGCAGCCATTAAAAAACTCACAACAGGGGAATAGCAAACATTGATTGGGGGCCCCTGAGCAAAAAACCTATACAGATATTTTACGAATGGGATAAAAAATTTTCCCAAAAAAAAAAACCCCCAAAACCTCTATAACAAGCACTGCCCTTTAAAAAAAATAAACAGATTTCAGGGAAAGAGACGAACAGTCCCGGCTAACACCCCCGCAATTTTCAAAAACCATAAATTCAAAACACCAATATGAAAAACATACAGAAAGGTTTCCCCCAAAACCCGAGACCAAACAAAACGTTACTCGTCAATCCTAAACCCGCCTGATAAGAAGGGCAAAAAAATTGATTATGGAAAAAGATTAAACCAAATTAAAAGAGGTGATAAAAAAAGACCGGAAAACCCTAAACAAAAATTCTGGGGAAAAAAAAAAGAATCCCAAAAAAAACAAATAAAAATTTGCAAAAACAGATGAAAACCCCAACTCCCACCAACAGAAACACAAACAGACTCAATGATTTCTTCTCCACATAGGAACAAAACCTTGCCAAAAAAATCCCAAGCTCAGATACCCCACCAAATGACTACCTCACCGGCAAAATAAACCCCCAACACCCCCTGTTCCCAACTCCGACTAAAAACCCCTACGAAATTCCCCCCTTTTTATCAACGCAAAAAAAAAACAAGGGGGAGATTTTTAAAAACCTTACCACCCCTTATATACAAAAATTGGGCACAATGCTATCACCAATCATTGCAAAAACTCTTTAAAAAAAAATCCAAGAATCCCCCACCTTCCCCACAATAAATCCAAAAAAAGCAAGGGGCACCCCGTCCACAAAAGGGGGAACCAAAACAGAGTTGAATAACTATGGCCCAAAAACCAAAATTACACCCTCTCCCCAAAAAAACTTGAAAAATTTAAAAAATAAAAAGAACCAAAACCCCACCTTATCTCCCAAAACATACTCCAAAACCCCCGCCAATTTGGATTCAAGGGCCCAATAAAAAAACTAAAAGAACATTATAAAACCCGCTAGAAAAATATATAAAACGCAATAGAGAAAAAAGAATCCCACTGGGGATCTTCATTGACTTACGTAAAAACTTTTGAACAGTTACCATGAATTGCCTTTCCCCGTAAAATTGCACAAATTTAAAAGGAAAAAAGGCACTTCCCTCCAAAATACCCCCAAGTCTTTAAACCCCAGCAACCCGAAGCCCAAATGTTTTTACGCAAAAAGGGGCAAAATCTTCTGCACAACCAATTACATTTGGTGTCCCAAAAGGGGAAATTTCCTTGGCCCCCTTTCCAAACTCCTAAACATAAAAGACCTTTTCCCAAAACTTTTGCAATTACTCAAAACCCACACTATTTGCAGATGACACTACATAAATTTTTTCTTCTCCCCCAGCCCAGTCACGCTAGCCAATACTGAAAAACCGAATTAAAAGAAAAATCTAAACCTTTGGGTGAGGACAAAAAAACTTAAAACAAAAAATTGACAAAAAACCACTTTATTTTAGTTTTTGGGAAAAGAGCTACAGAAGTCCCCCTTAACATAATGATAAATATCACCTATCAAAACAAAAAGAGGGGGAAAATTTTTAGGAATCCACCTTGATAATAGAAATCCAAATTTCATACACAAATACATCAAAAATTTTTTAAAAAAATTTTTTCCCAAAACGTATCCCTACTATCGAAGAAACGGGACTATGTTTCCCCTTTACCCTCCGGCCCTATATCACCTCTTAATTTCCCCCATCCACCTATGAAATTTTTGCATGGGGCTCAACAAAAATTTAAAAATCTCAGACCACTAAATTTCCCAACAAAAGGCTTCAGTTAGAATGAAACAAATTTTCAATACAGGCAGCAAAACTCCACCAATTTTCCCAAAACCCCTAAACCTACTCACCATACAAAACCCTCCATACTTTTTACTGACCTATTACAAACATAGAAAACTTTAAATCTGATATTAAAAACCCCCCCCCTCAAACTTTTCCTTCCAACCTCAAAACAGAACACTGACCATAAACACAAGGCCCCAAACACTCTTTTTATGTTCCCCGTGGGCCATCTTTTTTACACAAGCAAAAACTCAATGCACATAAAACCCAAAAATTTTGAATTTATTACCTGTAAATATAAAAAAAACACAACCTGTTTATAAATTCAAGTTCTTCTCAAAGATTCTTACTCCCCCAAAACCAAATAAATACTGAATAACTGAACCCTTAAAATTGAAAATCTTAAATGTTTTTCACCCTTAAAATCACATAAATTTAAACCTAAAACCCAATCTTTAAATTTATTAAATTTTTTTTTACACTACCTAACAGAATCACTAAACCCAACTGAATGCAACCATATACCTTTCCCTTTTAATACTCACTTGTGCTTTTTAGTTTTCTTTTTCATTTAAAGTTTTTAAACACTGTTTCATTTATTGCTTTAGAAAAGCGCTTTTTAGTCCTTGTGGCTTTTGGGCTTCTTTTTTATTAAAATAATAATAATAATCCCTTGCTTAGTTAAACTTAAAGTTTTAATTTTTTAAACCAGCCCGAATGGGAAAGCTAGTATAAGTGGGCTTTGGCAACTGCTCTTTAACTTAAAATTTTTTTTTACCTCTGATTGTGCACAAAAATTTTTAAAAAAATAAAAAAATAAAAAAAATAATTAAAATCTTTTTTACTACTGATTTCGAAAAGGGTTTTTGGATTTTTTGGTTTTGCAGTAAACTAAAACCAGGGCCAAAATGCATTATGTTCGGGAATAAACTAAAAAGAAATTTTTGGGTTTTAAATCTAGAAGTATTAAAAAATAGAAGTCCTCAGGTTTTTCTTCAAAATCTATATATCCTTGGTTTTGGCCCCATTTAGGAATTAAAGCTTCTCAGTTTTTGGCACCGATTACAGAATGGAATAAATGCTCTTAAAAAGTACAGAGGGGGATACAAAGAAAGATTCCAATAACAGAAATCTTCCTTAGGGGATAGCTGAGGGCCCGAATCTGCCCCTTTCGAAAGGCGTAAAATTTTAGAAGATAAAATCGAGGTGTATGAATGAAAACGGGAATAAAAAAAGGGTGTAAATACGGCTAAAAATTCCCCCAAGACAGAATCGAAACAAGGGTTTTTAAAGTTGGAAAAAAATCAGATTCGGAAGGAATGGGAAAGCACTGGTTTGGTAATAGGTTGGGGATAGTGGAACAAACCCCGAGTACAGTTATTGAGGCTAAAACTTTTGTGTTTTTTTAAAATGGGTTAGATAAAAAATTGGGTGGAGGTTGGACCTGACAAAGCTTGTCTGCGGGTCGGGCCCCGTGCTCCTTCCTTGATGGAGGTGACCAACGGGGGGTCATTGGGCTAACCCGGGGGGGCACATGACCGCTCCGCTGGGTCTAGGCTTTTGCTGTTTCCTTCTTCTCATGTTCTTAAATGGGTAATGAACAGGCTTAAACCCACCTCCGACCCACGCCCCCTGGTGAGTCAACCTAACCCCCCAGACTCCCTCCTGGGAGGTCAAGTTTTTAACCCCCCGACCCCGCTCCGGGAGGTCAAACTTTACAACCCAGACTTCAGCTCCTGGTGGGTCAACTTTAACCCCCCCTGACCCACGCCCGAAAAGGTCAAGTTTAACCCCCCCCTGACCTCAGCTCCTGAGAGGTCAAGCTTTCCCCCCCCCACCTCATCCCTTTTGGGAGAGGTAAAGTTTTAACCCCCCCTGACCTCATGTCCTGGGAGGCAACTTTAACCCCCCTGATCTCACGCCTGGGGAAAGTTAACTCCACCCTCCTGACCCCCGCTCCTGTTGAGGTAAACTTTAACTCCACCCTCTTAACCTCCGCCCTGGTGAGGTCAACTTTAACCCCCCCAAATCCTAAACCTCACACTCCCTGGTTTAGGCAAGCTTTAACTCCCCCCTCCGACCTCACACTTTTGGGGAGGTCAAGCTTTAACTCCACCCTCCTCCCTCACCCCTTTTGGGTGAGGTAAAGCTTTAACTCCACCCCCCTGACCTCACACTCCGGGTGGGGCCCCAAGCTTTAACCCCCACCCTCCGGCCTCACACTCCTGGTGAGGTCAAGTTTTTAACTCCACCCTCCACCTACACTTTGGTGAGGTCAAGTTTAAAACTCCACCCCCGGACCCAACCTCCGGGAGGTAAAGCTTTAACTCCCCCTCCGGGCCTAAAACCCCCTGGTGAGGTCAAGCTTTAACTCCACCCCCTGCCCTCACACTCCGGGTTTGAGGTAAGTTTTAACTCCACCCTCCGGCCCTCACACTCCGGTAGGTCAAGCTTTAACCCACCCTCCGGCCTCACATCCGGGTGAGGTCAAGCTTACCCCCCAACCCTCCAAACCTCACATCTGGTGAGGCCCCTTTAACCCCACCCTCCTGACCTCACACTCCGGTGGGGGTCAAGTTTTAAACCCCCACCCCCGGGCCTCCACTCCTGTGAGGTAAAGCTTTAACTCCCCCCTGGCCTCACACTCCGGGTGGGTAAAAGTTTTAAAACTCCACCCCCCTACCTCACACCCTGGTGAGGCAAGCTTTAACTCCACCCTCCTGACCTCACACTCCGGTGGGGGTAAAGCTTTACTCCACCCCCCTGCCCTCACACCCCTGGTGGGTAAAGTTTTAACTCCCCCTCCTGACCCACATTTGGGTAGGTCAAGCTTTAACTCCCCCTTGACCTCACCCCCGGGGTGGGGTAACTTTAAAACCTCCACCCTCCGACCTCACCTTTTGGTGAGTAAAGCTTTAACTCCACCCTCCTGCCCTCCACTCCTGGTGAGGTCGTTTTTAACCCACCCTCCTGGCCTCACACCCTGGTAGGTCAAATTAAAATTTTTTTCTCATACAATTGTGCACATATTAGTTACGGTTAAAAAGGGGTATTAGTCTGCTTTTATTAAAATGTTTTTCAAGGCCAGTTTATTTAAATTAATTAAGGCAAGTTACTGCAAAATGTTTTTTAAATTCAAAACTTTTATTTTGTTAAAGTTAAGAACTTTTAATGTTTGTTACAGTTGAAGAACTTTACATGTTAATAACCGTTGAGTAGAATTACATAATTTGTTACCGTTGACGAACGTTACAAGTTTGTTTAAAGTTGACGCCCTTGACATGTTAATTAAAGATTGAAGAACTTTACAATATTTGTTGAAAGTTGAAGGAACTTTACAATTGTGTTAACGTTGAAAGAACTTTACAATATTTGTTCAAGTTGAAGAAGACTTTACTAATATTTGTTAAAGTTGAAGAACTTTACAAATGTTTTGTTCAAGTTGCAAGAACTTTATAATGTTTGTAAAAGTTGACAAGACCTTGTACCAATGTTTGTTAACGTTGAGAAGCACTTTACAATCTTTGTGTTAAAGTAGAAGACTGTTACAATGTTGTTAAAGTTGAAGAACTTTACATGTTTAATACGTTGAAGAACTTTTTCAATATTTGTTCAAAGTGAAAGAACTTTACAATGTTTGTTAAAGTTGAAGAACTATACAATGTTTATTAATGTTGAAGAATCTTTACAATATTGTTAAAGGAAGAACATTACAATGTTGTGTTAAAGTTGAAAGAACTTTACACTCTTGTTAATGTTGAAGAATTTACAATGTCTTGTTAAAGTTGAATGAACTTTCTAGGTTTGTTACAAGTTTGAAGAACTTTATAAAGTTTGTTCAAGTTGTGAAGAACTTAATAATGATATGTTAAATTGAAGAACTTTACATTGTTTGTTAAAAGTTGAAGCTAACTGTCAATATTTGATAAAGTGAAGAACTTTACAATTATCTTTGTTAATTACAGTGAAGAACATGTTCACTGTTTGTTAACAGTTGAAGAATCTTTACAATGTTTGTGAACGTTGAAGAAATTATCATGTTTGTTAAAATAAGAACTATACAATATTTGTTTAAGTTTTAAAGAAACTTTACAGTGTTAAAGCTTGAAAGAACCTTTACAAGGTTTATTAAAGTTTGAAGCCACTTTTCTATATTTGTAAAAGTTGACGAGACCTTTATAATGTTTGGTTCAACAGTTTTAAGAACTTTACAATAATTGTTTAAAGTTAAGACTTTACACATCTTTGTTCCAGTTCAAGACTTTCAGTGTTACATTGCAGCCCTGTTAACAAGCTTTATTAAAGATGACGACCACTTTACAATATTAGTTAACGTTGAAGATTTACAATATTTGAGATAAAAAGTTTAAGAACTTTACAGTGTTTTAAAGTTGAAGAACTTTACTTATTTGTTTTAAGTTTAAGAACTTTACATATTTGTAAAGTTTAAGAACTTTACCAGAGTTAAAGTTGAAGAACTTTACAAAGTTTATAAAGTTGAAGAACTTTAAAATATTTGTTAAAGTTGAGAACTTTACAATATTTGTTAAAGTTTTAAGAACTTTACAGTGTTTTAAAGTTGAAGGAACTATTACAATGTTTATTAAGTTGAAGAACTATACAATATTTGTTAACGTGAAGATACTTTACACTATTTGTTAAAGTTTCAGACCTTTCCCTGTGTTAAAGTTGAAGAACTTTACAATATTTGTTAAAAGTTTACGAACTTTTACAATATTGTTAATGTTTAAGAACTGTACAGTGTTAACGTGTGAACTTTAGCGATGTTTATTAAAGTTGAAGGAAACCTTAACCATTTTGTAAAAGTTGAAGAATACTTTACAATATTTTGTTAACGTTGAAGAATTTACAGTGTTAAGTTGAGAACTTTACAATGTTTATTAACGTTTGAAGAACCACTTTACACTGTTTGTTAAAGTTTTCGTTATTTAAACGTTGATGCAGTTTTAATACAACAATTATAAACTCATTTCACTGGACAGAGTATGACGTACCCCCTACACATTATCAACTACCCACTGTGACAGTGTATGAGTACCATTACACACGATAACTATCACTGTGACAGTGATGTACTGGACGTACCAAGACACATTATAACTACCACTGTGACAGTGCTACTGAACGTACCAATACACATTATAACTACGACTGTGACAGTGTGTAACTGACCGTACCTCAATAACTTTAATACTATCACTGTGACGGTGTGTACTGAGACGTACCAATACCCAGTCTTAAGAGACACTTGTCGACAGTGTGTACTGACGTACCAATATACAGGTATAAACTATCACTGTGACAGTGTGTACTGACGTACCAATACACATTATAAACTTTCACTGTGACAGTGTGTACTGAGTACCCAATACACGTTATAATACCACTGGACAGTGTGTACGGGCCGTAACTAATACACATTATAACTACCACTGTGACAGTTGTGAATTACGTCCAATACACATTATTACTCCCACTGTGACAGTGTGAAACTGACGTACCAATACACATTTTATAACTGCCACTGTGTACAGTGTGAAACTGAACGTACCAATAACATTAGAACTGCCACTGTTGACAGTGTGAAACAGATCGTAACCATACACATTTATAACCTGCCACTGGGACAGTGGTGTACTGAGTACCAATACACATTATACAATCCACTGTGACAGTGTGTACTGACGTACAAATACACATTCTAAAATCCAATGTGACAGTGGTGTACTGACGTACCAATACACATGATGAGATACCACTGTGACAGTGTGTTCTGGACGTTACAATACACCTTATAATACCACTGATGACATGTGCTGTACTGACCGTACCATACACAATATAAACTTCACTGTGACAGTGTACTGACGTACCATACACATTATTAATTTCACGTGTTGACAGTGTGTACTGATGTACCAATTACACGTTATAACTACACTGTGACAGTTTGTACTGCACGTACGCATAACCTTATAATATTACTGTGTCAGTGTACTTGACGTACCAATACACATTATAACTATCACTGTGGGCAACAGTGTTGTATGATCGTACCAATACACATTATAACTACCATGTGACAGTGTACTGACGTACCTCCATAACCTTATAATCTATGCCTTGTGACAGTGGTTGTACTGAATCGATACCAATACACATTATACTATCACGTGACAGTATACTGACGTTCCAATACACATTATAACTATCTCTGTGACAGTAGTTGTACGGACGTACCAATACACATTCTAACTACCCTCTGTGGACAGGGGGTGTACTGAGCCCCCCCCCCCCCCCCCCCCCCCCCATACTCCAATTCACATTATAAATACTATCACTGTGACAGTGTACTGCACGGTACAATACACATTATAACTATCACTGTGGAGCAGTGTGTACCTGACGTACTACTACAATTATAAACTATCACTGTTGACAGTGTACGGACGTACAATACAATTATAACTATCCCTCTGGACAGGTGTACTGACGTATCGTATACACATTATAAACATGACCACTGTGCATCGTGTACTGACGGACCCAATACACATTATAACTACCCGGTGACCCGTGCTGTACTGACGTCCCAACCCGCCCCCCTACCACCCCCCCTCCCCCCTACCAGATACACATTATAACTATCACTGTGACGGTGTACAGACGTACCAATACACATTATAACTTTCCACTCAGGACAGAGGGTACTGAGTACCAATACACATTATAAATATCACTGTGACCAGTGTTACGGACGTACCAATATCCATTATAACTACCACTGTGACAGTTGTGTACCGGACGTAGCCAATACACATTATTAATACCAACTGTGACAGTGTGTTTCTGGCCGTACCAATACTCATTATAACGTAATCACTGTTGACAGTGTGTATACTGACGTAACCAATACACATTCATGACTATAACAGTGACAGTGTTAACCGACGTACCAATACAATTATAACTACCACTGGGACAGTGTGTTACTGGAGTACCAATACACACTATAACCTATCACTGTGAAAGTATGGATTGATCGTACCGATACCACATTATAACTAGCACTGTTGACAGTGGGGTTACGGGACGTACCAATACATATTAGAACTATCTATTGTGACAGGTGTATCGGACCCCACCCCACCATAACCAAGACACATGGAGAAAACTGTACACTGTGACAGGATACGGACGTACCAATACACCATTAAATAACTTCACCACTGTGTACAGTGTGAAACTGACGTACCAATACTCACATTATAACTACACTGTGCCGTGTGAATCTGACGTACCAAATATCACATTATAACTCCACTGTGACTAGTGTGACTGACGTTACCAATAACACATTATAACTGCCACTGTGGACAGTCGTGAACTGGAGTTCAATAAACTAATATAACTGCACTTGTGATCAGTGGGAAACTGCCGTTACAATAATCACATTATAACGGCCACTTGACAGTGTGTACTGACGTGACCAATACACATTAGAATCGATCACGGTGACAGTGTGTACTGACGTACCAACTACTGCATGTATAACTATCACTGGTGACAGTGTGTACTACGTACCTTAATTACACATTAGAACTACCACTGTGACAGGTGTGTACGGACGTTACAATACACACTTATAATACCACCTGGATCAGGGTGCATACTGCGTGACAATACAACATGATAACCTATCACTGTGAGTGACAGTGTACGGACGCGTAACCAATATCACTTGATAACTATCACTGTGACAGGGGGTACTGACGTACCAATATCAATATGATAACTACCATGTGACAGTGTGTTTACTGACGTACCCAATAAGCATTTGGAGATAACTATTACTGTGGCGTGTACTGACTGTACCAATACACATGATAAACTATCACTGCGACAGTGTTACTGATCGTACACCAATACACATTAGAACTGCCACTGTGACAGTTGTACTGACGTTACCAATACACATTATAACTAGCCATGTGACCAGTGTGTACGAGAGCGGATACAATACACATTATAACTATCACAGTGTCAGTGTATGGACGTACCAATTCACAGTTCTAACTATCTCGGTGCACAGTGTGTCTGACGTACCTATAAATTTGTAACTTACCACTGATGGACTGTGGGTACTGACGTACCAATACACGTTAGAACTTATCACGGGGACAGTGTACTGAGTACCAATACACTCATCTATAACTATCACTGTGACAGCTGTGTACTGACGTACACTACACATTATAATATCACTGTGACAGTGGAGGAGTACCAATATCACGATTATATCTATCACTCTGACAGTGGGTACTGAGTAGCAATACACTATAATACTACATGTGACAGTGGTCTGACGTACCCAGTACACATGATAACCGACACTGTGAAAGTGTGTACTGACGATACCTCTAACATTTATAACTATCACTGGACTGTGTTACTGAACGTACCAATATCACATTATAACGTTCACTCGGACAGTGTGTACTGACGTACCTATACACATTATAACTATCACTGTGACTGGGTACTGACGTACAATACAATTATAACTACCACTGTGACAGGGTACCGCCGTACCATTTACACATTATAAAAACTACCACTGTGACTGGTGTATGGACGTACCAATACCATTATACCTCTCACTGTGGGACAGTGTGTACTGACGTCCATTACACTTTTATAAACTATCACTGTGACAGTGTACCGACGTAACCAATACTCCATTATAATACTTACCACTGTGACAGTGTGTTCTGACCCGTACCATTACATCCACTATATATACTATCACTGTGACAGTATGGAAGACTTGAACCAATACACATTACTAACTATACTTGGGACAGTGTGTACTGACGTACCAATACCTTTAGAACTCTCACTGTGACAGTGTGTATGACGTACCATTGCACATTATAGCGACCACTGTGCCAGTGTGTACGGACCTACCAATCACAATTATAACGGCCACTGTGATTGACCCCCGGGTTGGGAGGACGCTCCCATACCAATAACATTATAAACTACCACTGTGACCGTGTGTTTACTGACGTCAAACCAAACACTATATGTAGACTACCTTACGGTGACAGGGTGTACTGACCTTACCAATACACATTGATACTACCACGGTGAAAGTGGTGTACTGACGTACCCGTACCAATACACATGATAAATCTACCACTGTGACCAGTGTGTACAGGACGTACCAATACCCTTATAACTATCAGCTGTGAAGTGTACTGAGCCTTTACCATAATCATTATAACATACCACTGTGACATGTGTGTACGTGACGTCATTACTCATTATTAACTACCATGTGAGAGTGTTGTTACTGACGTAACAATACACATTCATATACTACACTGAGGGACAGTTGTACTGCGTACCAATACCATTTTTAACTATCCACTGTGACGTGTTGTACGGACGTACCAATACACAGTAGAACTTATCACTTTGACAGTGTGTCTGACGTACCAATACAAATCAGAACTATCACTGTGACAGATTGTTACTGACGTACCATACACATTATAACTGCCACTGGGGAACAGTGTACTGACGTCCAATACTCATTTATAACGATGCACTGTGACAGTGGGTACTGACGTACCAATACTTATGTATGAACTATCACTGTGACAGTGTGTACGGACGTACCAATACACATTATACTATCACCTGTGGACAGTGTGTACTGTCGTTCCAAGACACTTATAACTATGACTGTGACAGTTCACGGACATCCACAAACATTATACCTCTCCACTGTGACAGTGTAGTGTACTGACGTTACCAATACACATGATTAACTATCACGGTGACAGTGTACTGACGTCCCTCATACACTTATAACTATCCTCTGGGGACAGTGGGTACTGACGTACCAATACACATGATATATCGCTGCTGCCAGTGGGGACTGTCGTACCATACACTTATAAACTATCACTGTGACTGTTGTTACTGACATTCTAACTACACATTGATAACTTGCACTGGGACAGTGTGACTGAGTACGAAATTAACAACAAGTATAACTATTCGACGTTGACAGTGTTGTGTAGGACGTACAATATCACTTTATAAACTATCACTGGGGACTGTGCACTGAGACCAATAACATTATAACTACCACTGTGGACATGGGTCGTACTCACGAACCAATACACATTATAAGGATGCACTGTGACTGTGTTGTACTTGACGTCCAGATTACACATTGATAACTAATCACTGTGAAGGTGTTCTGACGAACCAATACACCATTAGAACTACCACCTGTGACAGGTGCATTCGACGTACCAATACACAGTTATAACTATATTGTGGACAGATGTGTACTGATCGTACCTATACACATTATAAAACGTCACTGTGACAGTGTGTTTGACCGTCCAATTACACGATCTTTATAACTGCCACTGTGACAGTGTGTACTGACGTACCAATACACATTCTAACTCTCACAGCGGTGACTGCTGTTGTTAACTGACGTGTGGGGTACGGGGGGGTGGGGGGGGGGAGGGGGGGGTGGTACAGTACGGAAAGCGGTGGTTGTTTTAGCGACCTATGGGGCGGGAGTGGCTCCTCCTGGAATAGGGCTGCGGCTGAGGCTGTATGCTGCTGAGTGGCTCCCTTTCCTGGGCGCTGTATTCCTGAGCGGAACTCTCTTTTCACACCTTTAGGCTTATGACCTTGCACTAGCCCTCGAGGCCACCTCACCCTCTACTACCTTGACCTCATCCCCTCGACACGCTCGTCGCACCCTCGACACCTCACCCTCGGGGACACCTCACACCTCGGAGCCACCTCACCCTCGACACCTCACCCTGACAACCTCACCCTCGACCACGTCTACCCTCGACCACCTCGCCTTCGGACCACCTCGCCCTCAAGGGTCACTACCACCCCGCCTCAAACCCCCTCCGCGCCCCCCACCCACGCCCCGCGCGCTCGCCTGCGCGCCTCGCGCCGCCCGCGCGCCAGCCCGACGGGGCCCCGCACCGAGCCGACCCGTTGCACGCACCTCGCGCCCGCCCGCGCCTTCTGCAGCTCATCGGATCGCCCCCACCCCCCGAATTTTTGCGATTTTTTCGAAGTTTTTTCGAATTTCCGTTTAGTGTTAGCTCCAATGCCTCGGTTCAATTTTGTGTTGGGTTCCCCCCTACCACTGTTCACCCCCCATCCCAATTGGTTTCGATTTTTGTTTAATTTCTTTGTGTTCTCCATCTCTTGGGATCAACTGAGTCTCGATATCAATAATACAAAGACTCCACTTCCTCAGAATCAGTTTGAGGTTTTCCTTCCCACCTGTCATCCCCATCCCAATTTTTTTTTCGAATTTTTTTGGGAATTTCATTGTCTTGTGATCTCTTCGCGATAACACCCTCCCCCCACCCCCCCATCCACTTCTTACCCCAAATATTCCTACCTCCTTCTCCTTGGATCAAGATTTCCGATAATACAAAGACTCCTCCCTTTTGGGACAAGTTTTTGGATTCCCCCCCACGGGGGGGAAAAGCATAAATGAATCTCCTATGGGGCTGGTATTTTCTCTTACTACAGGTCTAAAAAGTGTGACGTCACCCCACCTGTGTTTACTCAGCGGTCTGACGTCACTGATGACCTCACACATAAGGCTGAATCTTGTCGATTTCCCCCCCATGTGTGACTCACGTGATGACCCACAACAGGCTGAATTTGTGACTTAAAATTGTACAAAAAAAATTTAAAAAAATGTTTATTTTATACCCCAAAAAAACACTTAATCACTAAAAATAAAACCGCCCCCCAAAAAAAACCCCTTTGAAAAAAAAAGCCCCATTTTCAAAATCCCTCAAATCATATAACCAAGACGATTTACCATTTCTATGAGTACACACTTCCAACTATGATATAAATGAGTGCAAAAACATTGAACACAATCAAAACACGAACACTTATACAGAATCATTCTTTTTCGGTATCTTAGTTTCGTACCACCCCAACCAAACACCCCATCCCCAACACCCACAACCACATTTTTTCTCTTTTTAAAACTATTTCACCAGAAAAAGTCACCACAACACTTACAACTTATAAGCATTTTCGATTAATTCACTAGTACAATTTTACATATTACGAAGTTAATACGCCACACACACACACACACACACACACACACAACACACACCACACCAACACTACATACATAGTAAGCTGCAAGGGGAGAGAAATGGGTGAAGGAAAGCCTGAAAAAAGGGGGGTTGGGTAAAAATTTTCGGGGGGGGAAAAGGGAAAAAAAGAAACAGGATGGAGTGTGATGTATGGGAGTATTCCTTTTGTGCGGGTATGTTTTGGTGGTAATGAGGGGGTGTTTTGTTTGTAGGATTTTGGTGATTGTGTTTTTTGTGTAAATGTTTATAAAAATAATTTTTTTTCTGCGATCTTAGGGTTTTGAGGTGGTGGTCTTGATGATAGTTGATGGAGTCTTAGTTTTTTTTTTTTTTTTTTTTTGTTTTTCGTGTTTTACTGTTTGTTTTATTTGGTGGTGTTTTTGTAAGGTTTTCGGTGTTGTTGGAAATGTTAAAAGGTTTTTTTTTTTGTCATATTCAAATGATTTATGAGTGTTTTTTTTTTTTTTTTTTTTGCCCTGTTATATAAAGTCTGAGGTGAGGGGTCGTTTGGTTTTTTTGATTTGAGGGGGTTTCTTAAAAAAAGGGGGTTGTTGGTGGTGTTGTCTTAGTTTCTGGGGGATTTTTAGTGTTTGGTTTGGGCTTTTCGGGGCTTTTTGGGAGTATTCTGGTGTTTTGGGGTATTCAAGGGTTTGTTTTATGTTTTTGAATGTGTTTCAAATGATGTTTTTGGAGAATCAAAAGGGAATTTATGTTTTTTTGGGGTTGAAAAAAGTAAAAGGGGGTGTGTGTGTGTGTGTGTGTTCGGTTAGTTTTGGTAAATGTCTCATGATAAATGTTATTTGTTTTTTGATAATGGTAAAGTTTGGGGATGATTGAGTAGTATGGTGGATGATTTTTTAATTTCATTAATGAAATTTTAAAGGTAGAAAATTTGGATGAAAAACTTATTTTGGGGGTATTTAAAAATGGGTTTTTGGAAATGGTTTTAGTGTTGTTTTAAATGTTCAAAGGTGTTTATGTGAGTATTCAAATGTTTTTGAGAGTTTCAAGTAAACCCCGTGGTTTTCTTATGAGATGATAAAGGTTTTGGATGAGAGAATATTTCTTAAGAGTTTTGAGAAAAGGTGGGGCCAAATAGAGTATGGAGTGTTTTTTAAGGTGTTCAAAAAATAAAGTGAGGTGTGGTGTGGTGTGTTGTGTTGTGTTGGGGTGTGTGTGTGTGGTGGTTTGGGTGTGGTTTGTGGTGTGTGGGTTTTGTTGTTAGTTTGTTAGTTACCATTTTGTCCTAGACTGTCGATTAGACCTAGGCCTGTTTTTTTTGGTTCGTGTGTTGTGCGCGTGCATGTTGTGTTGGGTGTGTGTGTGTGTGTGTGTAGGGGGTGTGTGTGTAGGTTTGGTGTGTAGGGGTGTGTGTGGTGTAGGTGTGTGTGTGTTGTGGTGTGTGGGTGTAGGTGTGTGTTGTGTGGTGTGTGGTGTGTGTAGGTGTGTTGTAGGTGTGGGTGTGTGTAGGTGTGTGGTGGGGTTTTTTGTGTGTGTGGTGTGTGTGTAGGGGTGTGTAGGGGTGTTGGGGGTGGGGTGGGGTTTAGGTGTTGTGTGTGTGGGGGTGTGTGTGGTGTAGGGGTGTGTGTGTAGGGTTGGGGTGTTGTAGGTGTGTGTGTGTGTGGTAGGTGTGTGTGTGTGTGTAGGTGTGTGTGGTTTTGGGGGTTGGGGTGTGTGTGTGTAGGTGTGGTGTGTGTAGGTGTGTGTTGGGTAGGTTGTGTGTAGGTGTGTGTGTGAGGCGTGTGTGTGGGGTGGTTTTTGTGTGTGTGTGTGTGAGGTGTGTGTTTAGGTGGGGTATAGGGGTGTGTGTGTGAGGTGTGTGTGTGGTGTAGGTGTGGTGTGTGGTGTGTGTGTATGGTGTGTGTGTATAGGTTGTGTGTGTGGTGGGTGTGTGGTGTAGGTGTGTGTGTGAGGTGGGTGTTAGGTGTGTTGTGTAGGTGTGTGTGTGCAGGTGTGTGTTGTAGGTGGTGTGTAAGGGGTGTTGGGGGAGGTGGGGTGTGTAGGTGTGTGGGTGGTGGTGGGTGTTTGGGTGTGTGTGTGTGGGGGGTGTGTTGGGGGTGTGGGTGTGTGTGTGGGTAGGTGTGTGTGTGGTGTGTGTGTGTGTAGGTTTTGTTGTGTGTGTGTGAGGTTGTGTGTGTGTGTGTGTGAGGGTGTTTGGGGGTGTGTGTGAGGGTGTGTTTGTGTGGTAGGTGGTGTGTGGTGTAGGTGTGGGTGTTTGGTGTTAGGTGTGTGGGTGTGTGTGGTGTAGGGTGTGGTAGGTGGTTGGGGGGGTGGTGTGAGGGTGTGTGTGAGGGGGTGGTGAGGTGTGTGTTAGGGTGGTGTGTAGGTGGTGTTGTAGGGGTGTAGGTGGTTTGTAGGGGTGTGTGTGGGTGTATGTGTGTGTGTAGGTGTGGGGTGGGAGGTGTGTGTGTGTAGGTGGTGTGTGTGGTGTGGTTTTTAGGTGTGGGTTTTGTGGTGTGGGGGAGGGGGTTGGGGTGTTTTGGAGGGTGGTGTGAGGTGTTGGGTGGGTGGGTGGTTGGTGTTTTTGGGTGGGTTTTGGGGTGGTGGGGGGTTTGGGAGGTTTGGGTGTGGTTGTGTTGGGGTTGGGTGGTGGTGTGGGGTGTGGTGTGGGGGTGGGGGGGGGTGTGTGGTGGTGTGTGGGTGTGAGGGTGTGTGGGGGGTTTGTTCATCAGTAGCCACCTTCGACTTTAAGTAATATTTAAAACCAAAAGTAAGCTGACTTAGATTAATATATAATGTATAATATATATATATATATATATATTTAAATTATAAATATTAATATATATATTTATATATATATAAATTTTGTGTGTGTGTGTGTGTGTGTGTGTGTGTGTGGTGTGTGTGTTAGGTGGTCATAGGTTTTGTGAAAATCTTGGTTCAGTGATTTTAGTGGATTTGAGATGGGTGGGTGCATTTGTGGATGTGAAATGTATTTTTGTGTGTGTTCAGAAAAGGTGCATTGGAGTGGGGGAGTGGATGTGAAGAAATGTGGGTGAGATGGGGGAGGGGTATGGGGAGGGCTGTATTAGAATTTAATGAAATATGGGGGGATTTTACTGAAAATAAAGGTAATGTGTGAATATTAAAAGAAAATGTAGAAGTAAAAATTATGATAATCGGAAAAGAATGGGGGCGTGAAACATGGAGTAGTTGGGTGTAGATGATTAGTTGTTGTGAGCATAGTAAATTTATGTGAATACAAGGAAATGGGGGGGAGGGATTTTTTTTAGAAATTTTGTAATGTAGGGGGGAAGTGATTCATTTAGTTTAGTAAAAAGAATGGGAAAAAATTTGTTCGAAAAAGGGAAAAATTGGAAAAATGGGGAAGTGATGAGGATGTGGGATTTTTGTCGAACTGGTACCAAAAAAAGTGTTTAAGTGGTTGTTGTTGTGGTGTTGGGTGTTGTTTTGAACAGTAAATGCGAAAAAGTGGTATAAGTTGTGGGTTGTCGTTGGGGGTTTTTGGGGGGGTGGGGGGATGTGGGGTTTGGGGGTGTGGGATTTGGGGGGTGTGCGTTTTTTTGGGGGTTGTTGTCGAACTAGGATATCGAAAAAAAGTGATTTATTGAAGTGTTCGAGTGTGTTTGGATTGTGTTTTGTTTTTTTTGCTATGTTATATTTAGTTGGGGGGTGGGAGTCTTGGTTTGTGATTTGAGGGGGTTGTGTGAAAATGGGTGTTAGTCTTTTTTGATCATGTTTATGGTGTTTTGGGGGTGTTTTTACTTTTCGTGGTGTTTTAGTGTATTTGTGGGGATTTGGGAGTATCAAATGGTGTTTTGGTTTTTGTTCTTTTTTTTTTTCGCTTTATTTTTATCGTAGTGGAGGTAGTGTACCTGAAATTGGTAATTGCTTGGGTTTTGTGTTTGAGGGGATTTGTGTGAAAATGGGTGTTTGTTGTGATGTTGATCTTTGTTTATGGTGATTTTTTGGGGGGTTTGACTGAATTAAATGGTGTTTAGTAGTATTTATGGTGTATTTTGGGGTGTTTCAGTGTTGTTTGGAAAGTTCCAAAAGGGATTTTTGGAGTATTCAAATTTTTTTAGTATTTGAAGGTTCAAAGTAAAGTGGGTGTGTGTGTGTGTGGTGTGTGGTGTGTTGTGTGTGTGTGTGTGTGTGGTGTGTGTGTGTGTGTTGGGTGTGGTGTGTGTGTGTGTGTGTGCGGCGTGTGTGTGTGTGTGTGTGGGGTGTGTGTGTGGTGTGTGTGTGTGGTATTAACTTGAAAATGTAAAATTGTGATAGTGAATTAATCGAAAAGTGTTATAAGTTGTAAGTGTTGGTGACTTTTTCTGGGGAAATTTTGTTAAAACAAAAAAATTGTGGGTTGTGGGTGTTGTGGGATGTGGGTTTTTGGGGGTTTTTGGGTGATGTTGTCGAATTTAGAGATACCGAAAAAGAATTTGATTTTTTAAATAAGTGTTCTTTGGGTGTTTGGATTGTGTTAAATGTTTTTTCCCAATTTAAAGTTTTTTCATAGTTGGGGGTGAGTGTATTTTTTTAAAAATTTGGGTAATCGTTTTGGGTTTTAAAGTGTTTTGAGGGGATTTGTTTTAAAAATGGGGTTAGCTGTTATTTTTGATCTTAGTTTATGGTGTTTTTGGTGGTTTTTTTGCTGTTTTCGTGGTGTTTTAGTAGTATTCAGAGGTGTATTGGGGTTTACTAAAAATTATTTTTTTGGAAAGTGTTTTCGTGTTTTTTGGGAAAATTTTCCCAAAGGTTTTTTTGTGAGATTCAATGATTTTTGAGATTGTTTTGAAGGTGTTAAAAATTAAAGTGAGGTGTGTGTGCGATTAACTTCGTAATATGTAAAATTGTGCTGGGAAAAATTTACAAAAAGTGGTTATAATTTAAGTTTTTGTGGTGATTTTTTTTTCTGAAAAAATAGTTAAAACGAAAAAAAATGCAAAACCTTGTTTTGAAATTTTTTAAAAAAATTTGGGGATTGTTGTGGGTTTAAACCCGAAAAAAAGTAAAAATTAAATTTTTTTTAAATCCGGGGTTTTTAAAGTAAAAAAAAGTGTATGGGGAAGTCGACAAGATTCAGCCCTTTGTGTGTGTGGTTATCACGGGGAACGTCACTGCCCGCTGAGTAAAAACAGGTGGGGTGACGTCCCCAAATTGTTTTGGGCCTTTTGTAAGAGAAAGAAAAATGCCCCCTAGGAGGAGTTCATTTGAAGCTTACCCCCCGAGGGGAGAATCCAAAAAATTGATCCAAGGAGTTGGGGTCTTTTTATTTTTCGAGGGGAAAAAATTGATCCAAAGGGGAAAGGGGGGAGGAATATTTGGGGTAGAATTTGGGTGGTGGGAGGGGTGGGGGGGGGTGATGATCCAGGAGTCATTAAGAAAATGAAATTCAAAAAAAAAATTTAAAAAAAAAAAATTTGGGGTGGGGGGGTTTTAAAGGGGGAAAAAGGAGAGCCCCAAAAACTTTTTGAGGAAGTGGGGGGTCTTGGGATTTTGATATGAGAAAAAAATTGATCCCAAAGATGGAGATCTAAGAAATTTTAAAAAAAAAAACGAAAAAAAAAATTTGGATGGGGGAAAGTGGGAGGGGGGAACCCCAAAAAAATTTTATCCGAGGGGTTGGAAAAGGAAAAAGAAAAGGAAAATTTTAAAAAAAAACGAAAAAAATCGGAAAAAAACGGGGGGGGGGGTGCCCGAAGGCGGGGCGGGCGCGAGGGGGGGCCAAAAAGGGCGGCTCGGGGAGGGCCCCCGGGCGGCGGGGGGGCCGGGGGGGGGCGCGAAGGGGGGGGAGGGGGGCGCGGGGGGGCGCGGGTGGGGGGCGCGGGTGGGGGGTTGAAAGGGGGGGGGTGGGGGGCTTTAAAGGGCGGGTGGTCAGGGCCCAGGTGGTCGAGGGGGGAGGGGGGTCGAGGGTGGGTGGGCGAGGGTGAGGTGTCGAGGGTGAGGGGGTCTTGAAGGGGGAGGTCAAAGGGATTACATTAAAAAAGGGGTGAAAAGGGTCCCAAGGGGGAAGGGAGCCACTAAACACCTAAAAGCGCTCCCCTAAGCCCTTTTCAGGAGCAGCCCCCAGCCCCATATGCTCACCGCTTTCAGCTAAATATCGTACCAAAAACACATTTTAATAT
>NC_069399.1:100691205-100758862 GCF_026875155.1 Cherax quadricarinatus
CCCAAAATGGTTTTTGGGGCCCATTTTTCCCCTAAACCCCCAAACAAATGGGGTTTAAAAAAAATTCCTAAAACCCCCCCCCCCACCCCTAAACCCTACCCCTTCCATCCAAAAACCCACTAAACCCCCAATCACTCCCCCTTCCCCTACACCAACCCCTCAACACCCCCCACCCTCTACAAAAAAATTTTTAATCCCCACCTCCCCTAACCCAAACCAATTCTCGCTTATCACACCACACCTCCCCACATACATCCCCAAAACCCTCCCCTTCTCCCCTCCAAACACACCACCTCACACCCAATAACTTTAAAACTATACCCATACACCCTTTTCCCTCAAAAAATTCTCCCCAAAATCCCAATCACCACTCACCTTTTCCCCTCACAACTACACCTCACTTATACACCCCTACACTCCACCCCAAAATCAATCACTACACCTCCTCCATACTCTCCCCCAATTTAATAATTTTCTCCCCAAATTTTTTTTAAATTATACCTTTCCTTTCTGTTTTCCCCTTTAGGGTTCCCGGAACCCCCAACCAAAAACCCAATTTAATTTTCCCAAACCCCAAGGGAAGGTCAAAAAAAGAGGCCCTGTAAAATAACTTGGGGGATTTTAACTTTTAACTCCACCCTTTCCAAGACTCCCCTTTATTAATTACACCAAATTTAATTTTAAAAAAGGGAAATCCAAATCCTTTCAAAGCCTATTTTACGGAAAAAATTTTTTTCCAAATATTAAGGGGCCCACTCCCAAAAAATCTTCACCTTTTTCCAAATATTAAAACAAACCTTAATTTTTCCAATTGCCCCTTTCCATTTTTCCTCCCCCAAAAAATTTAGGACGGACCTCTTACCTTATCATACTTTTCACTTATTTCAATGTAACCTTCACACACCCCCTATTTTTTAAATTTCTTTTATCTGTTTTTTAATTTCCTCTCATTTTTAATTATAACTTTTAACATTTTAAAAGGGGAACTAAAACCCAACCCAATTGACCCTTCCCCTGTTATCCCTTCTTATAAAGGAAACTTGTTTCTCTTTGCCAACCCTGGTCTTACTTTCCCCTTTTAAAAAAAAAAAAAAAATTCAAAATAAAATCAACCTTTTAAAATTTTTCAAAAATTTACCCTAAATGGTTCCCCCCTTTAAAATAACCTACTTTAGTTTCCCTTCCCCCCTATGGTTTTTTCCACTAAAAGGGGGGGGTTTTTTCCCCTTAAAATAAATTCATCTTCCTTAATTTAACAATTTCTAATATCCTTATCCAAAAATTAATAAAAAAACTTCTTTTTTTTAAGAAATTTTTTTGGGGTTTTAAGGGGTTAATTCCTTTTTTTTTTCCAACAAAATTTTTTTTGAAACATCATTTATTCACCCCTTTCCCTCCTTTTTACATGCTAAAAACCTTTTTCCCCAAATTTTCATTCCGACACTTATTTTTAAAAATTCTATATCTAACTTTTTCCCTTACAACTTTAAATTTTATATTAAAAAAGGGAAAAGGGAAAACCCAGGAAAATTTTGCGATTTTGGGGTTTTAGGTTTTTTGGGTCCTTTTTTTCTGCCCTCAAAACACGAAAGGGTTTTCAGGTACTTTTGCTACCTCATTTACACTTAGGTCACACTACACATACTTTGTACAAGCATATATATACACACCCCTCTGGGTTTTCTTCTATTTTCTTACTAGTTTTGTTCTTGTTAATTTTCCCTCTTACCTCCATGGGGAAGGGGAAAACAGAATTTTTCCCTCTGTAAGTCATGCGTTTTTGTAAGAGACGACTAAAATGCCAAGAGCAAGGGCTGGTAACCCCTTCTCCTGTATATATTACTAAATGTAAAGGAGAAATTTTCGTTTTTCCTTTTTTGGGGCCACCCGTTTCGGTGGGATACACCCGGGTTTTTAAAAAAAAAAAAAAAAAATTCAAGATTAAATATAAATATACATACAAAAAACAATGACAAATAAATATAAAGCACTAATAAAATGGATAAATGAACATTTAACATCACACTTACCTTTATAGATTTACCTTTATTGACTTGATTTGTTGGTGTACTGTAGAGGCATAGAAGGCAAGAGGAAGGCAAGTTTATTATGCTTCAATATGATGCTAATATCATCTCTACGGCTTATTTATCTATCACAATTCATCTAATATGACATTTAACACAATATTAATAACACAAAAACATGATAGTATATACTCTAGAATGAATAAAGTGTCATAATGTATGAGAGGAGTAAATGGTGTAAGTGTCGCTGTTGGGTTTAAGGGCTGCCACTAGATTATATTAGATTTTGCCACTGAAGTGGCTAGTTTATTGTGCATCCCATATCCATCCTATGGATGGTAGTGCAAGAGCATATGGATACACAAAAAGCCTAGGAGCTAAGCCCCAAAGGGTTAACATGAGAACATATGGATTTATATCTACAGATCTATAGTTCACTTATCTGTTACAAGCAAATTTAGGAATTATTATTATTATAATCAAGGGGGAAGCGCTAAACCCGGAGGATTATACAGCGCCTGGGGGGGGGGGGATATGTGGAAGGCATTCAGGCTTAATTCGGGGAACTGGAGCACAGATCCAATTCCCTAAATCAAGAGCCCCTCACCAACATCAAGGAACCTTCCTTGAGGGGCAAATTTAGGAAATTTGCTTAGTATATCTGGTATCTTATTTTCATTAATAAGATATCTTGACATGTCACATAGGTTATTATACTATCTCTGTATTCCTCAATAAGTGGACAATTAAGCACATGGTCTTCAAGACAGTGACCATATGCCTGATCACATAATTTACATTCAGTTTGATCATCATCTGTGTGTCTCCCAAACTGCCAGAAGTACTTGTAACTAAGTACTTCTGTCAGTCTGTTCACATTGCAACTTGCTCCATAAACATACTTATCTATGTTCATGTTATTAAAGTGGGTTATAGATCTACTCAGGCTTCTAGCTGCATTCCTATAACAATCATTTTCATTATTTACTTCTCTCCTAATATTATTCCTAATGCTAGACACAGATATACCAAAGTTATGTTCTACATTCTCCTTCTGGGTACTCTTCTTGGCTAACATATCAATTGTATCATGATGGAGTAATCCAATATGTGATGGGATCCATAGCAGTTGTACATTAATTCCTTTGTCCCTGATTTTTGAGTATCTATACCTGGCTTCTCCAATAAGCATGTTGTTGGAGTCATTATATGAGTTAAGAGCATTTAGTGATAGCATAGAATCAGTAACAATGATAGAGTCAAGTTCAGTGTCAAAAGTTAGCTTTAGCACCATTAGGATTGCAAACAGTTCAATTTGCAATGTAGATGCCCAGTTGTTAATTCTTATGCCTAGTTCAACAAGTTTATTATCGTTCTTAACTAGGGAGGTGGCAACAAGAGCAGATGCAGCCCTGCCAAAAGACTCCTGTTTAGCTCCTCCCTCAGTGTACATAACTGAGAGAAGCCGTGTTGGTGAAGGTGGAGGCTTTTGCCACCACCACCATCACACTTAAACAATGTATGTAATTTATAAATAAGAAATATTTACATTTTAATTTATAAATAAGAAATATTTACATTTTAATTTATAAATAAGAAATATTTACATTTTAATTTATAAAAAAAGAAATATTCATTTTTTTAACAAAATTACAAAAAATTACAGTGGCCCCTTTTTTTTTGGGTGTTTAATCGTTCCAGAGCCATAAACCCAAAACGGAAATCACCCAAAACCGAAACCTTTTTACCGTAAAAGGGAAATAATGAAAAAGGGGAATTTTTCCGTTCTAAAACCCAGAGGATAAACCAAAAAAAATTTTTTTTCCCTTAAAAGTTAGATTTCATAAAACAAAAAAAAGGGAACATTACACAGGAAAACTTCCCTTTTAAATTGGGAAGGCTTTTGTTGATGGATGGAAGACAGGGGGGAAAGGGAGGGAAGAGAGATTTATTTTTTTGGAAGGGGAAATTCCCCTCCAAAAGGGCCCTTTAGAGTTTACCTAGTCCTTATCAGGGGTGACTTCCCTACCCCTTTCCCCCTACTTAAATAAGTTTTTACATGCAGAAAAAATGACAAATGAATATAGAGCACTAAAAAAATGAAATAAAGGCCCTTTAACATCACATTTCCCTTTTATTTGAAAAGACTTGTTGGTATATGGCAGACCGGGCGAGGGGAGGGGGAGGCGGGGTTTAATTGTTGGAGAAAAGACAAAAATATCAACTCTCGGCATATTTACATATAAAAAATTCAACTAATATACAAAAATAAACAATATTAATAACATGAAACATCCCATATATTTTAGAATAATAAAAAAAGGGTCATTGCTTTTAATGACGGGTTTTTGTGTTGTTGGGTTTGGGGGTAAAGGGCCCCTGTGAAACATAAGCCGTAATAATGTTTGGGGCAAAAGGGTGCAGTTGAGGCGCCCGTGTTTTTTTTAACCCCATGTAAATTTCCACAAAAATTGGGGAGTTTGTAGAAAAATTCTGAAAAACTGAAAAAGGGGACCCTTACCCCCATCACCCAAACCCCTTTCCACCCTCTACCCCCCATCCACAACCATACCCAAACACAAATTTCCAAAACCCCCCTTTCCACCATCACAACCACTACCACCCCCCTTTCCCCCCATCACAAAAACCCCACCACCCTCTACCACCATCAAACCACTACCACCCCCACCACCATCACAACCCAAAACCACCTTTAAACCCTCACAACCCCTACCAAACCCTCACAACCAAATTTCCACCCTTTTACAGCTTATCCCCAACCATACCACCCTATACCACCATCACAACCAATACCACCTTCTACAGCTATCAAAACCACTACCAACCTATACCACCATCACAATCACTACCACCCTCTACCATCATTTATCACCTTCTACCATCACAACCATCACCTCCCTCAACCACCATCACAACCAAACTACTATACCCTCTACCACATCACTATCACCTTCTACCACATCACAACACACTACCACCTCACTACCACTCCTAACACTACATTTCGTATTTTTCGACTAGCTTTTTCTTGAATTATATCATGTTTCTCAAATTCTTTACCAAACGGAGGTAATCGATGAAAACGGAACCAAAAAATAAATGAAAAAAGTCGGCCAAAACCGAAGTTGGCGATAGCGGAGATCGACGAAAACAGAGGGTCCACTGTAAAATAATATACAGTGGACCCTCAACTAACGCCTTTAATCCATTCCAGAGAGCTAGCCTTTAGTCAAATTAGCCGCTAGTCGAATTAATTTTCCCCATAAGAAATAATGGAAATCCAATTAATCCGTTTCAGACAGCCAATAGTATTAACAAAAAATATTTTTTTTCAACCTAGGTAGTAGGTTGGTAGACAGCAACCGCCCAGGGAGGTACTACCATCCTGCCAAGTGAGTGTAAAACGAAAGCCTGTAATTGTTTTACATGATGGTAGGATTGCTGGTGTCCATTTTTCTGTCTCACAAACACGCAAGGTTTCAGGTACGTCTTGCTACCTCTACTTACACTTAGGTCACACTACACATACATACAAGCATATATATACACACCCCTCTGGGTTTTCTTCTATTTTCTTACTAGTTCTTGTTCTTGTTAATTTCCTCTTACCTCCATGGGGAAGTGGAACAGAATTTTTCCTCTGTAAGTCATGCGTGTTTGTAAGAGACGACTAAAATGCAGGAGCAAGGGGCTGGTAACCACGTTCTCCTGTATATATTACTAAATGTAAAAGGAGAAACTTCGTTTTCCTTTTGGGCCACCCCGCTTCGGGGATACAGCGTGTTAAAAAAAAAAAAAAAAAAATTAAGATTAAATATAAATATCATACAAAAAAAAATGACAAATAATATAAAGCACTAATAAAATGGATAAAATGAACATTAACATCACATTTTCCCTTTTTATAGATTTTACCTTATTGACTTGATTTGTTGGTGTCTGTAGAGGCTTTAAAAGGGCAAAGGAAGCAAGTTTTATAATTCAATATGATGCAATTCATCTCTACGGCTTATTATCTATCACAATTGCATCTAATATACATTTAATCAATATAATAACATAAATAATTTTATATACTCTAAATAATAAAGTGTCATAATGTATGAGAGGAGTAAATGGTGTAAGTGTCAGCTGTTGTTTAAGGGCTGCCACTAGTTATTAATTTTGCCACGAGTGGGAGGTTATTGTTGCACCCATACCATCCTAGGACTGGTATGCAAAGATATGTAATAAACAAAAAGCCTAGGAGCTAACCCAAAGGGTAAAAATAGATACATATGGATTTATAACTACAGATATTTACTTTTAATCTGTTACAGCAAATTTAGGAAATTTTGCTTATATATGTATCTTATTTTCATTAATAAGTATCTGCATGTCACATAGGTCATTATACTAATCCCTTTCCTCAATAAGTGGACCATTAAGCACATGGTCTTCAAACAGTGACCATAGCCTGACACATAATTTACATTCAGTTTGACATCACTGTGATCTCCCAAAACTGCCAGAAGTACTTGTAACTAGGTACTTCTGTCATTGTTCACATTTGCAACTTTTTGTTCCATACATATTATCTATTCCTTGTATTAAGGGTTTAATCTACTCAGGCTTAGTGCTTGCCTTAAGATCATTTTCTTATGGAAGTTCTTCTCTAATTTATGTTATTATGACACAATAACCAAAGTTAGGGTTCTATCATCCTTACTGGGTACTTTCTGGGCTAACTCACAATGTTTTGATGAGACCCAATAAGATGGTACGAACAGTTTACAAAGGTAATTTTCACAATTTTGGAATGAATCCGTTCCAAAGGATAACTCCAGGTAGAGTCTTAAGTTAGACATTTAGTGATAGATTTAAAGATTAACAAGATAGAGTCAGTTCAGTGAAACTGGGCCCTTTAAGCCATTAGGATGCAAACAGTACAATTGGCAATGTAGACCCCACAGTTAGTAATTATTCTTAGAATGGTTACCTTAGTTAAACATTTGTATCGATCATGAACAAAGGAGGTGTCAACAAGAGCAATGCACCACTGCCAAAAGACTCCTGTTTGCTCCTCCTCATTGGTACAAATTGATAGTTGGTTGGAAGAAGCTTCCCCCAAACCACCAACACACAACAATTATAATTTATAAATAACAACTAACACATTTATCTATAAATAACACATTTTTAGTTTAATTTATAAGACCCAATATTCCATGTTGGTTATCAAAAGTTAACTAACAGGTATACATAAGGAGTAGGACCCAAAGTTATGATAGCTGAAACTAGTTACAAAGGTAAGGAAACCCAAAAGAAGTCAGGTGACTTAAGTTTTTCATTGGGTCCATTTAATTTAACTAATTACTTTTAGGTTGACACTTATATTTTACACTGAATGAGAAAGGTTTTAATTAGTTAGTTACAAGGTATGGAGGTGCTGCAGAGGTTTAGGGTAGGAATACCAGCAGCAACTGGAGATTCTTCTGACTTATCTACCTATCCATTAATTTACTTCTCCGTTATTCTACCTTTATCAGCTTATGACTATAGCCTGTTAATTCTACACTTTATCATGGACTGATGGATAGCCTATCATGCTGGGCTTCTATCCGTCTCATATCTATCCTCCACTGATCATTTGCAGATTTTTCTCAATTTTCTGTGTTTCTTTCCACTTTGTACTTTGTCTGACTTTAAACTTTTTTGTGCTTTCTTTCGTTCTTTATCACAGGTAAGCACTAAAATTAATGCCAAGGTCAATACCTGACGGACAACCAAAACCCAATGGAATAATACAATATCGCATGTACCCATGGAATTGACCGCAACGGCTTGTAAACAATGGCACACTGGCTATATACAGAGTCTTGGAGTGGCTAGGCCCACTCAGGGCACATGGACACGTTCGGGATGAAAGCCTTTAGACAAGTTTTTCAGCGTTGGTAGAGCCAATACAGTGGACCCCCAGTTTACGATCAGCTCCCAATGAGACCAATTATGTAAGTGTATTTATGTAAGTGCATTTGTATGTGTATGTTTGGGGGTCTGAAATGGACTAATCTAATTCACAATATTCCTTATGGGAACAAATTCGGTCAGTACTGGCACCTGAACATATATCTGGAATGAAATAATATCGTAAACCGGGGGTCCACTGTATTTTGATGCCGAAGAGAGCCGTTACTCGATTTTGGTGTTAGATGATGCCGCCATTAGTTGAGGGTCCACTGTATCTATCATTCCCATCAATGGCATGTGCTATGTACTTCATACTATAGGTCAAACTTACTTCATCACCGGTATTCTTTGCTACTGTGACAGTTAGAGAGGATTGTCTGCCAAATGTAATTTTGTGCCAGCTTATCCAAAAGGGATAAATCTGGAACAATGTAATTCAGAAACTGTTGCACCAATGGGCACACTATACAGAATCCTCAAGAAATTATAGGTAACTCTTCAAAATACAGACATACCATAACTACAACTGGGGTGTAGGAAACTTTTCAGAAGTTAATTCAGAAAGGTGAATTTAATTGGGCTAGGTTTTTATGAAATAAGCAGTGAATTTAAGTAGATAAAAGTAGCCGAAACACACTCCACCCCTTAACCCTTTCGGGGTCGGCAGGCCCTCTCGTAAACTTGTTCTCAGGGTCGAAAAAAAAAGATTATTTTTTCTCATGAAATGATAGAGAATCTTTGCCCCATCATAATGACACCAAAAGTATAAAATTTGATGGAAAACTTACGGAATTATGCTCTCGCAAAGTTAGCGGTCTCGACAATGTTTACACATCAGCGATTTCGCCCACTTTGAGCCCTATTTTTGGCCAATTCCCATGTACCAGTCGACAAAAGTCATAACTATTTTGCTAGAATTCCATTTTTTTTATCGAATGAGTACAAGAAACCACCCATTTACTGATTTCAACTATCCAATAAAGTGGTCACAAATTGGCAATTTTGCCAATTTCACACAAATTTCAAAAGATGCCAATTTCCAAATAGGGTCCAGAATAACAAGACAGATATTCCTGGCACACTAAAATAATATTATTTCTGTACATTAGTCATGTCCCTAGGCCTCTCTTACATTTCTTTTGCTTTCCACTTTGAATTTTTATTCTCAAAAAAAAAAAAAAAAAAAAAAAAAAAAAAAAAAAATAGAAGATTTACTGTTATGCATACTACTGCTTTGGTGTAGAAATGATATAAATAATATCAGCGCACTTGTGAAAGAATATTAGACTCACCAGTTGACGTGTATTGGACGTGTGGCATGATTTGTTTACTTTTGAACTTTGGCAAAAATCGAACATTTCTGCTACTTTGAGCTCAATTTCAAGGTACTTTTCATTGTGAAACCAATCAAAATCATCTCAATTTCTGTAATATGTCTTCCATTCTATAAAATGAGACCAGGAAAACTAGAATACAACCATAAATAGCATACGAAAATACACTGCAAAGTCGTTGCTTTAAAGGAAAAACACGGTTGGAGTTTTTTTTTCCTCGTTATGCACTGTGTGCTGTAGGATTTTTTTTATACTGTGCACACTGACCACATAGTCCCATTCTTTCATATGTAGGCCTACCAGCTTTCTCTTGCTAGATTTGAAGGCGCTAGAGTTTATGCATACTAGTACGGCACCAACCCTGGCATGCAAGCCATACTAGTACAGCACTAACCCTGAAAGGGTTAAGTCTTCAACAGGTGCACCTGTCTCCCACTTTAATAATAATAATAATGATATCTTTATTTCTCTTTTGTTTTTCTTTTTGGGCCACCCTGCCTTGGTGGGATACAGCCGGTTTGCTGAAAAAAAAAAAATCTTTATTTCTACAAGTACATATACAAGGTATACAGGCCTAGCTGATATCAATGACATACAACTATATAGAAAGCTGGTTGTTGTGAAAAGCTTTTCTAGCAAATTAGGTCACTTGTCCAAGGATGCAACCCACACCAGTCGACTAACATCCAGGTACCCATTTTTACTGATGGGTAAACATGGACAACCAGTGTAAAGAAACATGCCCAATGTTTCCATCCTTTGCCGGGAATCAAACCTGGACCCTCACCACATGAAGCGAGAGCTTTTGCTACCAGGCCAAAAGCCACTGTCTGAAAATGCATGGAACAACTCTTGCAGTTTATTTTGAACACTAGGTCACTGGACACTGAGTGGGCCCACTTGTGAACAAGTGAGGTAGATTGGGCCTACTCGTGAACAAGTGAGGTAGAGTGGGCCCACTCGTGAACAAGTGAGGTAGAGTGGGCCCACTCATGAACAAGTGAGGTAGAGTGGGTTCAGATGTTCATTTCATTAAATAAGATGCCTTTCATTTTTTTCATTTTTAATGATAATAAGTGTGAAAACTTTAAATAAAAAAAAGATAAAAATAAGAAACAGAGGGTAAATGTTTTTTTACAATGGTTAATTTATTTTATTGTTAAATTAAAAAAAAGGACAACAATGAGAGGAGGGAGGTAACAGTAAGTTATTTAGTTTTATAGTTTCACATTCTGTGCTACCCATTCTGTGTTTGGTGGCAAATCCCCTCAAAAATTGTATCTTATTTTATCGAACTATGTTTTTTGATGAAAAGCTTAAAAACTAAATAAAGAATAAGAATGAGGAAGGGAGACAAAAGGCAATTTCTCATCAGGTCATATTCCTTGCTAAATGGCATTCAGACCTTACTTCAGGATGTTAAAAACCCCAGCAACCTAATGTATATTGAACTTGCACACTGCCTCTGGCTGCAATTTTTTCTAACATGCATATATTATTACATTCTTAAACTCATCAAGCACCTCCAAGAGACTGATGAAACACCTACACTGGTATACTACACTGCTTGCTGCTTCCTAATACATAAATGCAGCCTCTCCTCACTTAGCGAAGTACTCATTTACTGACGACTCTGATTTACGATGGGGTCTCTGACCAGTTTGCATACCTAAATACAGTGGATCCCCGGTTTATGATATTATTTCATTCCAGAAGTATGTTCAGGTGCCAGTACTGACAGAATTTGTTCCCATAAGGAATATTGTGAATTAGATTAGTCCATTTCAGACCCCCAAACATACACATACAAACACACTTACATAAATACACTTACATAATTGGTTGCATTGGGAGCTGATCGTAAACCGGGGGTCCACTGTAATATATATTAGGCTGATTTCCTCTATTCTGTTTATTACAATATATAGTACACTACTATATAAACATTTAAAAATATACTAAAAATGTTATAAATAATGCAAAGGTGACATTAACCCTTTGAGGGTCCGTCCCGTAGATCTACGGCTTTATGTTCAGGGTCCAAACCGTAGATCTACGTCATGAGCTCAGCTCACTCTGATAAACTGTGAGTGGTACATTTGGGCCTAGATATGAGAGAATACATCTATGTGGTATGTGTGCACCACATAAAACAGATCCTGCAGCACGCTGTGTATAATGAGAGAAAAAAACTGAAATCATGATTTTTCGATTAAAACAGCGACTTTGCAGTGTTTTTTCGTATGTTTTTTATAGTTTTATTTGCGATTTTCTTGGTCTCATTTGATAGAATGGAAGCATATAACAGAAATAAAGATGATTTTGATTGGTTTTAGCACTGGAAATGGCTTGAAACTGAGCTCAAAGTAGCAGAAAATGTTAAATTTTTTGCCGATTTTCAAGAGTAACCAAACGACCTCACACGTCTAATACACCCAGTGGTGGGTCTAATATGCATTCAAAAATAGGTGATGATATTTATACAATTATTACAGTATTGCTAACAGTAAATCTTTTTTTTGGTTGTGAAAAAAAAAATTCATTATGGAATAAAAACAAAATGGAATTTATTTGTAAAGCTTCAAAACGTAACTAATGAACAGAGGAATGTTAGTTTAGTTCCAGGAATACCTACATTGTTTATTCTGGACCCTATTTTTGAAATTGGGAATATTTTGAACTTTGTGTTTAAATTTGGGCCCAAAATTTAAAACAATTTCCGATCACTTTAATTTGTGTTGAAACAGTTGACTTGGCGATTTCTTGTGCTCAATCGATAAAAATATAAGTAATACTAGTGAAATAGCTAAAAAATTTGGTTGATTTGGAATAATGAAATTTGGGCCTAAAATGGGAGTCAAAGTCGGCAAAATCACCGATTCGTAAATATCGCTGACACATCAAAATTCGCGAGAGCATAATTTCGTCAATTTTCCATCAAATTTCGTACTTTTTGTTTTATTACCTTCACAAAAAGATACTCTACCATTTCATAAGAAAAAATAACAAATTTTTTTTTTGAAAATTCTTGGACACTGGGGCACCACTTCAGATTTGGGCCTTGGACCCTGAAGGGGTTAAAACAATATCAAAGACGGTTGACACAAACCCACTACCATTATAGTATACTCCTCACTTAGCGACGAATTTGTTTACTGACATGGTCTTAGGAACAGAACTCTGTCATTAAATGAGGAGAGGTTGTATATAAAATGTTTCTTCATTAACAATCATGTCCACAATGATGTATAAACTACATGGCAGACAACAAGCCTTCAGTCTGAGAGCTGATGGAGTGAATGATGGTGAAAGTTTTTCTTTTTCGGGCCACCCTGCCTTGGTGGGAATCGGCCGGTGTGATATTAAAAAAATAAATCAAAAGAAGTGCTAAACCTATATGAGCTGCAGCAAAAATGTCATGTTTAGATAAATTAATTCTACCATAACACTGGGAGTTTTCTTGAGTGACATCAATACCATTTGTATATGCACTGTCTATTAAAAGAAATTAAAATTTTAACTTCTGGGATGTCAGCTATTTCTCCACTGCAGACTGAAGCATTTGCAGAATTAGTCTTGGAAGATTTTTTTTTTTTTTTTTTTTTTTTTTTTTTCAACAAGTCGGCCGTCTCCCACCGAGGCAGGGTGACCCAAAAAGAAAAGAAAATCCCCAAAAAGAAAATACTTTCATCATCATTCAACACTTTCACCACACTCGCACATTATCACTGTTTTTGCAGAGGTGCTCAGAATACAACAGTCTAGAAGCATAAACATATAAAGATACACACATATCCCTCCAAATGCCAATATCCCAAACCCTCCTTTAAAGTGCAGGCATTGTACTTCCCATTTCCAGGACTCAAGTCCGACTATATGAAAATAACCGGTTTCCCTGAATCCCTTCACTAAATTTTACCCTGCTCACACTCCAACAGATCGTCAGGTCCCAAGTACCATTCGTCTCCATTCATCCTATCTAACACGCTCACGCACGCTTGTTGGAAGTCCAAGCCCTTACCCACAAAACCTCCTTTACCCCCTCTCTCCAACCCTTTCGAGGACGACCCTACCCCGCCTTCCTTCCCCTATAGATTTATATGCTTTCCATGTCATTCTACTGTGATCCATTCTCTCTAAATGACCAAACCACCTCAACAACCCCTCTTCTGCCCTCTGACTAATACTTTTATTAACTCCACACCTTCTCCTAATTTCCACACTCCGAATTTTCTGCATAATATTTACACCACACATTGCCCTTAAACAGGACATCTCCGCTGCCTCCAACCGTCTCCTCGCTGCTGCATTTACCACCCAGCTTCACACCCATATAAGAGTGTTGGTACTACTATACTTTCATACATTCCCTTCTTTGCCTCCATAGATAACGTTTTTTGACTCCACATATACCTCAACGCACCACTCACCTTTTTTCCCTCATCAATTCTATGATTAACCTCATCCTTCATAAATCCATCCGCCGACACGTCAACTCCCAAGTATCTGAAAACATTCACTTCTTCCATACTCCTCCTCCCCAATTTGATATCAATTTTTCTTTATCTAAATCATTTGACACCCTCATCACCTTACTCTTTTCTAATGTTCACTTTCAACTTTCTACCTTTACACACATTCCCAAACTCATCCACTAACCTTTGCAATTTTTCTTTAGAATCTCCCATAAGACAGTATCATCAGCAAAAGTAACTGTGTCAATTCCCATTTTGAATTTGATTCCCATAATTTAATCCCACCCCTCTCCCAAACACCCTAGCATTTACTTCCTTTACAACCTCATCTATAAATATATTAAAACACCATGGTGACATTACACATCCCTGTCTAAGACCTACTTTTACGGGAGTAGTCCCCTCTCTTCTACACACCTAACCTGAGCCTCACTATCTCATAAAAACTCTTTACAGCATTTAATAACTTACCACCTATTCCATATACTTGCAACATCTGCCACATTGCTCCTCTATCCACTCTATCATATGCCTTTTCTAAATCCATAAATGCAATAAAAACTTCCCTATCTTTATCTAAATACTGTTCACATATATGCTTCAATGTAAACACCTGATCTACACATCCCCTACCCACTCTAAAACCTCCTTGCTCATCCGCAATCCTACATTCTGTCTTACCTCTAATTCTTTCAATTATAACCCTACCGTACACTTTTCCGGGTATATCAGTAAGCTTATTCCTCTATAATTTTTACAGTCTCTTTTGTCCCCTTTCCCTTTATATAAAGGGACTTAACATGCTCTCTGCCAATCCCTAGGAAACCTTCCCCTCTTTCATACATTTATTAAACAAAAGTACCAACCACTCCAACACTATATCCCCCCCTGCTTTTAATTTCTGTCATGATCCCATCAGTTCCAGCTGCTTTACCCCTTTTCATTTTACGTAATGCCTCCCCGTACCTTCCCCCACGCTTACATTCTGCTCTTTTTTCACTCCTAAAAGATGGTATACCCCCCTGACCAGTGCATGAAATTATGCCTCTGTTTCTTCCTTAACATTTAAAAGTTCCTCAAAATATTCTCGCCATCTTCCAAATACCTCCATTCCCCATTTACTAACTCCCCTACTCTGTTTTTAACTGACAAATCCATATTTTCCCTAGGCTTTCTTAACTTGTTTAACTCACTCCAAAATTTTTTCTTATTTTCATTAAAATTTCTTGACAGTGCCTCTCCCACTCTATCATCTGCTCTCCTTTTGCACTCTCTCACCACTTTTCTTTACCTTTCTTTTACTCTCCATATACTCTGCTCTTCTTATAACACTTCTGCTTTGTAAAAACCTCTCATAAGCTACCTTTTTCTTTTTATCACACCCTTTACTTCATCATTCCACCAAACACTCCTCTTTCCTCCTGCCCCACACCTCTATAACCACAAACTTCTGCCCCACATTCTAATACTGCATTTTTAAAAAATATTCCAACCCTCTTCAACCCCCCACTACTCATCTTTGCACTAGCCCACCTTTCTGCCAATAGTCGCTTATATCTCACCCGAACTTCCTCCTCCCTTTGTTTATACACTTTCACCTCCCCCTTACTTGTTGTTGCCACCTTCCTCTTTTCCCATCTACCTCTTACTCTAACTGTAGCTACAACTAAATAATGATCCGATATATCAGTTGCCCCTCTATTAAAAATGTACATCCTGGAGCCTACCCATCACCTTTTATCCCCCAATACATAATCTAATAAACTACTTTCATTCGTTTTACATCTACCTTGTATATTTTTTATCCTCTTTTTCATAAAAAAATGTATTACTTATTACCAAATTTCTTTCTACACATTGCTCAATTAAGGCTCCCCATTTACATTTACCCCCGGCACCCCAAATTTACCTACTACTCCCTCCATAACATTTTTACCACTTTAGCATTAAAATCCCCAACCCATTACTCTCCACTTGATTCAAAACTCCCCCCGCATTTACTCAAAATTTCCCAAAAATCTCTCTCTCTTTCCCCTACACTTCTCTCTTCTCCAGGTGCATACACGCTTATTATAACCCACTTTTCACATCCAATCTTTATTTTACTCCACATAATCCTTGAATTAATACATTTATAGTCCCTCTTTTTTCCCGCCATAGCTTATCCTTCAACATTATTGCTACTCCCTTTTTTAGCTCTAACTCTATTTGAAACCCCTGACCTAATCCCATTTATTCCTCTCCACTGAAAAATCTCCACCCCCTTCAGCTTTGTTTCACTTAAAGCCAGGACATCCAGTTCTTCTCATTCATAACATCCAAAATCATCTTTTTCTTATCATCTGCACAAAAATCCCACATTCAGATTTCCCCACTTTGCCAATTTTTCTTCTTTTATTCTTTTTAGTAATCTTTACGGGGAAAAAGGGGTTATACCCCTTTGCCCCCGGGCCATTTTTGTTGACTTTTACAAAAAGCAGGGCCCTTACGGGGGGAAAAGATTCTTATTCCACCCCCCTGGTTTTAAAAGGAAAAAATTAAAAAAGACCAAGAACTATTAAGATAAAATCAAAGAAAATCAGTTGAGTGTGTATAAATAAAGTTTTCATAAAAAACCAGAATATCTTTTTATTTCCTTAAAAGAATAAAAAGTAAAATTTTTTTTTTTTTTGTTTTGGGGGACTGGTAAAAAGGGTCCCTTTAAAAATTTTTGGAGAGGTATATCTACTGAATTGACTCATCATTGCTAAATCTTTTTCCCCAACGGGGACCCCCCGCCCTTTTCCCACCGATGCATCCTCATTGTAAAGTACTAATTAAATCATTTTTTATATTTTTATTGCCTTCAAAAAGTTCTTGAAGGTAAAACAACAAAACAAAAAAATATCTCCTTTTTTTTTATACATACCATTTTCCATCATATTTAATTACAGTTAGTGTGCCCGGGCTATTTCAAGAAAATAAAAAATGAAAATGATTGGGGGTAGGGGACCTGAATGCTAAAGTAGGAGAAACTTTTAGAGGGGGTGGGGGTAGGAAATTTTTGGGGGGGGCCAGGTGAAAATGATAATGGGAGCCCTTTGATTAAAACTTTGTTTTAGGGGGGGTTTTTTGTTATGGGTTTAATACATTTTTGGGGGAAAAAGAGGATAAATAAGTACACTTCCAAGATATGATAAAAGGGCGAAAGACGGGAGTTTGTTGGAATTATGTATTGGTAGTTTAAAAGACTGTTGAGTAGACTTCAGGATGTAAAAGGGTTTATAGAGGGGCCCAAAACATATCAATCCCCCTTTCTAGTTTTTAGTTTACACTGAGGAAAAAAGGTAGAGGGGGCAAAAAGGAGAATAAAAAGGGGGGCATCGGGGGAAAAAGAGAGGTAAAGGTTTATAAACAAAGAGGAGGCAGTTGGGGGTAAGTTTTAAAAAACAGCTATTGGAGGATAGATGGGCTAATGAGAGAAAGGAAAGGGGGGGCGGGTTGGGGAAAAAGATGTAGGGGGGTATTTTTTAAAAAAATGTAATGTTAGAGATGTTCAGCAAAAGTTTTGGGGTTACAGGAAAGGGGTTTGCGGGAGGAAAGGGGGAGGGGACTGGTGGAATGATGATGAAAAGGAGTAGAAAGGGGAAAAAAAAAAGTTAGCATATGAGAAGTTTTTAAAAGTAAAAGTGATGCAAGGGGGGAAAAGAGTATATGGAGAAAAAGAGAGAGGTTAGGAGTGGTGAAGCAATTTTAAAAAGAGGAAAATTGAGGAGTGGGTGAGTTGTTATCAAAAAATTTTTGTTAAAAAATAAAAAAAATTTTTTTGGAGTGAGTTTAAAACAATTTAAAGGGGAAGCCTGGGAGAAAAAATGGATTTGCAGTTAAAAATAGGAGAGGGAGAGTTTTTAAAAATGGAGGGGTTAAAAGGTTTTGGGGAAAAGGGGGGGAATATTTTGAGGAATTTTTAAAATTGTTGATAAAGGGAAGAGAAGCTGTGATTTGTGTATAGGGCAAAAAGGGGAAAAAACCATTTGTGGGAAAGTGAGGAAGGGGCCATTTGGGGTGAGTGTGGGGGAAATTTCGTGAGGCGTAGAAAATTTGAAAGGGGGTAAGGCGGGGGGGGGGGATTGATGGGTAAAATAGAAAATTTTAAAAAGCGGGTTGGGGATATATTTTGGGGGAGTGGTTGTTTTGCAATTATTTAATAAATGTATGGATGAGGGTAAGGTCCCTGGGGATTGGCAGAGAGAGGGCATATTTTTCCTTTGTAAAAAGGAAAAAGGGGACAAAAGAGAGTGAAAAAAATTATAGGGGGAAAAGGTCTGTTGAGATACCGGGTTTAAAGTGTAGGGTTAGAGTTATTTTGAAAAAATTAAGGGGAAGACGGAGAAATTAGGATAGCAGATGAACAAGGAGGTTTTAGGAAAGGTAGGGGGTGTGGGGCCCCGGTGTTTACAGGGAACATATAAGTGAACAGTATTTGTTTAAGGCAAAAGGGGTTTCTTTTGGTTTTTTGGGTTTTGGGAAAAAAAAAAAAAGGGTATGACGGGGGTGGTTGGGGGGGGGCAATGTGGCAGGGGTTGGGAGGTGTATGGTATAGGGGGTTTGGGTTTACTGAAAGCAGTGAAGGGGTTTTTCCCGCGGTAGGGGCTCAATTTTTAAGGTAGTGGGAAAAAAGAGGGAAAACTTTTCCCATTTAAAAGTAGGCCTTAGACAAGGATGTGTGATGTCCCCCGTGGTTGTTTAATATATTTATAGAGGGGGTTTGTAAGAAAAGAAAATGCAAAAGGGTCTTGGCAAGAGGCGGGGCATTTTTAAAAGATAAAAAATTAAACATAAAGTGGGGGGTTTGTCAAGTTGCCTTTGCTGATGACACTTTGCTTTTGGGGAAAGAATCTGAAGGGGAAGTTGCAGAGATTGGGGGAAAAGGGAATTTGGGTAGGGTGTGCAAAAGAAGAAAATTAAAAGTGAATAAAGGAAAGGGGAAGGTTTTGAGGATAACAAAAAGATTAGGTGAGGAAAGGGTTGGAATCAGATTGGAGGGGGAGAGTATGGGGAGGTGAATGTATTCAGATATTTGGGAGTGGGCGTTGTCAACGGATGGTTTTTAAAAGGGATGAGGTGAATCATAGAATTGATGAAAAAGGGTGAGTGGTTTACTTAGGGAGTTGTGGAGACAAAGAACTTTGGGCCTTGGAGGAAAGAGAGGGAAAAAGTAGAGAGTTAGTTTTACCAACGCTCTTATATGGGTTGGGGGAAGCATGGGTTTATGAATGGTTTCAGTGAGGAGGGAAGGGGTGGAAGGGAGTGGAGATGTCATGTCTTTGGGGGAATTTGTGGTTGAATATAATGAGGGGAATTTTAAATTTGGAAGTTAGGAGGAGGTACGGGGTTTCCCAAAAATGTCGTTCCCGAGGGGTGAGGGGAAGGGGGTTTTTGGGATGGTTTTGGACATGTAGAGAAATGGAGGGAAACAGAATGACTTTCAAAAGGGGTACGTCTGTAGTGGAAAGGGAAAGGGGGGTAGGGGTCGGGGCCCAGGAAAGGGGAGGGGGGGGTAAAGGGGTTTTTGTTGGGGAGGGGGGGTTGGAAATTCCAAAAGGCATGCGTGAGGGTGTTTGATAGGAGTTTAAAAGGAGACAAATTTGGTTTTTTTAAAACTTGACGTGCTGTTTGGAAAAGGGGAGCAAATTTAAAATTTTTTAAAAGGGGGTTTAGGGGGAAAAACCCGGCAGGCCCGGGTTGAGGGCCTGGAGAAAGGGAAAATACAGTGCCTGCACTCTGAAGGAGGGGGTTTTTAATGTTGCTTTTTAAAAATGTATGTTTAAAGGGACCCTTCTGGCAAGACAGTGATGGAGTGAATGATGGTGAAAGTTTTTTTTTTTTGGGCCCCCTGCCTTGGTGGGGAAATTTGGCCCGTGTGTAATAAAAAAAAAAATATGAAGTTTCAAAAAATTTAACATTTATTAAGTGGCCCCTGATAACAAATTCAATTTTCTTGAGATAGCCTCTTTTCCCACACTATTTTTTATTGCCCCAGTCCAGATACCTGCTGGGTGCTCCCCCAGAAATGAACAGACCTGAACTCCCCCGGGTTTTAACCCTACTGGGGCTGTTGTATTTAGGGGAAGGGTGAGTTAGAACCCCGCGATGTTGTACCTGTTGGGAAGTGAAACACTTTAGAAATCTGGGTAGATTGTAATGTTTAAATAGTAATCTAATTTCCTTTTATGATACTGTACTCCTTTCTTGGTACTCTTGTTTTTCTTTTAAAGAGAATAATTTAAATCTCATCTACAAAAAATTAAAAGGGAAAAATTACTGAAAATTTACAAAAAATAAAATATACTTTTGGGAAATTTTGGTTTTAAATTTTAGCATTAAAAACCCCATTTCTTTTTGAATACATTTTTACTAGCACTATGATAAAAAAAAATTTTGCTTTGTGGGATCCCCAATTTTTTTTATGCATCAAATTTTTAAAATTATTTGGGAAAGGGATTGAAATTCTTGAATTACTGTGTTAAAATTATATTTTATAAGTAATGTATGATATAAACAGTAGACACACAGCCGTTACCTGAGGGTGACATATGAAGGTAGAAGCGTTTCCTACTATGATGGGGGGGAATGATGTTTTTCAATGGGCATGTTTCAACACCTTTTTATGCAGGAATTTGTGTGAATCGGAGACAGTCCAAATCTTTTGAGATGTTTAAAAAAATTTTTCTGGGTAGATGGTCCCGGGAGAAAAAAGCTTGGTAAAAAAAATTTTTTTTTTTTTTGGGTTTGTTTTGTACTTACCCAATTTTGATTGCAAGGGTTTATTTTACAGTTCTGGCCCTGCCTCTTTATTGGTCATATAGGTCCCCTTTTCTCCTGGGACTCATCTGAGTCTTCAACTTTCCCAAAGGGGACCCCCTTTTTGCTGGTCCCATCTCTGAAACATCCTGTTCCCCATCCACCCTTGGTTTAATCTTCTCAGTATTTTGTATGTTATTATATATCCCCAATCCTTCCCGTCCTACAGGGTTGTCCCGGGTTTAATTTCCCCTTTAAAACCCCTCCTCTTCGATTAGTCTTGTTGCAAAAATTTTGCACTTTCTCTAATTTCTTGATTTTGCTTTGCCCGGTGTTTGGGTTTATACCCGGTGCTGCATTTTCTCCAATTTGGGTCTGAGTTTCAGGGGGTTTCAGAGTCCTGAAAAGTTCCCTTTCTGAAGTGTTGGAATGCTATTTTTTAGGTTCACCAGGTGCCTAAAATGCTTGGAAACGGTTTAAATTTTTTTTTATTGTGCACCCAGAAGATATGCCGATATTATATTAAACCCCAAAATCCTTTTCTTTTTAGTGAAGTTTGCGTTTTTGGGGTCCCCAGGGGTGTTTTCTCGTCCCCAGTCTTTTCTGCCCTTCTCCAATCTTCTGACTTTGCATTTTGGGGGAGTTGGGAAATCCAGGAGAAATTGGTGGACCAGGCCCTTTCAACCTGTCTAGATTCCTTTGTAGTCCCGCCTTAAAACCTCATTCAACTGAATTCTAATAATAATAATAATAATGGAATAATATCTTTATTTCTACAAGTACATGACAAGGTTACAGGCCCTAGCTGACATCAATGGGCATAACTATTTTGAAAGGCCCCTCGTTTTGCAGAGCTTTTTAGGCAAATTAGGGGCAGTTCTGTCCAGGAAGCAACCCCCCACCGGTTTGGCTAACACCCCCCAAAGGGACCCATTTTACTGATAGGTGAACACAGGGAAAAAAGGGGTAAAGGGAAAAATGCCCCAAAGGTTTTACCCTTGCCCGGGGGGTTTAACCCCGACTTTCCAGCATGTGAAATGAAAAGTTTTTTTTCCCCCAGGCCATGGTCTGAAAAAAATGGGGGCAAATTTTTTAGTATACCCCTTCTGTTTGTCATTCACATGTGCCAGAAACAGCATCAATCCTAGGACTGACCCTTGTGGAACCCCACTCATCACAAGTGCCCACTCTGATACCTCATCACATACCGTGACTCGTTGTTGCCTTCCTGTCAAGTATTCTCTGATCCACTGCAGTGCCTTTCCTGTTGTACCTCCCTGATCCTTTAGCTTTTACACTAGTCTCTTGTGTGGAACTGTGTTGAAAGCCTTCTTGTAGTCCAAGAAAATGCAATCTACCCACCCCTCTCTCTCTCTCTCTCATCTTACTTCCATCACCTAGTCGTAAAACTCCAGTAGGTTGGTGACACAGGATTTCCCTTCCCTGAAACTGTCCTGGTTTTTGTATAAAAGCTCATTCCTTTTTAGGTGCTCCACCATTCTTTGGCTGATAATCTTGTGTGTGTATGAGTGGGGGGAAGGCTGCTTCTTCATTAGTCACTACTAGTCCACTATCTCCCAGCACCAAGAGATTTATCATACCTTTTCTTAAAGATATGCATGGATGCTGTATCTATTCACTCCCCATATTGTTCCACTTCTTGACAACTCTAAGGATAAAGAAATACTTCCTAACATCCATATAACTCACTTGATTTTTCAACTTCCAGCTGTGTCCTCTTGTTACTGTATCCCATCTCTGAAACATTCTGGTCCTGTTTACATTGTTAATTCCTCTCAGTATTTTATATGTTGTTATCATGTCCCTCCTATCCCTCCAGTGTCATCAGGTTGAGTTTCCTTAACCTCTCCTCATAGAACATACCCCTTAGCTCAGGGACTAGTCTTGTTGCAAACTTCTGCACTTTCTCTGCTTTCTTGATGTGCTTGACCAGGTGTGGATTCCATACTGGTGCTGCATACTTCAATATGGGGCTGATGTATATGGTGTACAGTGTTGTTAAAATGCTATTCTTAGGTTTGCCAGACACCCATACGCTGCAGCAGTTATTTGGTTGATGTGCGCCTCAGGGGATGTGGCCATATTCATTTCATAATTAGAGAGAGTGCATTGTCAGTGTTACTGGCCACCTCACCAATTAAGGAAATCACATATCTAGCTTCTCAGTGTTCATGTTGAAGAGTACCTCATAGTGAACATGTTGTTGAATAGCACATCATAGTCAAGACTTACCTATAGCCATTAAACAATGACGAGATGGCAGTTGTCTGAGGAGTAACATTCTTCCACTTGAGAGCTGCCTCAACCATCTTGCCAGCATCAACAGCTCCATAGCCCTGCAAAATTAATAATGCTTTTTATCCTAGTGTCATTTTTATCCCCAAAATTTTCATCAGAGGTGTACAAGAATTACCTTTATTTTCACTGTATCTGTGTCTTGTCTTTTCACAGGAAAACAGTTTTTCATAAAAATACTCAAAGCTTTCCCTCAAGAGATCATTTATGTACTGTAGTACTACTGTCTTTTTTTTAAAACTGTTCTGATATTTCTCTACTGTACCTTGTTCTAAATTACTGAGATATTCTTCACTGAGAAAATTCAATATTTTCCTTTAGATATTTATTTATTATAGTATTTCATGCGAGAGAAAAATGCACTTTTTCATAAGTCCATCCCACAATCCAAGCTGAATTGCTTGCCAGACACTCATCACTGAAAAGTTTTCATGTGTCCAGTCTTGAAACTTTAATTTTAAGTGACTATTGTCCTAAATGCTCAAAATTCCATGAGACATGAGTACAACATGGGTGTGTAAAGTCAGACACAGGTATCAGAAAATTATTGACAGCCTACCACCTGTAGATTCCTTGGCACACTGGCTTTCAAATGCATGAATGATCCAATGAACTGACAAAGGGTTGACCACCAGCAGTCTAAGGACAATTACAGGCAAGGAATTCCAACGATTTTATAAAAACAAACACAAAAATAAAGCAAACACACACACATGCACACCCACACAACCAAAAAACCATATATATGATCCAAAATTAAAATGCATTAAGGTAAGTAAGTTTATTCTGGTTAACACAAATACAGTTACATAAGATAAGATAAGAGATAAGATTTCGTTCGGATTTTTAACCCCGGGGGTTAGCCACCCAGGATAACCCAAGAAAGTCAGTGCGTCATCGAGGACTGTCTAACTTATTTCCATTGGGGTCCCTAATCTTGTCCCCCAGGATGCGACCCACACCAGTCGACTAACACCCAGGTACCTATTTGCTGCTAGGTGAACAGGACAACAGGTGTAAGGAAACGTGTCGAAATGTTTCCACCCGCCGGGAATCGAACCCGGGCCCTCCGTGTGTGAAGCGGGAGCTTTAGCCACCAGGCCACCCACATAGATTATCATACATAGCAGCATAGTTACAAGTAACCAGTTACCAGTAGATGACTCCTCCAACCGTCTGTGTGAATCACTGACTGTTATTCATGTTGCTGCTGACCATAGCATGTTTCTGAATGCCGCTCACCCCCTAGGCTTCACTGGTGGGTCAGTCTTAAAATTAGAGAGCAGAGAGGCAGGGTGGCACGACTTCTTCTCATACTTTCCGTTATAATTATACGTACTACTAACCAGCCTACGTGCATGTTCTTACCCAATCCACGTTATCGAACCCCCACATGACACCGCGCCTTCCTTGCCCTACAGATTTATACACTCTCCAAGTCATTCTACTTTGATCCACTCTCTCTAAATGACCAGACCACCTCAACAACCCCTCTTCAACCCTCTGACTAATACTTTTAGTAACTCCACACCTTCTCCTAATTTCCACACTTTGAATTCTCTGCATAATATTTACACCACACATTGCCCTTAGACAGGACATCTCCACTGTCTCCAGTCGCCTTCTTACTGCAGCATTTGCAATCCAAACTTCACACCCATGTAAGAGTGTTGGTACCACTATACTTTCATACATTCCCTTCTTTGCCTCCATGGATAATGTTTTTTGTCTCCACAGATAACTCAATGCACCACTCAACTTTCTTCCTTCATCAATTCTATGGTTAACCTCATCCTTCATAAGCCCATTTGCTCACAAATTAACCCCAAAATATCTGAAAAATCACTTCTTCCATACCCCCTTCCCAATGTGCACCATTTTTTCTTTTTTTTTACCCTCATCCCCTTACTCTTATCTATTTTCATTTCAACTTTCTCCCTTTACACATCCCCCCAAAACTCATCATGCAGGAGGACCACATGCTATGGACATCCAACAAATAATCACATTTTTGGATGTCACAACTGCCCGGCTCCAGCTGGGTTACAAGTATCTTGGGGCGGGTTTAAAATCACTACCCCCAATTAGCCCAAATAAAATGCAACTTTGCCAGAGGGGACTATGTACACCCTGCATATTATGTACTGGAGTGCAAAAAACTAATGAATTCGGACAAATCACTCAGAAATGTTCAAATATGTCAAAGTTTTTATCCACATGGTACTTAAGACTATTTTGGAAAAATACCCCGAATTTGCTCCCGTAAATAAAGCATTGCCAGTACTGTGTGTGTGTATCACCTAGTTTAGGTTTCAGGGGGAGCCAAGTCCCGGCCCTGCCCTTCCTGGGCGCTACTAGGGCCCCCTTCCCGAACCGTGAGCTTTTTCATACCTCGCTTAAAGCTATGTATGAATCCACCTCCCAAACTATTCCATTCCTGATAACTCGTGGGTGAAGAAATACTTCCCAACATCCCTGTGATTCTCTGTGTGTGGGTGTGGGAATGTGCGCACGTCACCAATTTTGATTGCAGGGGGGCGAGACTCCCCCCTGGCCCCGCCCTTTTACTGACCGCTACGGGTCCTCCCCCCTGCTCCATATGCTTCATCATACCTCGCTTAAAAATATGTATATTTTCCCGCCTCCATACATGCTTGCCAGACTATTCCCCTTCCTAACAACTCGGGCTGAAGAAAAATTTCCTAACATCCCCTTTTACTCATTGAGTCTTAGCTTTCCAAATTTTGACCCCTTGTTTCGTGTCCCATCTCTGGAACATCCTGTCCTGTCCACCTGTCTTTCTATTCCTGCAGTAGTTTGTATGTCATTATCATGTTTCCCCCGACCCTCCTGTCCCCATGCTCAGACCAATTTTCCTTAAACCTTTCTTCATAGGACTTCCCCTTAGCTCTGGAACTAGTCTTGTTGCAAACCTTAGCAATTTTCTAATTTCTTTACTTGTCGACATGTGTGGATTCCAAACTGGTGCTGCGTATCCATTGGGCCCGACATACCGTGTATAAAGTTTTGAATGATTCCTTCAAGGTACCCGGAAAGCTATTTCAGGTTTGCCAAGCGCCCATATGCTGCAGCATTATCTGGTCAATGTTTGGGTTCTGGGACGTACCGGTATTATATACTCCTGGGTCTTTTTTCCCTGATGAGGGTTTTCAATCTTTGGCCCCCTGCCTATACTCTGTCGCAGTCTTTATGATTTTGCATTTGGCGGGGTTAAATTCTGGGCCAGTTGCTGGACCAGCATCCAGCCCGTACAGGTCTCTTTTTAGACCCGCTGGGCTGGTCCTGCTTTTCACTTTGTCATGATCCTGTCGTTTCAGCTCCTTTACCCCCCCTTTTATTCTATGTAAAAGCCCCACGCACCTCCCCATCTCACTCCGCCTTCTTCATCCCAAAAGATGGTTTTACCTCCCTGGCCAGTCAGAAATTCCGCCTCTTTCTTGTCGACATTAAAATTCCTCAAAATTTCTCGCCATTTTCCCAAAACCTCCACCCCCATCACACTCCCCTACTTGTTTTTAAATGACAAATCCATTTATTCCTTTGGCTTTCTTAATTGTTTTAATTCACTCCAAAATTTTTTCTTATTTTCATTAAAATTTCTTGACAGTGCCTCTCCCACTCTATCATCTGCTCTCCTTTTGCACTCTCTCACCACTCTCTTCACCTTTCTTATACTCTCCATATACTCAACTCTTCTTATAACACTTTGCTTTGTAAAAACCTCTCATAAGCTAACTTTTTCTCTTTTATTACACCCTTTACTTCATCATTCCACCAATCACTCCTCTTTCCTCCTACACCCACCCTCTTATAACCACAAACTTCTGCCCCACATTCTAATACAACATTTTTAAAACTATTCCAACCCTCTTCAACCCCCCCCCCACAACTCATACTTGCACCAGCCCACCTTTCTCCCAATAGTTGTTTATATCTCACCCGAACTTCCTCCTCCCTTAGTTTATGCACTTTCACCTCCCTCTTACTTGTTGTTGCCATTTTCCTCATGTCCCATCTACCTCTTTCTCTAACTGTAGCTACAACTAAATAATGATCTGATATATCAGTTGCCCCTCTATGTAAATGTACTTACTAAAATATACCAACCACACTGTATACTTGCAAGGAAATAAAGAATTTAATTTAATTTAACTTGTTCTCTATAGGCTGGAATACTGCAGTACACTAACTGCCGCCTTCAAGGCAGGGGAAATTGCTGACCTGGAGAGTGTACAAAGAACTTTCATGGCACACATAAGTATGAATAGGCACTTAAATTACTGGGAACAGTTGAATACTTGATCCGTATTCCCTGGAGTGCAGGTGAGAGAGATACATGATAATATACACATGGAAAATCCTAGAGGGATCAGTACCAAACTTGCACATGAAAATCACTCCCTATGAAAGCAAAAGACTTGGCAGGAGATGCAACATTCCCCCAATGAAAAGCAGGGGCCCCACGAGTACACTGAAAGACAACACAATAAGTGTCCGGGGCCCAAGACTGTTCAACTGCCTCCCAGCATACATAAGGGGGATTACCAATAGACCTCAGGCTGTCTTCAAGAAGGCACTGGACAGGCACCTAAAGTCAGTATCTGACCAACCAAGCTATGGTTCGAACATCAGTTTTCGTGCAGCCAGCAGTAACAGCGTGGTTGATCAGACCCTGATCCACCACAAGGCCTGGTCTCAGACCGAGCTGCGGGGGCATTGACCCCCCGATACCCTCTCCAGGTAACTCCAGGTTAGAGTTTTTGCCTTTTACATCATGTCCCGCACTTTTTTTATACTGTGCACATTCACTACACAGACCCATCTTCTCATCTCTAGGCCAAAATTTACCATTCACAACTTATATGAGTGAGCCGAGCTCAAACCGTAGACCCACGTAAGTGATCCTGGAGTCAGCAACGCAGATCTACATTAGGGACAGTGAAAGGGTTAATTGAAACAAAAGGAAATGGCTAAAATTTGGCAGAAGGAAAGTAAAATCATTAAGACTGCTAAGATACATGTAAATAATTCATTACCACTGTAACTCGCTTAACTACCAAAACTTTGGGGCCCAGTTCCTGAACACTTTATGTGCCTCTGTAATTTTCTGACTACTGCCCACACAATGAGTATGAGGTACATAATGAAGCTATTAAACTAACTTACTATAGAAATTTAATACAATACTGCATAACTCTGCAGTACAAGTCAAGATTAATTTTTAAGAAGCATGTTATTGTGACTCAAGCTCTGTATGCACAGTGAGACTGGAGCTACCATCTCCTTGCTGGAATCACTGCTCATTTCTCAGGTACTTTGTACTGTGTGATATTTGTTGGGGTTTCACCCCCCCCTTTCTATAAAATAATAAAAACATATTTAAACTTAATAATAATAATTCAGGGTTTAAGCCCCAAAACCCCATGGGGGTTATTCAGCACAAGTTTGGGGGTTAAAGGCTTGATCCTCCATCTGTTAAAAGTGCAAGAAGATTGGTCCTATCTGGGTCACAAAATGATAGAAATTAATATTACTACTACTACTACTACAAAATAAAAAAATTAAAAAATTGGGGGGTTGTTTTTGGAAAAAATAATGGCTTTAAATGTTATTGGCTAATTTTGATGGTATAAAATTGTTATGGGCCCCTAAACTTGAGCATTTATTTTGATTTTGGGGGGTTCTGCTAATTTTATTGGTATTGTACCCACTACCAGTATGGGTTTAAATTTTTGAGGGTTTACATTTAAAAAACCTTGGTTTTTGGGAGTGCCCCACCAAAACATTTTTTTTAAAGATCGAGCAGTTGCTCAATTTTTTTTGTTTTGGATTTTGGAGCAAAAATTAAGCTTGCGAGTTTCCCCCCTCAAGGGAGGTTCCTTGACGCGGTGGGGGGGTCTTGTTTTCTATGGAATTGTATTTGTCCCTCCAGTTCCCTAAATTAACCCTAAAAACCCTTCCCACCCCCCCCCTTTCCCAAAAGAAGCACTGTTAATTTTTATGGATTTAGACTTCAGAAAAGTCATTCGGGTCAAGTCAGAAAATCAGAAAGAAAGGTCATTCAGTCAAGCCATTTAAGTAAAGTCAGTCAGTCAAGTCAGAAAGTCAAGTCAGTAATTAAAGGGTCAGTCAATCAAGTCGGGTAAATCGTCAATCAAGTCAGTAAGTTATTCAGTCAAGTCAGAAAATCACCCGGGTAAAGGGTCAATAAGCATTCAGTAAAAGACAATAAGTCAAGTCAGTAAGGCAGTCAAGTCAGTAAGTCATTCAGTCAAGTCAGTAAGAAGTCAGTCAGTCAAGTAATTTCGCCCGAAAAGGTCAGTCGTCAAGAAGTCAGTCAGTAAGTCGTCAGTCAAGTCAGTAAGTCAGTCAGTAAAGTATTTAAGGGTCAGTCAGTAAAGTAAGTCAGTCAGTAAGCCAGTCAGTCAAGTCAGTAAGTCAGTCATTAATTTTAATAGTCAGTCAGTCAAGTCGAAAGGGTCAGTCAGTCAAAGTCAGAAAGGTCATTTTTTAAAGGGCCAAAAAAACCAATTAAAAACCCCACAAAATTCCTTTTTTTCCTTGCAAGTTTACTATTTTGGTTGACTTTCTTTTAGGAAATATATTTAAATGGGTTAGTTTACGTGAGGGTTTATAATTTGTAGTGTAAAGAGGGCCACTTTTTGCCTTGGCTTTATGGCCAGTCAAAACTTAATACATTTGTTACATACAACACCAGACTTAAAAAAAACATATTTTTGAAAAGGTTGCACAAAATAATACAAAGCTTAAAATTTCTTTTAAATATTTGTTATTAAAACTTTTTGCTTTTAGTTTAAAAATTGAAATTTATTTTCCCTTGAGCATTTATTAGGGGGTTTTTCTGGGCTGGGGGAAAGTAATACAGGGGGGAAATATTTTGAGGCTTGGAGAGTGTTTTGTTAGCTTTGAAAGGTAAATTTTAAGTCCCTGAGTTGGGTTTGTTTGTGGGTAAAGTTAAGTTAGTATTTATTTTTTGGGTAAAGTATGGGGGTTTTTAAGGAGGGTTTCCCTTTTGGGTATTCACAGGTAAAAATTTCCCAAAAATTTTTTTGGCCCTTTATGTCCCACTGAGTTTTTACATATTTGTGAGAGGGAAAAAAAGGGAACATAAAAGAGTGAAATTGTCTTGTGTTATGGTCGGGGGATCCTTTTTAAGTCGGGGGTTAAGGGAGAATTTTGAGTAGAGGGTTTATTTTTGGAGTGTAGTGTTCTATGTATGTAGTAGGCACATAAAAAGTATGGGATGTTTTTTTTGGGTTGAGAAGTTTAGATTTTTGGGGGAAAATTTTTTTGGGGGGGGAATATGCGTTGGAGTGGGAGTTTTTCTTTTTTGGATGCAGATTTTTTGCTGGGTTATTAATGGTCTGAAAATTAAATGGCAGGTTTAAATGGAATGGATTAATGGCATTTCAGTTAATTTCAATGAGGAAAAATTGATTTGATTTTTAAAAGGGAAAATTAAAGTTACGAGCTAGGTCAGGGAATGGATTAAACTTGCAAGTAAAGGGTTTCCCACTGAAACTGTACCTATTTTTTCCTCAGTGGTCCAGGTAGTTGTTCCCACTATTCCTCCCAAGAGTTTTAAAAACCTTCTTCCCCCGGGCCCAATTGGTTTGCCAGCCTTCCTTTCCAATGTTTCCCTTTGGGTGGGAACTTCTTTTCTCCACAAAAAATATTGCATTTTCACGCCATGTCAGGTTCGGACTAAAAGCAAATACAATTACAAAAATATTATGCAATAGAAAAATGTTATAGTAAGTAGTTTATGTAAAATGGTTTGGGTATGATGAATTATGTGACTTGTAAAGTTTCCTGGTTTGAAAATTGAGAAACTAGTCAGTAGAAAAGGTAGAGATGCCCATGCTCAATACCAGCTTTACACAAATGATAAATAGAACATGTGCAACACTTGTGTATCTTTATTACTGAAGTGTTTTGCCTGTACAACAGACTTCTTCAGGTGAATGCAGGTGAATATATCACTGGATATAGTAGAATTTTTTTTTTTGAGGTGATCAGTCCCTCAGCCTTGATAGGTGGTCAGTATCTCAAGCCTGAGGACTGAAGCAGTCTGATGCGGAGGCAAAACATTTCAGCAATAAAAACACTGAAGTGTTGCATGTGTCTTATTCATCAACTCAAAGGTATTGCATGCCTTCAATATGATTTACATAAATGCTTCCTTGGCCTTGTACAGTGAGGTTTCATACTAGGCAAATAAGATTGGAACACTGTATTTGTCTTGGTTAAGTTTTCTTGGCCTAAATAATAATAGTAATAATAATCTGAGATTTTGTTATTCTTGAGTGCCAACAAAAATAATGAAGAAATACTAAAATTTATATTCAATCACTGGAGAACAGCAAAAAAATAATGTAGTGACGATAAATCACCAGTCCCAAATACTTGACATCTTGGTGAGCCCTCCCTTAGCATCACTATCTACATATTTAGAATGATAATTTTTATGACTCTATACCTATCCTGCAGGGAAATCAACAGATTGATGAATAATGGGCGAGAGACTGGACTTCAATTTTTTTAATAGCAAGTTAAGCCAATTCGTAATAATGAACAACATACGTGGATCCCCGCTTAACGATCACCCCCCCAATGCCCCAATTTGTATGTGTATTTATGTAATGCGTTTGTATGTGTTTTTTGGGGGGGTCTAAAAAGGGGCTAATCTACTTCACAATTTTCCCTTTAGGGGAAGAAATTCGGTCATACTGGACCTGAACATACTTCTAAAAATGAAAAAAATCGTTAACCCGGGGGGTCCACTGTATTGCAACCTTTTTTCCCAAGAAAAATTTGCTCCAAAAAAATTTTGCTCCAAAATAAAATTTTGTTTTTCAAAAAGAAAAGGAGGACAGCAAAAAATATCCTCACTTTGCATAGTTATAAACACATGCTTATCAACTTAGCCATGCAATCAATGCATTAAAACTAAACTTGCAAATAAGAATCTAAAAAAAAAAACACTTCATTTGTTTTTAAAATATGTGAGGAACTGAGGAATTTTTGGCTCAGAAGGCCCACACTTACCTACAAGCACATCAAAAACTTAATAAAAAATTGCTTGGAGGAATAGAATACTGTACTAAGACACAGCAGATACCAGAGTACCTAATACGAACTGTACTAGGACAACAGATACCAGAATGTTTAATACTGTACTAGGACACAACAGATACCAGAATGCTTAATACTGTACTAGGACACAACAGATACCAGAATGCTTAATACTGTACTAGGACAAAAAAGATAACAAATGCTTAAACTTACTAGGACACCGATTACCAAAAAATTTTAAACTGTACTAGGACACAAAAAAACAGAATGCTTAATACTGAAATAGGACACAACAATACCGAATGCTTAATACTGTACAGACTGGGAAAAACAGTCCCCGAATGTTTAATAAGTACTAGGACACAACAGATACCAGAATGTTTAATACTGTCGTACTAGGACAACAGACCCCAGAATTTTAATATGTACTGGACACAACGATACCAGAATGCTTAATACTGACTGGACAAAACAATACCAGAATGTTTAATACTGTATGGGGACACAACAGATACCAGAATGCTTAATACGTACTTTTTAAATACTGTACTAGGACACAACAGATCCCAAAAATGTTAAATTGTACATGACTAGGACAACAGATACCAGAATTTTTAAAATACTGTACGGGGACACAAACATCCCAAAATGCTTAATACTTACAGAAGGACAACAGTACCAGAATGTTTAATACTGTACTAGGACACAACAAAACCAAATGCTTAATACTGTACTAGGACAAAAACAGATACCAAAAAGTTAATACTGAAAAGTTTAATACTGTACTAGGACAAACAGTTTCCCAAATGTTTAAATACTTTACAGACTGGCCCCCCCCCCCGATACCGAATGTTTAATTACTGTACTAGGACACAACACATACCAAAATGTTTAATACTGTACGGGACAAAAAGGTACCGAAGCTTAATACTGTACTAGGCCACAAAAAAAACCAGAATGCTTAATAAGTAGGGAAACAACAATCCCAAATGCAATGTGTACTGGGAAATAACGATCCCAAATGCTTAATACTGTACATTTAGGAAAAAAGATGTAGAATGCTTAATATGTATGGAAACAATTAGCATACACATAAGCTTAATATTTTCTAGGAAACAATTAGCATATACCAGTAAGCTTAATACGTACTGGGGAAACAATTAGATATACCTAAAAATACTGTACTAGAGAGCAATTAAGAAAACCCAGCATGCAGTGAGATTTAATTGAGATTTATTAGGTTTTTTTAACAATATTAGGATGTTTTTTAATAAGAATCCAAAATGGGCAGGAGAGTTTGGGATTTTTGCTGGCTAGATTTGTTCCTATAGCTGAAAAAAATCCTAATTTTGCTGGGGGGAATTCATTAGTGAATTTATTATGCCCAATACTTATGTGAGAAAGAATTTTCCAAATTTTTATTTTTCTATTTTAAAATTAAATGAATCTTTTGCATAATTAAAATAAAATAATTAAAATAAATATGACTAATCACTTTTTTAAAACAACCCAACAAAAAAACTGTAGGTTGATGATCCCCCATTCCTGTACAGACGGTTTGATTACTAAAGAAAGACAAAAAAATACACGTAAATACTCAAAACTAAATGAAAACAAACAAATGCATTATAAAAATGATTTATTTTTAAATAAAAGCGATATAAAGGACCTGGCAAACCCCTCCCAAAAATTTGGGCTCTAGAAAACTGTTAGAAACAGAGAGATAAACTTAATAAACAGATGAGCCTCACATACAGCCTTTAAAACATGGCCAAAAACTTTAATTTCTTTTACGTAGGATCAAAAACTAGCAAGCAAAAAATTTCCCAAACTCAAATACTCAGCCGAAACTACCTCACGGGGAAATACCCAAATACTCCATATCTGCTCCAATAATTCTACCGAAGTCTCACTCAATTTTTAAAAACATTAACCCCTTACTGTTTCGGTCACATATACGTTCTTTTTACGGCCACAGTGTTTTTACGTATTTTTACGCATAAAATTTTAGCAGCTTCAAAACAAGCGGGAGAAGGCTGGTGGCCTACAGAGAGGATGGGTCTGAGTGGTGGGTGTGCACCCTGTGAAAAAAAATCTGGGACTCAGTGGTGATTGTGGGGAACGCCCCTTGGTAGCCCATTTTCACCATGCCCCACTCTTTGGCAGATTGGAGGTCTTTTTTTCCCAAGTGTAGCTCTCCCCCGCGATTTGGGAAAGGCAACTGAAAATGAATTCATGGGTTTTTTAAAAGGTTTTTTACCGAAAACAGGCCCAGGAAAAGTAATTAGTATGAAAAGCAGATGATCCCCAACCCTTCCCCCTCTGGTGCTGGGGGGGCTCATTAGTTACCCGTACCAGGACAGGAGGAAACTATTTTCCCTGTACAAGACTCGATGTGAGCAGTGAAGTGTTTGTATTTCAAAGTACTGAAAACAGTTCTAGAGTGACAGTGAGGGGAATATTTTTCCCTGAATGGCAAATATACACGACTAGCATGCAGCTGGTAGTGTGTCATATGTTTTCCCAAGGGGAAAGGAGCAAATCTCAGAGCACATCCCCTAGCCCACCCACGAACTGATGTGAGGGGTGATGATATTGTTTCAAAGGGATGAAAAGTTGAGTAGGCAGCGGTGGTAGTGGTGATAGTGGTGGTGGCATGGTCGTGGGACAAGCAGTGGGCCATGCTACTACGATGCTGCAAAACAGACAACCACAACCACCTACCAAACCCCCCTCCCACAACATCCACAACCCCTACCTGCAAACCATAAACCCCGTTTTGATATCCAAACCCCCCAGCAGACCGCACTGGGATTGGGAGCAAGGCGACAGTTTTGTTCCCAGTCCCCATGACTTTGATGAAAAAATGGAAACGGCCCTCATGTACACTTGGGGAAAAATGCTACTGAACTGGAATCTTTCAGTTATTCTTCGATGAACCCCTGATGGACATTATGTCAGGGAAAGCAATACAACTTGAGAACACAAAGGCAAACACAATTTTTTTCCCGATCATGCCTACACCGGGAAGGGGAAACTGTGGCAGAGATGTATCTGTTCTTTGCCACAAAAAATGCTTTTGCCCCATGGTAAAGACAGTGTCAAACATACTGGTCGACGACCGCTGATTTCAACCCCAGCTTTCAGCGACATTATACCAATGAATAAATTTTTGCTCTGTTATGTATGCTACACTTTTTTAGGGGCAAAACAGGGGTTACAGAAGCGACAGGTTATATAAAATCATAAATGTGTTTATGTACCTGAAACAAAAATGCTGTATGTATTTTTATCCCCTTTAGGAAGCTTGTTATTGATGAGTCTTTGATTTTGTTCAAAGGGAAAACTCTCATTTTAAGAGTACATACCAAGCAAGAGGAACCGCTTTGGTATAAAGTTTTTGTCTGTTGATTGTAAAAGTGGTCTGGTTTTGGTATAATTGTGTACACTGGGAGTAAAACATTGCAAAATCGAAGAAGTACTGGGGACTCTGTGATGTGGTTAGAACAATGATGGAACCATATCTTGGTAGGGGATATTTAATATATGACAACTGGTACCAAGCCCCCCATGATTTTTTTTTTGAGTGAACATGACAGATGTGTTGGCACAGTGGTGCAAAACGTAAGCAATCCTAGGTTCAACACTGGCATTTAGACGTGATTTAAAGGGGTTTTTCTGCCAATGACACATGGCATTTTTAGTGGCTGACAAATGTGTGTCACACTGTTGACATCAGTTTACCAACATGAAATGGTAGACACGGCAAGAGAATGAGAGACCCAAAGAAACCCATTGTGAAACCTGCAGTGTGATGGATTTCAACCTCAATATGCAGCTAGTGGACAAATTGGGGAAACAGATTTGGGTATCTTTTCTATCCTACTTACACTTTTGGGACTTTTACGACCGCACATTTCATATATATAATACATACATCTAGGTTTTTTTCCTTTTTTAAATAACTCTTGTTCTTCTTTATTTCTTCTATTGTCCATGGGGAAGTGGAAAAGAATCTTTCCTCCATAAGCCATGCGTGTCGTATGAGGCGACTAAAATGCCAGGAGCGAAGGGCTAGTAACCCCTTCTCCTGTAGACATTTACTAAAAACAGAAGAAGAAAAACTTTATAAAACTGGGATGCTTGAATGTGCGTGGATGTAGTGTGGATGACAAGAAACAGATGATTGCTGATCTTATGAATGGAAAGAAGTTGGATATCCTGGCCCTAAGCAAAACAAAGCTGAAGAGGGTAGGGGAGTTTTGGTGGGGGGAAATAAATGGGATTAAATCTGGAGTGTCTGAGAGAGTTAGAGCAAAGGAAGGGGTAGCAGTACTGTTGAAGGATCAGTTATGGAAGGAGAAAAGAGAATATGAATGTGTAAATTCAAGGATTATGTGGATTAAAGTAAAGGTTGGATGTGAAAAGTGGGTCATAATAAGCATGTATGCACCTGGAGAAGAGAGGAATGTAGAGGAGAGAGAGAGAGATTTTGGGAGATGTTAAGTGAATGTATAGGAACCTTTGAACCAAGTGAGAGAGTAATTGTGGTAGGGGCCCCGAATGCTAAAGTAGGAGAAACTTTTAGAGAGGGTGTGGTAGGTAAGTTTGGGGTGCTAGGTGTAAATGATAATGGGAGCCCTTTGATTGAACTTTGTATAGAAAGGGGTTTAGTTATAGGTAATACATATTTTAAGAAAAAGAGGATAAATAAGTATACAAAATATGATGCAGGGCGAAATGACAGTAGTTTGTTGGATTACGTATTGGTAGATAAAAGACTGTTGAGTAGACTTCAGGATGTACATGTTTATAGAGGGGCCACAGATGTATCAGATTACTTTTTAGTTGTAGCTACACTGAGAGTAAAAGGTAGATGGGACACAAGGAGAACAGAAGCATCAGGAAAGAGAGAGGTTAAGGTTTATAAACTAAAAGAGGAGGCAGTTAGGGTAAAATATAAACAGCTATTGGAGGATAGATGGGCTAATGAGAGCATAGGCAATGGGGTCGAAGAGGTATGGGGTAGGTTTAAAAATGTAGTGTTAGAGTGTTCAGCAGAAGTTTGTGGTTACAGGAAAGTGGGTGTGGGAGGGAAGAGGAGCAATTGGCGGAATGATGATGTAAAGAGAGTAGTAAGGGAGAAAAAGTTAGCATATGAGAAGTTTTTACAAAGTAGAAGTGATGCAAGGAGGGAAGAGTATATGGAGAAAAAGAGAGAGGTTAAGAGAGTGATGAAGCAATGTAAAAAGAGAGCAAATGAGAGAGTGGGTGAGATGTTATCAACAAATTTTGTTGAAAATAAGAAAAAGTTTTGGAGTGAGATTAACCCTTTCAGGGTCCGTCCCGTAGATCTACGGCTTTACGTTCAGGGTCCAAATCGTAGATCTACGCCATGAGCTCAGCTCACTCTGATAAACTGTGAGTGGTACATTTGGGCCTAGATATGAGAGAATACATCTATGTGGTATGTGTGCAAACCCCATAAACAGATCCTGCAGCACACTGTGCATAATGAGAGAAAAAAATGAAATCATGATTTTTCGATTAAAACAGCAACTTTGCAGTGTTTTTTCGTATGTTTTTTATAGTTGTATTTGCGATTTCTTGGTCTCATTTGATAGAATGGAAGACATATTACAGAAAAAAGAGATGATTTTGATTGGTTTTTTGCATTGGAAATGGCTTGAAACTGAGCTCAAAGTAGCGGAAATGTTAAATTTTGCCGATATTCAAGAGTAAACAAACGACCTCACATGTCTAATACACATCAGCTGGTGGGTCTAATATACATTCACAAATATGGTGATGATATTTATACAATTATTACAGTATTGCATAACAGTAAATCTTCTATTTTTTGGTGTGAATAAAAATTCATTATGTGAATAAAAAATCAAAATGGAATTTATTTGTAAAGCCTCAAAACATAACTAATGAACAGAGGAAATGTTAGTTTAGTGCCAGGAATGCCTACATTGTTCATTCTGGACCCTATTTTGAAATTGGAATATTTTGAACTTTGTGTTAAATTGGCCAAATTAACAATTTCCGATCACTTTATTTTGTAGTTGAAACAGTTGACTTGGCGATTTCTTGTGCTCAATCGATAGAATAGAAGTAATACTAGTGAAATAGCTAAGAATTTGGTTGATTGGAATAATGTAACTGGCCTAAAATGGGAGTCAAAGTCGGCAAAATCGCCGATTCGTAAATATCGCTGACACATCAAAATTCGCGAGAGCATAATTTCGTCAATTTTCCACCAATTTTCGTACTTTTTGTTTTATTACCTTCACAAAAAGATTCTCTACGATTTCATAAGAAAAAATAACAAATTTTTTTTTTGAAATATCTTGGACACTGGTGCGTGACTCCAGATTTGGGCCTTGGACCCTGAAAGGGTTAACAAGTTAAGGAAGCCTAGAGAACAAATGGATTTGTCAGTTAAAAATAGGAGAGGAGAGTTATTAAATGGAGAGTTAGAGGTATTGGGAAGATGGAGGGAATATTTTGAGGAATTGTTAATTGTGGATGAAGATAGGGAAGCTGTGATTTCGTGTATAGGGCAAGGAGGAATAACATCTTGTAGGAGTGAGGAAGAGCCAGTTGTGAGTGTGGAGGAAGTTCGTGAGGCAGTAGGTAAAATGAAAGGGGGTAAGGCAGCTGGGATTGATGGGATAAAGATAGAAATGTTAAAAGCAGGTGGGGATATAGTTTTGGAGTGGTTGGTGCAATTATTTAATAAATGTATGGAAGAGGGTAAGGTACCTGGGGATTGGCAGGAGCATGCATAGTTCCTTTGTATAAAGGCAAAGAGGACAAAAGAGAGTGCAAAAATTATAGGGGGATAAGTCTGTTGAGTATACCTGGTAAAGTGTATGGTAGAGTTATTATTGAAAGAATTAAGAGTAAGATGGAGAATAGGATAGCAGATGAACAAGGAGGCTTTAGGAAAGGTAGGGGGTGTGTGGACCAGGTGTTTACAGCGAAACATATAAGTGAACAGTATTTAGATAAGGCTAAAGAGGTCTTTGTGGCATTTATGGATTTGGAAAAGGCGTATGACAGGGTGGATAGGGGGCAATGTGGCAGATGTTGCAGGTGTATGGTGTAGGAGGTAGGTTACTGAAAGCAGTGAAGAGTTTTTACGAGGATAGTGAGGCTCAAGTTAGAGTATGTAGGAAAGAGGGAGATCATTTCCCAGTAAAAGTAGGCCTTAGACAAGGATGTGTGATGTCACTGTGGTTGTTTAATATATTTATGGATGGGGTTGTAAGAGAAGTAAATGCGAGGGGTCTTGGCAAGAGGCGTGGAGTTAAAAGATAAAGAATCACACATAAAGTGGGAGTTGTCACAGTTGCTCTTTGCTGATGACACTGTGCTCTTGGGAGATTCTGAAGAGAAGTTGCAGAGATTGGTGGATGAATTTGGTAGGGTGTGCAAAAGAAGAAAATTAAAAGTGAATACAGGGAAGAGTACGGTTATGAGGAAAACAAAAAGATTAGGTGATGAAAGATTGGATATCAGATTGGAGGGAGAGGAAATATGGAGGAGGTGAATGTATTCAGATATTTGGGAATGGACGTGTCAGCGGATGGGTCTATGAAAGATGAGGTGAATCATAGAACTGATGAGGGGAAAAGGGTGAGTGGTGCACTTAGGAGTCTGTGGAGACAAAGAACTTTGTCCTTGGAGGCAAAGAGGGGAATGTATGAGAGTATAGTTTTACCAACGCTCTTATATGGGTGTGAAGCATGGGTAATGAATGTTGCAGTGAGGAGAAGGCTGGAGGCAGTGGAGGTGTCATGTCTGAGGGCAATGTGTGGCGTGAATATAGTGCAGAGAATTCGTAGTTTGGAAGTTAGGAGGAGGTGCGGGATTACCAAAACTGTTGTCCAGAGGGCTGAGGAAGGGTTGTTGAGGTGGTTCAGACATGTAGAGAGAATGGAGTGAAACAGAATGACTTCAAGAGTGTATCAGTCTGTAGTGGAAGGAAGGCGGGGTAGGGGTTGGCCTAGGAAAGGCTAGAGGGAGGGGGTAAAGGAGGTTTTGTGTTTGAGGGGCTTGGACTTCCAGCAGGCATGCGTGAGCGTGTTTGATAGGAGTGAATGGAGACAAATGGTTTTTAATACTTGACGTGCTGTTGGAATGTGAGCAAAGTAACATTTATGAAGGGGTTCAGGGAAATCAGCAGGCCGGACTTGAGTCCTGGAGATGGGAAGTACAGTGCCTGCACTCTGAAGGAGGGGTGTTAATGTTGCAGTTTAAAAACTGTAGTGTAAAGCACCCTTCTGGCAAGACAGTGATGGAGTGAATGATGGTGAAAGTTTTTCTTTTTCGGGCCACCCTGCCTTGGTGGGAATTGGCCAGTGTGATAATAAAATAATAAAAAATAATGAGAAGTTTTTACAAAGTAGAAGTGATGCAAGGAGGGAAGAGTATATGGAGAAAAAGAGGTTAAGAGAGTGGTGAATCAATGTAAAAAGAGAGCAAATGAGAGAGTGGGTGAGATGTTATCAACAAATTTTGTTGAAAATAATAAAAAGTTTTGGAGTGAGATTAACAAGTTAAGGAAGCCTAGAGAACAAATGGATTTGTCAGTTAAAAATAGGAGAGGAGAGTTATTAAATGGAGAGTTAGATGTATTGGGAAGATGGAAGGAATATTTTGAGGAATTGTTAAACGTTGATGAAGATAGGGAAGCTGTGATTTCGTGTATAGGGCAAGGAGGAATAACATCTTGTAGGAGTGAGGAAGTGCCAACTGTGAGTGTGGGGGAAGTTTGTGAGGCAGTAGGTAAAATGAAAGGGATTAAGACAGCCGGGATTGATGGGATAAAGATAGAAATGTTAAAAGCAGGTGGGGATATAGTTTTGGAGTGGTTGGTGCAATTATTTAATAAATGTATGGAAGAGGGTAAGATACCTAGGGATTGGCAGAGAACATGCATAGTTCCTTTGTATAAAGGCAAAGGGGACAAAAGAGAGTGCAAAAATTATAGGGGGATAAGTCTGTTGAGTATACCTGGTAAAGTGTATGGTAGAGTTATTATTGAAAGAATTAAGAGTAAGACAGAGAATAGGATGGCAGATGAACAAGGAGGCTTTAGGAAAGGTAGGGTGTGTGTGGACCAGGTGTTTACAGTGAAACATATAAGTGAACGGTATTTAGATAAGGCTAAAGAGGTTTTTGTGGCATTTATGGATTTGGAAAAGGCGTATGACGGGGTGGATAGGGGGGCAATGTGGAAGATCTTGCAGGTGTATGGTGTAGGAGGTAGGTTACTGAAAGCAGTGAAGAGTTTTTACGAGGATAGTGAGGCTCAAGTTAGAGTAAGTAGGAAAGAGGGAGATTATTTCCCAGTAAAAGTAGGCCTTAGACAAGGATGTGTGATGTCACCGTGGTTGTTTAATATATTTATAGATGGGGTTGTAAGAGAAGTAAATGCGAGGGTCTTGCCAAGAGGCGTGGAATTAAAAGATAAAGAATCACACGTAAAGTGGGAGTTGTCACAGTTGCTCTTTGCTGATGACACTGTGCTCTTGGGAGATTCTGAAGAGAAGTTGTAGAGGTTGGTGGATGAATTTGGTAGTGTATGTAAAAGAAGAAAATTAAAAGTGAATACAGGAAAGAGTAAATTATTATTATTATAATCAAGGGGGAAGCGCTAAACCCGGAAGATTATACAGCGCCTGGGGGGGGGATGTGGAAGGCATTCAGGCTTAATTCGGGGAACTGGAGCACAGATCCAATTCCCTAAATCAAGAGCCCCTCACCAACATCAAGGAACCTTCCTTGAGGGGAGGAAAGAGTAAAGTTATGAGGATAACAAAAAGATTAGGTGATGAAAGATTGGATATCAGATTGGAGGGAGAGAGTATGGAGGAGGTGAATGTATTCAGATATTTGGGAGTGGACGTGTCAGCAGATGGGTCTATGAAAGATGAGGTGAATCATAGAATTGATGAGGGGAAAAGGGTGAGTGGTGCACTTAGGAGTCTGTGGAGACAAAGAACTTTGTCCTTGGAGGCAAAGAGGGGAATGTATGAGAGTATAGTTTTACCAACACTCTTATATGGGTGTGAAGCATGGGTGATGAATGTTGCAGTGAGGAAAAGGCTGGAGGCAGTGGAGATGTCATGTCTGAGGGCAATGTGTGGTGTGAATATAATGCAGAGAATTCGTAGTTTGGAAGTTAGGAGGAGGTGCGGGATTATCAAAACTGTTGTCCAGAGGGCTGAGGAAGGGTTGTTGAGGTGGCTCAGACATGTAGAGAGAATGGAGCGAAACAGAATGACTTCAAGAGTGTATCAGTCTGTAGTGGAAGGAAGGCGGAGTAAGGGTCGGCCTAGGAAAGGTTGGAGGGAGGGGGTGAAGGAGGTTGTGTGTGCGAGGGGCTTGGACTTCCAGCAGGCATGCGTGAGCGTGTTTGATAGGAGTGAATGGAGACAAATGGCTTTTAGTACTTGACGTGCTGTTGGAGTGTGAGCAAAGTAACATTCATGAAGAGATTCAGGGAAACCGGCAGGCCGGACTTGAGTCCTGGAGATGGGAAGTACAGTGCCTGCACTCTGAAGGAGGGGTGTTAATGTTGCAGTTTAAAAACTGTAGTGTAAAGCACCCTTCTGGCAAGACAGTGATAGAGTGAATGATGGTGAAAGTTTTTCTTTTTCGGGCCACCCTGCCTTGGTGGGAATCAGCCAGTGTGTTAATAATAAATAATAAGTGGTACATAAAATTCTTTTTCCATCTTCTTGACATTTCCATGCTGAATGCTTATAATATGTATAAGTTGAAGACCAACAAGAAACCCAAATATGGTGAATTTTGTTCGTCAGTCATCAAACAAATAATATTCAAGTACCAAGGAACAACACTTGCAATAGACCAGTGCCCACGAAATTATCAACACATGCACTCTCGTCTGAGGCCTGGTGATCACTACCTTATACCACTGCCTGCTACTGCTTTCAAGAAAAATGCTCAGAATAGGTGTTATGTCTGTGTACATACCACAAAACACCCACAAAAATGCAGAGACACTCCTTTTATGTGAGAGGAGTGTAAAACACCATTGTGCATACACCCGTGTTTCAAAGAATTCCACAAGCTGCAGCAGTTCTAGAAAAGCGTCCAGTGATTGTACATATGTATATACGTATATTATAGAACAATCGTAATAAAAATTTTTTTATATTGTTTATTTGTGTAAACAAGTTTTGTAAACAATATGATACTAGTATTTTTGCTATAATTGTGTTACATTTAACGAATGTATATATGAACATTGCACCATACTTTGGTCTCACAGGCCACATAAGTTGTGTGAAAAAACAAAATAGTGAAAAAAAAAAAAGAAACCTTTGAATACAAGTACATGTAAACCAAAGTTTACCGGGTGAGCGGCAGTCACTGCTGTTGCCATACACGGCTCATTTTCTGCCAACTTCATGCCTCTATATCTCTGTAAGTACTCATGGGAAAATTTTTTTTGGACTAAAACAATCAGAAAATAATCTTAACATTTTCATAAGAAAAAATATTTTTTCTTTTTCGAATATTTTTCGACACCAGGAGACACTCGCTTCAGGATTAGGGCTTTCGACAGTCAAAGAGTTAAAAAACAAAGCAGGAGATCTAAATAACTTGCCACCATTCATATATAGAAAAGCAGCTCATGTGCTGTCACCCATTATTGCAACACTGTTTAACAAATCTGTTGAGTCCTCAACCTTCCCATCCACACTCAAGACAACAAAGTTACCCCAATCCTCAAAGGAGGTGATCCAACTGATCTGAACAACTATAGACCTATATCAAACTTTCCCTTACTTTCTAAAATATTTGACAAAATAATACACAAATGACTTGACTCCTACCTCATATCCAACAACATACTTAACCCCAGACAGTTTGGGTTTAGATAAAAAAAAAAGTACGAACGATGCTATTATACAAATGCTTGAACTAATATATACAGTCCTCAATAAAAATGAATATCCACTTGGGCTCTTCATTGACCTACAGAGAGCATTTGATACAGTGGACCACAGTCTCCTGCACCTAAAACTAAACCATTATGGCATCAGAGGACTCTCCCTCGATTACCTAAAATCTTATCTTAACAATAGACACCAGTATGTATATGTAATCAACTCCACTATCCAGCCTGTAGCTGTCAGAGTGCCCTAGGGTAGTGTCCTAGGTCCCCTCCTCTTTCCTGTCAACATCAATGATCTCCCCAATGAATCTCAACTCCTTGAACCAGTTCTATTCGCAGATGACACTACTTATGCCTACTCCCACTCAAGCCCAGCTATACTTAGAGACACTGTAAACAATGAGCTGCTAAAAACATATACTATTTGGATGATGATCAACAAACTTACTCTCAATATAGATAAAACATACCTTATGCTGTTTGGAAACAGAGCCTTAAATATCCGACTTGATATATCGATAAACAGTTCCCCCATTACAAGACACACTGAGGGGTAAATTTCTAGGTATTCACCGTGACTGTAATCTTAAATTTCATTTCCACATCCAGCATATACGCAAGAAATTTCCAAATCAGTAAGAATCCTTTCCAAGATACAGTGCTATGTGCCCCAAATGGCACCCTTTACCCTATACTCTTTAATATATCCCTACCTCACTTATGGTATTTGTGCCTGGGAATCAACCACAGCCAACCACCTTAAACCTTTAATAAACCAACAAAAAGCTGTTGTGCAGATGATTACCAGCTCCTGTGCTAGACAGCACACCCCACCACTTTTCAAAAGCCTGAACCTACTAAATATACGAGACATACACTCATGTTATTGTGTCTACTACATATACAGAACATTAAACTCCAATATAAACCCTCCACCTAAACTTCTCCTTGATAGCTACAAAAGAACACATAGTCACAATACAAGGCACTCTTCTACATCCCTCGTGTCAGTCTCACACTGTGCAAAAACGCAATGCACATAAAGGGCCTTAAGATCTGGAATTCACTACCTGAACTGGTAAAGGATCCCCTGACTACATACAAATTTAGTGCTATGCTTAAAAATGATTTCATCTCTCAATACTAACCAAACCAACCAAAACAACTTCTAATCAGTTTGAAGCAACTCTCCCAAATATTATATGACCTCTAGTCTATTAAAACATCTCCCAATCCATAAAATATTACTGTTTGAACCATTAATTGTAATATTGTTTTTATTATAAGCAACTTCAAGATTATTATTCTTGTAAACCTCCACCTTAACTACCTCATATTAGTATTACGATAAAATAAAGATTTATTAAAGAGTTAACCATTCTTATCTTGTCTAGACTTAAGTAGTTATTATGTACTAGGATTAGTTTGCCTGAAATGCCCCGGCATGATAGTGGCTTTCTTTGTACTCATCAAATCAAAATTGTAATTACACATTATAACCTTTCCAAAGAAATAAAATCTTTAATCTTTTATCTTTAATAGCTCTGCTTATGTAATTACAAAGAAGTTATCTCAAATGTTTAATTCAACACATGCACACACACAAAACAAAGCAAACTTGTGTACAAACTTAGCATGGAGAACAAGGGTTACAATGCCTGCCATAAGAGGAGCTGCAGCAGAAGTTCCCTGGAATGACTCACTACAGTGGCCATCCAACTCTGGTACTACCTAAAGGAGAAAAGTGTTTGTGAATTCAAGTCATCTCATTACTCTAATCAGAAAACACTAATTCTTAGGCAAGTAATCTTTATTTATAAGAAATATTCTGAAGGAGAAAGCTAATAAAGATACTTAACAAGAAGTTAACATGAGGTATTTATTTATTTATTTTATGTCTTTGCAAACAGTACATTGAGATAAACATTGAGGTAAACAAGAAATTCTTAAGAGTGAAGAAATGACCTACATATCATGGATAATATGCAGTTTTTCAAGAAAGAGTTCCAAAATAACTTGTTAATGATGCATTTCTTTACTCATATCCATAAAATTACAGCCTCTCCTCACTTAACATCAGAGTTTCGTTCCTAAGACCACATCGGTAAACGAATTCGTTGCTAAGTGAGGAGCATACAATCAGTATGTGTCAACCATCTTTGAAATTATTTTAATATTTATTTTTAAATGTTTGTACAGTAGTGTACAGTATATTGTAATAAACAGAATAGAAGAAATCAGCTCTAACATACATTATTTAGGTATCCATACTGGTCTGAGAGCCTGTTGTGAGTCCGAGTCGTCGGTAAATGAGTATGTCGGTAAGTGAGGAGACGCTGTATTAAAATATTGAACAGACTTACTATCCGTAACGCCTTCTTGCGTTGCTTTTGTTGCTCAATAGCAGCCTGGAGTGAATGGTCACCACCTACGTACACAGCTGCTAATGTTGATGCACATGGCTCCTCATAGAACGTGGATGTACCAATTTCAGTGAGAGCAGATACAGATAGGCTATATATAGAAGAAGTATAACCATCCAAGTTGCAGTTGTCACCCATCAATCCACCATTGCCTGAGGCCCACACATACACTATACCCTTCCCGTCTCGACCCTGCAATTCATTCAAGCAACACATGTGATAACCACAGGAAAAAATTATGGATAAGGATCTTGAAACTCTGAAAACATAAAGTGCATGACTATTACAATCCTATGCTATTAATCTGATTTGTTTTAACATCCTTCTTGTTTTAACCTAGTGTTGGTGACATACTAGTACGCATAAATTCTAGCGCCCTCAAATCAAGCAGGAAAAGGCTGGTAGGCCTAGATGTGAAAGAGTGGGTCTGCATGGTCAGTGTGCACTCTATAAACAAAAAATCCTGCAGCACACAGTGCATAATGAGGAAAAAGAAACTCTGACTGTGATTTTGGTTTAAAACAGCGACTTTGCAGTCTATTTTCGTATGGTATTTATAAGAATAAGAATCTTTCCTCCGTAAGCCATGCGTGTTGTAAAAGTCAACTAAAATGCCGGGAACAATGGGCTAGTAACCCCTTTTCCTGTAAAGATTACTAAAAAGAATAAGAAGAAGAAAATTGTCAAAGTGGGAAGTCTGAATGTGTGTGGATGTTGTGCAAATGATAAGAAAGAGATGATTGTGGATGTTATGAATGAGAAGAAACTGGATGTCCTGGCTTTAAGTGAAACAAAGCTGAAGGGGGTGGGAGAGTTTCAATGGAGAGGAATAAATGGGATTAGGTCAGGGGTTTCAAATAGAGTTAGAGCTAAAGAAGGAGTAGCAATAATGTTGAAGGATAAGCTATGGCAGGAAAAGAGGGACTACAAATGCATAAATTCAAGGATTATGTGGAGTAAAATAAAGATTGGATGTGAAAAGTGGGTTATAGTAAGCGTATATGCACCTGGAGAAGAGAGAAGTGTAGAGGAGAGAGAGAGATTCTGGGAAATGTTGAGTGAATGCATGGGGAGTTTCGAATCAAGTGTGAGAGTAATGGTGGTTGGGGATTTCAATGCTAAAGTGGGTAAAAATGTTATGGAGGGTAGTAGTAGGTAAATTTGGGGTGCCAGGGGTAAATGTAAATGGAGAGCCTTTAATTGAGCTATGTGTAGAAAGAAATTTGGTAATAAGTAATACATATTTTATGAAAAAGAGGATAAATAAATATACAAGGTATGATGTAGCACGTAATGAAAGTAGTTTGTTAGATTATGTATTGGTGGAATAAAAGGTTGATGGGTAGGCTCCAGGATGTACATGTTTATAGAGGGGCAACTGATATATCAGATCATTATTTAGTTGTAGCTACAGTTAGAGTAAGAGGTAGATGGGAAAAAGAGGAAGGTGGCAACAACAAGTAAGAGGGAGGTGAAAGTGTATAAACTAAGGGAGGAGGAAGTTCGGGCGAGATATAAGCGACTATTGGCAGAAAGGTGGGCTAGTGCAAAGATGAGTAGTGGGGGGGGTTGAAGAGGGTTGGAATAGTTTTAAAAATGCAGTATTAGAATGTGGGGCAGAAGTTTGTGGTTATAGGAGGGTGGGGGCAGGAGGAAAGAGGAGTGATTGGTGGAATGATGAAGTAAAGGGTGTGATAAAAGAGAAAAAGGTAGCTTACGAGAGGTTTTTACAAAGCAGAAGTGTTATAAGAAGAGCAGAGTATATGGAGAGTAAAAGAAAGGTGAAGAGAGTGGTGAGAGAGTGCAAAAGGAGAGCAGATGAAAGAGTGGGAGAGGCACTGTCAAGAAATTTTAATGAAAATAAGAAAAAATTTTGGAGTGAGTTAAACAAGTTAAGAAAGCCTAGGGAAAGTATGGATTTGTCCGTTAAAAACAGAGTAGGGGAGTTAGTAGATGGGGAGAGGGAGGTATTAGGTAGATGGCGAGAATATTTTGAGGAACTTTTAAATGTTGAGGAAGAAAGGGAGGCGGTAATTTCATGCACTGGCCAGGGAGGTATACCATCTTTTAGGAGTGAAGAAGAGCAGAATGTAAGTGTGGTGGAGGTACGTGAGGCATTACGTTAGAATGAAAGGGGGTAAAGCAGCTGGAACTGATGGGATCATGACAGAAATGTTAAAGCAGGGGGGGATATAGTGTTGGAGTGGTTGGTACTTTTGTTTAATAAATGTATGAAAGAGGGGAAGGTACCTAGGGATTGGCGGGAGAGCATGTATAGTCCCTTTATATAAAGGGAAAGGGGACAAAAGTGATTGTAAAAATTATAGAGGAATAAGTTTACTGAGTATACCAGGAAAAGTATACGGTAGAGTTATAATTGAAAGAATTAGAGGTAAGACAGAATGTAGAATTGCGGATGAGCAAGGAGGCTTCAGAGTGGGTAGGGGATGTGTAGATCAAGTGTTTACATTGAAGCATATATGTGAACAGTATTTATATAAAGGTAGGGAAGTTTTTATTGCATTTATGGATTTAGAAAAGGCATATGATAGAGTGGATAGAGGAGCAATGTGGCAGATGTTGCAAGTTTATGGAATAGGTGGTAAGTTACTAAATGCTGTAAAGAGCTTTTATGAGGATAGTGAGGCTCAGGTTAGGGTGTGTAGAAGAGAGGGAGAATACTTCCCTGTAAAAGTAGGTCTTAGACAGGGATGTGTAATGTCACCATGGTTGTTTAATATATTTATAGATGGGGTTGTAAAAGAAGTAAATGCTAGGGTGTTCGGGAGAGGGGTGGGATTAAATTATGGGGAATCAAATTCAAAATGGGATTTGACACAGTTACTTTTTGCTGATGATACTGTGCTTATGGGAGATTCTAAAGAAAAATTGCAAAGGTTAGTGGATGAGTTTGAGAATGTGTGTAAAGGTAGAAAGTTGAAAGTGAACATAGAAAAGAGTAAGGTGATGAGGGTATCAAATGATTTAGATAAAGAAAAATTGGATATCAAATTGGGGAGGAGGAGTATGGAAGAAGTGAATGTTTTCAGATACTTGGGAGTTGACGTGTCGGCGGATGGATTTATGAAGGATGAGGTTAATCATAGAATTGATGAGGGAAAAAAGGTGAGTGGTGCGTTGAGGTATATGTGGAGTCAAAAAACGTTATCTATGGAGGCAAAGAAGGGAATGTATGAAAGTATAGTAGTACCAACACTCTTATATGGATGTGAAGCTTGGGTGGTAAATGCAGCAGCGAGGAGACGGTTGGAGGCAGTGGAGATGTCCTGTCTAAGGGCAATGTGTGGTGTAAATATTATGCAGAAAATTCGGAGTGTGGAAATTAGGAGAAGGTGTAGAGTTAATAAAAGCATTAGTCAGAGGGCAGAAGAGGGGTTGTTGAGGTGGTTTGGTCATTTAGAGAGAATGGATCAAAGTAGAATGACATGGAAAGCATATAAATCTATAGGGGAAGGAAAGAGGGGTAGGGGTCGTCCTCGAAAGGGTTGGAAAGAGGGGGTAAAGGAGGTTTTGTGGGCGAGGGGCTTGGACTTCCAGCAAGCGTGCATGAGCGTGTTAGATAGGAGTGAATGGAAACGAATGATACTTGGGACCTGACGATCTGTTGGAGTGTGAGCAGGGTAATATTTAGTGAAGGGATTCAGGGAAACCGGTTATTTTCTTATAGTCGGACTTGAGTCCTGGAAATGGGAAGTACAATGCCTGCACTTTAAAGGAGGGGTTTGGGATATTGGCAGTTTGGAGGGATATGTTGTGTATCTTTATACGTATATGCTTCTAAACTGTTGTATTCTGAACACCTCTGCAAAAGCAGTGATAATGTGTGAGTGTGGTGAAAGTGTTGAATGATGATGAAAGTATTTTCTTTCTTTTTTGGGTCACCCTGCCTCGGTGGGAGACGACCAACTTGTTGAAAAAAAAAAAAAAAAAAAAAACTATAGTTGTATTCTCATTTTCTTGATCTCATTTGATAGAATGGAAAATATATTACAGAAATAGAGATAATTTTGATTGGTTTCATGATGATAAGTACCTTGAAATTGAGGGCAAAGTAGCAAAAATGTTCGATTTTTGCTGATGTTCAAGAGTAAACAAATCACGCCACGCATCCAATACACATCACCTAGTGAGTAGAATATTCTTGTACAAGTGCGCTGATATTATTTAAACCATTTTTACAATGATGCAATAGTATACATAACAGTAAATCTTCTAATGTTTGTGAGAATAAAAATTCAAAATGGAAAGCAAAAGTAATGTAAGAGGGGCCTGGAGATGTGACTAATGAACAGCTAAAAATGCTATTTTAGTGCCAGGAATGTCTGTCTTGTTGATTCTAGACCTTATTTTGAAACTAGCATCTTTTGAAATTTGTGTGAAATTGGCCAGATTGCCAATTTCTGACCACTTTATTGGATAGTTGGAATTGGTATACGGGTGGTTTCTTGTACTAAATTGATAGAACAAATAGAATTCTAGCCAAATAGCTATGATTTTGGTAAAGTGAAACATTGGAATTAGCCGAAAATAGGACTCAAAGTGGGCGAAATCGCCGATGCGTAAATATCGTCGAGACCACTAACTTCGCAAGAGCATAATTCCGTAAGTTTTCTATCAAATTTCATACTTTTGGTGTTATTATGATCGGAAAAAGTTTCTGTATCATTTCTTGAGGAAAAATAATTTTTTTTTTTTAAATCTTTTGACCCTGAGAGTGAGTTAAGGATCGGGGGCTGAACCCTTAAAGGGTTAATTCTTCTTTCTTACATTTAGCTTCCAACATGGGTGAAGCTGGACATTCATAATGCAGATGTTTTTCATGAGTCATTTCATATCTCTAGTATCATTAAGAGAGAAGATGCATTTACCCAGTTTATCAGCAACCAGTGTACCAGCCAAACTATAAGCATGTTTATATGCTTTGTAACGTGTTTTTTATATAATTTTGAAGAAAATATCATAGATTGATTAATGAAAATGTCTATACTAATGTGATTATTATTGTGTTGTTATTATTTTTTTTATTTTTATTATTATCACATTGGCCGATTCCCACCAAGGCAGGGTGGCCCGAAAAAGAAAAACTTTCACCATCATTCACTCCATCACTGTCTTGCCAGAAGGGTGCTTTACACTACAGTTTTTAAACTGCAACATTAACACCCCTCCTTCAGAGTGCAGACACTGTACTTCCCATCTCCAGGACTCAAGTCCGGCCTGCCGGTTTCCCTGAACCCCTTCATAAATGTTACTTTGCTCACACTCCAACAGCACATCAAGTATTAAAAACCATTTGTCTCCATTCACTCCTATCAAAACACGCTCACGCATGCCTGCTGGAAGTCCAAGCCCCTCGCACACAAAACCTCCTTTACCCCCTCCCTCCAACCTTTCCCAGGCCGACCCCTACCCCGCCTTCCTTCCACTGCAGACTGATACACTCTTGAAGTCACTCTGTTTCGCTCCATTCTCTCTACATGTCCGAACCACCTCAACAACCCTTGGTAATCCCGCACCTCCTCCTAACTTCCAAACTACGAATTCTCTGCATTATATTCACACCACACATTGCCCTCAGACATGACATCTCCACTGCCTCCAGCTTTCTCCTCGCTGCAACATTCATCACCCATGCTTCGCGCCCATATAAGAGCGTTGGTAAAACTATATTCTCATACATTCCCCTCTTTGCCTCCAAGGACAAAGTTCTTTGTCTCCACAGACTCCTAAGTGCACCACTCACCCTTTTCCCCTCATCAATTTTATGATTCACCTCATCTTTCATAGACCCATCTGCTGACACATCCACTCCCAAATATCTGAATACATTCACCTCCTCCATACTCTCTCCCTCCAATCTGATATCCAATCTTTCATCACCTAATCTTTTTTGTTATCATCATAACCTTACTCTTTCCTGTATTCACTTTTAACTTTCTTCTTTTGCACACCCTACCAAATTCATCCACCAATCTCTGCAACTTCTCTTCAGAATCTCCCAAGAGCACAGTGTCATCAGCAAAGAGCAACTGTGACAACTCCCACTTTACGTGTGATTCTTTATCTTTTAACTCCATGCCTTTTGCCAAGACCCTTGCATTTACTTCTCTTACAACCCCATCTATAAATATATTAAACAACAATGGTGACATCACACATCCTTGTCTAAGGCCTACTTTTACTGGGAAATAATTTCCCTCTTTCCTACATACTCTAACTTGAGCCTCACTATCCTCGTAAAAACTCTTCACTGCTTTCAGTAACCTACCTCCTACACCATACACCTGCAACATTGCCCCCCTATCCACCCTGTCATACGCCTTTTCCAAATCCATAAATGCCACAAAGACCTCTTTAGCCTTATCTAAATACTGTTCACTTATATGTTTCACTGTAAACACCTGGTCCACACACACCCCCTACCTTTCCTAAAGCCTCCTTGTTCATCTGCCATCCTATTCTCCGTCTTACTCTTAATTCTTTCAATAATAACTCTACCATACACTTTACCAGGTATACTCAACAGACTTATCCCCTTATAATTTTTGCACTCTCTTTTGTCCCCTTTGCCTTTATACAGAGGAACTATGCATGCTCTCTACCAATCCCTAGGTACCTTACCCTCTTCCATACATTTATTAAATAATTGCACCAACCACTCCAAAACTATATCCCCACCTGCTTTTAACATTTCTATCTTTATCCCATCAATCCCAGCTGCCTTACCCCCTTTCATTTTACCTACTGCCTCACGAACTTCCCCCACACTCATAACTGGCTCTTCCTCACTCCTACAAGATGTTATTCCTCCTTGCCCTATACACGAAATCACAGCTTCCCTATCTTCATCAACATTTAACAATTCCTCAAAATATTCCCTCCATCTTCCCAATACCTCTAACTCTCCATTTAATAACTCTCCTCTCCTATTTTTAACTGACAAATCCATTTGTTCTCTAGGCTTCCTTAACTTGTTAATCTCACTCCAAAACTTTTTCTTATTTTCAACAAAATTTGTTGATAACATCTCACCCACTCTCTCATTTGCTCTCTTTTTACATTGCTTCACCACTCTCTTAACCTCTCTCTTTTTCTCCATATACTCTTCCCTCCTTGCATCACTTCTACTTTGTAAAAACTTCTCATATGCTAACTTTTTCTCCCTTACTGCTCTCTTTACATCATCATTCCACCAATCGCTCCTCTTCCCTCCCGCACCCACTTTCCTGTAACCACAAACTTCTGCTGAACACTCTAACACTACATTTTTAAACCTACCCCATACCTCTTCGACCCCATTGCCTATGCTCTCATTAGCCCATCTATCCTCCAATAGCTGTTTATATCTTACCCTAACTGCCTCCTCTTTTAGTTTATAAACCTTCACCTCTCTCTTCCCTGATGCTTCTATTCTCCTTGTACCCCATCTACCTTTTACTCTCAGTGTAGCTACAACTAGAAAGTGATCTGATATATCTGTGGCCCCTCTATAAACATGTACATCCTGAAGTCTACTCAGCAGTCTTTTATCTACCAAATACATAATCCAACAAACTACTGTCATTTCGCCCTACATCATATCTTGTATACTTATTTATCCTCTTTTTCTTAAAATATGTATTGCCTATAACTAAACCCTTTCTATACAAAGTTCAATCAAAGGGCTCCCATTATCATTTACACCTGGCACCCCAAACTTACCTACCACACCCTCTCTAAAAGTTTCTCCTACTTTAGCATTCAGATCCCCTACCACAATTACTCTCTCACTAGGTTCAAAGGCTCCTGTACATTCACTTAACATCTCCCAAAATCTCTCTCTCTCCTCTACATTCCTCTCTTCTCCAGGTGCATACATGCTTATTATGACCCACTTTTCACATCCAACCTTTACTTTAATCCACATAATTCTTGAATTTACACATTCATATTCTCTTTTCTCCTTCCATAACTGATCCTTCAACATAACTGCTACCCCTCCCTTTGCTCTAACTCTCTCAGATACTCCAGATTTAATCCCATTTATTTCCCCGAACCGAAACTCCCCTACCCTTCAGCTTTGTTTCGCTTAGGGCCAAGACATCCAACTTCTTTTCATTCATAACATCAGCAATCATCCGTTTCTTGTCATCCGCACTACATTCACGCACATTCAAGCATCCCAGTTTTATAAAGTTTTTCTTCTTCTCTTTTTTAGTAAATGTCTACAGGAGAAGGGGTTACTAGCCCATTGCTCCCGGCATTTTAGTCGCCTCATACGACACGCATGGCTTATGGAGGAAAGATTCTTTTCCACTTTCCCATGGACAATAGAAGAAATAAAGAAGAACAAGAGCTATTTAGAAAAAAGGGAAAAACCTAGATGTATGTATATATATATGCATGTGCATGTCTGTGAAGTGTGACCAAAGTGTAAGTAGGAGTAGCAAGATATCCCTGTTATCTAGCGTGTTTATGAGACAGAAAAAGAAACCAGTAATCCTACCATCATGCAAAACAGTTACAGGTTTCTGTTTCACAGTCATCTGGCAGGACAGTAGTACTTCCCTGGGTGGTTGCTGTCTACCAACCTACTACAAAATTTATAGGGGAATAAGTCTGTTGAGTATACCTGGTATGGTAGAATTATTATTGAAAGAATTAAGAGTAAGAAGGACAGTAGGAGAGTAGATGGATAAGGAGGCTTTAGGAAGGGTAGGGGGTGTGCAGACCAAGCATTTACAGTGAAACATATAGGTGAACAGTATTTAGAAAAGGGTAAAGAGGTTTTTGTGGCATTTATGGATTTGGAAAAGGCGTATGACAGGGTGGACAGGGGGGCAATGTGGCAAATGTTGCAAATGTATGGAATAGGAGGTAGGTTATTGAAAGCAGTGAAAAGCTTTTATCTAGGTAGTAGGTTGGTAAACAGCAACCACCCAGGGAGGTACTACCGTCCTGCCAAGTGAGTGTACAACGAAAGCCTGTAATTGTTTTACATGATGGTAGGATTGCTGGTGTCTTTTGTCTGTCTCATAAACATACAAGATTTCAGGTATGTCTTGCTACTTCTACTTGCATTTAGGTCACACTACACATACATGTACAAGCATATATATACACACACACACCCCTCTGGGTTTTCTTCTATTTTCTTTCTAGTTCTTGTTCTTGTTTATTTCCTCTTACCTCCATGGGGAAGTGGAACAGAATTCTTCCTCCGTAAGCCATGCGTGTTGTAAGAGGCGACTAAAATGCCGGGAGCAAGGGGCTAGTAACCCCTTCTCCTGTATATATTACTAAATTTAAAAAGAGAAACTTTAGTTTTTTCTTTTGGGCCACCCTGCCTCGGTGGGATACGGCTGGTATGTTGAAAGAAGAAGAAAGAAAAGCTTTTATGAGGATAGTGAGGCTCAGGTTAGAGTATGTAGGAGAGAGGGAGATTATTTCCCAGTAAAAGCAGGCCTTAGACAAGGATGTGTGATGTCACCATGGTTGTTCAACACATTTATAGATGGGTTCGTAAGAGAAGTGAATGCTCAGGTGTTGGCGAGAGGTGTGGGGTTAAAAGATAAAGAATCTAACACAGTGTGGGAGTTGTCACAGTTGCTCTTTGCTGATGACACTGTGATTTTTGTGAGATTCTGAAGAGAAGTTGCAGAGGTTGGTGGATGAGTTTAATAGGGTATGTAAAAGAAGAAAATTAAAAGTGAATACAGGAAAGAGTAAGGAGATAAGGATAACAAAAAAATTAGGTAATGAAAGATTGGATATGAGATTGGAGGGAGAGAATATGGAGGATGAGAATGTATTCAGATATTTAGGAGTGGACGTGTCAGAAGATGGGTCTGTGAAAGATGAGGTGAATCACAGAACTGATGAGGGGAAAAAGGTGAGTGGTGCACTGAGCAGTCTGTGGGGACAAAGAACCTTGGCCATGGAAGCAAAGAGGGGAATGTATGAGAGTATAGTTATACCAATGCTCTTATATGGGTGCAAAGCATGGGTGCAACAAGGAGAAGGCTGGAGGCAGTGGAGAAATTATGTCTGAGTGCAATGCGTGGTGTGAATATAATGCAGAGAAATCATAGTTTGATTAGATTTTGCCACCGATGTGGCTAGTTTATTGTGCACCCCATATCCATCCTGAGTGCAAGACTATATGGATACACAAAAGGCCTAGGAACTAGGCCCCAAAAGGGTTAACAGGTGTACATGTGGGTTTTTATTTATCTACATATCTACAGTTCAGTTATCTGTTACATGCAAATTTAGGTAATTTGCTTAGTACGTATATCTGGTACCTTATTTTCATTAATAAGATATCTTGACATGTCACTAGGTTATTATACTGTCTGTCTCTGTATTCCTCAGTAAGTGGACAATTAAGCACATAGTGTTCAAGACAGTGATCACATGCCTGATCACATAATTTGCATTTAGTTTGATCATCATCTGTGTGTCTCCCAAACTGCCAGAAGTACTTGTAACCAAGCCTAAGCCTGGCCACTACAACATCAGTCAGTCTGTTCACATTGTACGTTGCTCCATAAACATACTCATCAACGTTCACATTATCATAGGGGGTTATAGATCTACTCAGGCTTCTAACTGCATTCCTATAATAAACATTTTCATTATTTACTTCTCTCCTAATATTATTCCTAATGCTAGACACAGATATACCTAAGTTATATTCTACATTCTCCTTCTGGGTACTCTTCTTGGCTAACATATCAAGTTTATCATGAAGGAGTAATCCAATGTATGATGGGATCATATAGTTACACCAATGCTCTTTTATGGGTGCGAAGCATGAGTGCTGAATGTTGCAACAAGGAGAAGGCTGGAGGCAGTGGAGATGTCATGTCTGAGGGCAATGTGTGGTGTGAATATAATGCAGAGAAATCATAGTTTGGAAATTAGGAGGTGTGGGATTATGAAAAGTATTATCCAGAGGGCTGAGGAGGGGTTGTTGTGGTGGTTTGGACATGCAGAGAGGATGGAACAAAACAGAATGACTTTGAGAGTGTATAAATCTGTAGTGGATGGAATGCAGGATAGAGAATCTCACTTTCAAAGTCTATAACCTTGTATCAATTGCATCTGCAAGAAAAATAACAGAATAAATAATGAGAACCTTCAAAATTAAGGATGCCAAGCCCATGATGACACTCTTTAGGTCATTGTTCTATCTAGGCTGAAATAGTGATGCACACTAACAGCAGCTTTCAAGGCAGGTGAAATTGCTGACTTAGAAAATATACAGATAACCTTCACGGCACACATAACTGCAATAAAACACCTTAATTACTAGGAACGCTTGAAGTTCCTCAACCTGTACTCCCTAGAATGCAGGCGGAAGAGATACATGATTATATGCACTTGGAAAATCCTAGAGAAATTAGTACCAAACTTGCACACAAAAATCACTCTCCATTAAAGCAAAAGACTTGGCAGACGATGCAACATCCCTTCCAATGAAAAGTAGGGGCGCCACTAGCACTATAAGAGACAACACAATAAGTGTCAGGGGCCCAAGACTGTCCAACTGCCTCCCAGCATACATAAGGGGGATTACCAACAGACCCCTGGCTGTCTTCAAGAAGATGCTGGATAGGCACCTAAAGTCAGTATACCTGACCAGCCGGGCTGTGGTTCGTATGTCAGGTTGTGTGCAGCCAACAGTAACAGCCTGGTTGATCAGGCCCTGATCCACCATGAGCCCTGGTCACAGACCAGGCCACAGGAGTGTTGACCCCTTAAACCCTCTCCAGGTATACTTCAGGTAATACTCCAGGAAAGGTTGGAGGGAGGGGGTAAAGGAGGTTTTGTGTGCGAGGGGCTTGGACTTCCAGCAAACATGCGTGAGCATGTTAGATAGGAGCGAATGGAGACAAATGGTTTTTAGGACTTGACATGCTGTTGGAGTGTGAGCAGGGTAATATTTATGAAGGGATTCAGGGGAACCAGCAACTGGACTTGAGTCCTGGAGATGGGAAGTACAGTGTCTGCACTCTGAAGGAGAGGTATTAATGTTGTAGTACTATAACTGTAGTGTAAGCATGCTTCTGGCAAGACAATGATGGCGTGAATGATGGCGAAAGTTTTTCTTTTTCGGGTCACCCTACCTTGGTGGGAAACGGCCGATGTTTCAATAATAAAAATTATAAATATAAACTACATTTTGTATATTTTACATAGCCGGACTTGAGTCCTGGAAATGGGAAGTACAATGCCTGCCCTCTAAAGGAGGGGTTTGGGATATTGGCAGTTTGGAGGGATATGTTGTCTATCTTTATATGTGTATGCTTCTAAACTGTTGTATTCTGAGCACCTCTGCAAAAACAGTGATAATGTGTGAGTGTGGTGAAAGTGTTGAATGATGATGAAAGTATTTTCTTTTTGGGGATTTTCTTTCTTTTTTGGGTCACCCTGCCTCGGTGGGAGACGGCTGACTTGTTGGAAAAAAAAAAAAATATGTATCTCATAAATATCAACCTGTGACCCAATCAAACTTTGTTACTATTTAACTTCATTACCTAACAGAATACTCCATTCTACTGATTACACAGCAACACAGTAAATGAAAATATGACCTGTCTTTGTAATACTCATTTGTACTAAATTGTTATCTGTTTTACAATAATTTTTGTACCACTGAATGTATCACTGCTTAGTTAATCATAAGTTAATTTTAAGCCTGCCCATAATGCTCTGCATACAAGGGGCTTTTGCATGCTGCACTTTAAAAACTGTATTCCTTGTACTTCTCTGTATCATGTTCAAATAAATAAATAAATAAAAAAGAAGAGTCTTGAATTGATAAAGTGTTTCTTTTATATTCACAGGTAATGAATTCCAGATTTTTGGACCTTTTATGTGCATTGAGTTTTTACACAGTGTGAGATGGACATGGGGAACATCAAAGAGTGATCTGTGCCTTGTGTTATGGTCATGTGTTCTGTTGAGGTTGGTAAGGAGAAGTTTGAGGGGAGGGTTTATATCTGAGTTTAGTGTTCTATGTATGTAGTAGGCACAATAATAAGTATGGATGTTTTGTATGGTGAGTAAGTTCAGAGTTTTGAATATTGGTGGAGTATGCTGCCTGCAGTGAGAATCTGTCATCATTCTGACTGCAGCCTTTTGCTGGGTAATTAATGGCCTGAGATGATTTATTATTGTTGAACTCCATGCACAAATTCCATGGGTGAGATAGGGGTAAATGAGTGAGTGATATAGGGCCAGGAGGGCTGATTGTGGAACATAGTACCGTATCTTTGATAGTATGCCTACAGTCTTGGAGATTTTCTTGGAAATTTGTTGTACATGTGTTTGAAATTTGAGTCTATTATCAAGGTGGATTCCTAAGAATTTTTCCTCTGTGAGCTTTGTGATAGGTGATCCATTTATCATTATGTTAAGAGGAACATCTGTAGTTCTGTTCCCAAACTGAATGTAGTAGGTTTTGTCAATACTGAGAGTAAGTTTGTTAATCATCATTCAGGTAGATATTTTCTATAATTCGGTAATTACAGTATTGGCTAGTATGACTGGACTTGGGTGAGAGAAGACATATGTAGTGTCACCTGCAAATAGTGTGGGTTTGAGTAGTTGCGATGCATTTGGTAGGTCGTTTATGTAAATGAGAAAGAGAAGAGGGCCAAGGACACTCCCTGAGGGACATCAACTGTAATTGGCTGTGTGGAAGAGTTTGCTCCATCTGTGTACACATATTAGCTTCTGTTGCTGAGGTATGACTTTAGGTAGTTGAGGGAGTGTCCTCTTATACCATAGTGCAATAATTTTATGTGCAACAAATCATGGTCAACTGTATCAAAAGCTTTACGTAAATCAATGAAGATCCCCAATGGGACTTCTTTTTTCCTCGAGTGCAGTGTATATTTGTTCTAGCATGTGTATAAAGCATCTTTGTATTTTTATTGGGCCTGAACTCAAACTGACAGGGGTTGAGTATGTTGGGGGAGATGGCGGGAAAATAGATTTGCTTATGAATAATTTTTCAAAGATTTTAAGAGAGAGAGGGGGGGGCAAGTTGGATATTGGCCTATAGTTATTCAAGTCTGCTTGTCTTTTCCTTTTATGTATGGGAAAGAAAGTTTTGGTTATTAAAAAATTTGTTGAAAAAATTTGTTGCATTAGTGGGTGATAGTAAGTGAGGCTGCTTTCTTATATTAACGGTCAGGTAAAATTGAAAAAAAAAAAAAATAAACAATATAACCAATTGATCAATTACTAAATTATAATTGTCAAAATGGAAACTCTTGGGTTGTTGTAGCAGTCTGCATACCTTGGTAACACCCTAAAGGGAATGCTTGTTTGGCTAGCCTACCAGGACCCTCACCTTTGTGCCATCATCCATGGGACCCCAAGAAGCACTAATACTTTCCACTTTATCTGATGGCGAGAGAGTGCTGTTGCTTCTTGGATATCTGTTCACAGTTCCACCACTATACGCACACCGAAAATAGAATTCTGATATATGAGTTGGGTGTTTCACTTACTAATCTACCTCTTTTATATAATTCACACCCATATTTTATTTCTAATATAGAGAATCACAGGGCTAAAATAAATTAAACCCCCAACCTTGGCCTCATAGGCCACACCAACACCACAGACAGAGTTATTTGGGACGGCAGCTACAATAGCAGCACAATAAGTGCCATGAGAATTGCTGAAACTTGGATCAATTCTGGGTGATGGTCATCCAAGGGCTGGCCATCATGGATCACTGAATAACTAATGTCTGGAAACTGGTCAATGGTTGAGGCAAATAAATTTTTTAGTTCTTATAAAGACTTACACATTTAAATCTTTCATAAAAAAAATAATTTATCAAAGTACTAAAATTTACAAAACAAACTGCACACAAAGTATTTATTAATCAAATAGCAATTAAAATGAATACACATTAAAGCTCCATTTTAAAAAAAAAAGTATATATAGGCATTTATTTTAAACCCCTTTAAAAATGTCCGAACGTAGAGTTTTTGTTGAAGTGTGTAGCGCTCTGACCTTGATTTTCTCCCCTTTGAAAGCATGCAAAAATTTGGGCGTAGATCTATGTTCGGGCACTATGCACGTCAGCGATGATCTACATTTGGACGTTTATGGGTTAAAAAATACATGCTCTGGCAAGCCTGATATTTAACACAAATACTGCTCTCTACAATCAATAATAATGACTGAAAAAATAATTGCTAATCAAAAGAGGGGATTCAAAAAATTTTCCCACAGAAACTTAAATTTTTTTTAGCAAAATTGCAAATTGGAATCTTCACAGCCTAAAAATAAATTTAAACCTTCCACTAAGTACTAGTTTTGAAAGTTAAAAACCAGTCAGAAGTGTCTTTCTCTCCTTGTCACACAGAGATCAACATCACAAAATCCACCATCACATTAAGCTCTAAGCCACCAGTAGCTGCATTCAAAATTCAAAATTTTTATTTCTTTGTAAAGTTTACAATGTGTGGTTTACATATTACAAAATATGAAGTACAAAGAAAGCCACTAGGAAGTACAAAGAAAGCCAATAGGAAGTACAAAGAAAGCCACTAGGAAGTACAAAGAAAGCCACTAGGAAGTACAAAGAAAGTCGCTAGCATCTTTGATTCTGACAGCTTGAGGCATTCATAAATTATCTCGTGAACAGCAGTACATATTTCAAATTTCTCAATTTCTTCAATAAAATTGAGAAATTTGCACCTACACAATCCAAAATCAATTTAAGCTTTTCTCTAAGTAATATTTACTAACATTAAAGGTTTAAAGTTGATGAGAATAACCATTGATACATAAACCCCATGTGCAACTCTTGGGTATCTTATTGAGGAAACGTTTCGCCACACGTGGCTTCATCAGCCCCATACTAAGGAGAATCGTGAAGAAATGGAGGAGAAAGAGGTAATCAGTCCCTAAACCCTTTGGGGTCGATGTGGTCAGTCCATCTCCTGTTCTTCATGATTCTTCTTAGTATGGACTGATGAAGCCACTGTGTGGTTGAAACGTTTCCTCTTTAAAGATACCCAAGAGTTGCACATGTGTCTAATTTATCAAAGGTCGGTTCTCTGAACCATTCATCTACAGAATAACCATTCTCCAGTTACTGCAGAGAAACTAATTTGTTTAATAAAACTAGCAAATTTCAACTATATAACCAAAGAGCAGTGTGAAGGTTCTCTTGAGGGAAAAAAACACCCGCACTCACTCAGAGTTTGAAGCTGACTACAAGAAGTATTCTCCAGTTATTGTATGGATTTAAGATTTCCAAATTTATTAAATATGATAGGTTAGTAAACAGGTAAATTTGTACCTATACAGCCCATTTAATTTAAGTCTGCCTGAAATGCCCAGCCATGCTAGGTGTTTAGTGGTACACTCTGTAATTATTATTTTACCACTGTAAACCACACAATAACAAAATTCTGTAAACTCAGCATTGTAATCCTTATAGAGAATAAACTTTGAATTTGAATTTGAATATTTGGGAGTGGACGTGTCAGCAGACAGATCTATGAAGGATGAGGTGAACAAAAATTGACAAGGGAAAAAGGTGAGTGGTGCACTGAGGAGTCTGTGGAGACAAAGAACTTTATCCATGGAAAGCAAAAAGGGGAATGTATGAGAGCATGGGTTTTCCAACACTCTTGTATGGGTGTGAGGCATAGGTTGTGAATTTTGCAACAAGGAGAAGCTGGAGGCAGTAGGGGATATCATGTCTGAGGGCAATGTTGGTGTGAATATAATGCAGAGAATTCGTAGTTTGGAGATTAGGAGGAGGTGTGGGTTACCAAAACTGTTATCCAGAGGGCTTTAGGGGGATTATTGAGATGGTTTGGACATGTAGAAAGCATGGAACGAACAGTTTACTTCGAGAGTATATAAATCTGTAGTGGAGGAAAAGGCCGGGTAGGGGTCGGCCTAGGAAAGGCTGGAGGGAGGGGTTAAAGGAAGTTTGTGTGCGAGGGCTTGGACTTCCAGCAAGCGTGTGTAAGCATGTTAGAAGGAGCGAATAGCGACAAACAGTTTTTAGGGTTTAACTTGCTGTTGGAGTGTAAGCAAGGTACATTTATGAAGCGATTCAGGGAAACCAGCAGGCCAGACTTGAGCCCTGGAGATGGGAAGTACAGTGTTTGCACTCTGAAGGAGGGATGTTAATGTTACAGTTTTATAACTGTAGTGTAGTCATGCCTCTGGGAAGACAGTGATGGAGTGAATGATGATGAAAGTGTTTCTTTATCGGGGCACCCTGCCTTGGTGGGAAACAGGTGATGTGTTAATAAAAAAAAACACCCAAAACCCAAAAGCTATCATCTTTTCGCCCCTCAAGGGAGGTTCCTTGATGCTGGTGAGGGGCTCTTGATCTAGGGAATTGGATCTGTGCTCCAGTTCCCTGAATTGAGCCTGAATGCTTTCCATCCCCTCCCTACAGGTACTGTATAATCCTATGGGTTTTTGAGCTCCAAGATGATTATAATAATAATATTATCTTTCCTAAGATGCCTTGGTCATTAAATATTAAAAATATTTAGAAAAGACATAAGCTTATTTCACTGAAAAAATATCAGACCATTATAAAAGCAAAATTAGCACCAACATACTGCAACGACATTAGCAACTTCTTCAAAGTAGGTTATACCAGCTTTTAAAATTTGAAGCTGATCAGACTTACTTTATCACACAAGCCAAAATCAAGAATGCTTAATAAAACTGATGAATGGGCACCTTCCCAACTCAATAGTTCCATGAACCTTTCTCTAGTGATAGCTCATTAACAATGAAAATTTAAAAGCCAATTATATCAGGAGGGATTTTTTCAATTTTTTTTTTTTAACATGTCAGCCTTTTCCCACCAAGGCAGGGGGGACCCAAAGATAGAAAAACCCAAAAAGAAAGAAAAAACTTTCATTATCAGTCAACATTTTCACCTTTTACTCATACATAATCACTCATATTTGCAAGAAAAAAATGACACTATATAGAGGAGCTTTTAAACCCTTAAATTGTCCAAATGTAGATCGACGTTTTTTTCAACATTTGAAAGTATGTAAAAAAACATAGACCTTTTTTTTCTTTTTTTACATTTGAAAATGTGTAAAAAAACTTTGATCTACATTTTTTTTTTTATATTTGAAAATATGTAAAAAAACTAATCTACTTTTGGAGCACTATGCATGTGAACGTTATATATCTGTTTGGACAGTTTAAGGGTTAAAAGAGCTGGTCACATGGTGTTGACCCCTGAAACCCCCGCCAGGCATATGTATATGACTGGCTAGACTAAAGCATACATAAATATACAGGGGGACCCTCGACCAGCGAGGGCATCGTTAACGATAAATCTGACAAAGCGATACATTTTATCGCAAAAATTTTGCCTCGATTAGCGCTAAAAAACTCGCCCAAAACACTATTCCTTCCGTCTGAGACACGTCCACTTCTGGCCAGTGTTTACAAGCCAGCCAGCCACCACGGTCGTTCCAAGCATCAATCGGAACATTTCAGATTATCACAGCCTTTTTAGTGATTGCACCTGCAAAATAAGTCACCAGGGGCCTGTAGTATTATGAGGTGCAATCTAAGAGGAAACAGCACCAAGGCCAGCAAGAAAACACCGAAAAATCAACTATTCAACAAGTGTAGCCAGGAGGACGCCGGCCCAGAAACCCCAACCCCACTCACCACCACTCAAGGCGACACCACACAAAAACAACAAAACATGGCTCCCACCAGCCCATCCTCCCCTCTCTTCCCCGGATTCAACCTACCAAGTAGTCTCTCAGGTATGCCCAAACGATCCAGATACCCTAAAGACATGCATCTCCACCTTAGTTATTGAAAATATGAATCTTCGAGAGACGCTAACAAACAAGACACCAGGATGATACAATCGAGAACAAAATCCTCAGTCTTGAACAAAAGTTATCAACACCAGGAATGACTAACTGTTTTTTTTTATTTATTTATTTATTTATTTACAATTTGAGCATACATACAGACGACAAAAAAATACAGATAAGAAGCAGCATCCCCAAAGCCACTTATACATGCATAGCATTTCGGGCTGGCTTAAAATTAAACTAAGCTATGATGAAATCAGTGATAATACATTATTGTAAACAATAACTATAAAGCACAAATGAGTATTACAAAGACAGGTCATATGGTTGCATGCATTTTTTGTACATTCAGTCGTATGGAGTATTCTGTTAGGTAGTTTTATTTAAAAAATAATAAAGTTAGATTCGGTTTTAGGTTTAACATTTATGTGATATAATTGTGAGAAACATTTAAGATATACAAATTTTTAAGGTTCAGTTATTCAGTATTTATTTGGTTTTGGGTGAGTAAGTGATCTTTTAGAAGAGACTTGAATTTATAACAGGTAGTGTTTCTTTTATATTTTTCAGGTAATGAATTCCAGATTTTTAGGGCCTTTTATGTGCATTGAGTTTTTGCATAGTGTGAGATGGACACGAGGAACATCAAAGAGTGATCTTTTGCCTTGTGTTATGGTCATGTGTTCTGTTGAGGTTGGCAAGGAGATGTTTGAGGGGAGGGTTAATATCATTAAGTGTTCTATGTATGTAATAGGTGCAGTAATAAGTATGGATGTTTTGTATGGTGAGGGAGGTTTAGTGTATTGAATATTTGGTGGTGTGTGCTGCCTGTAGTGAGAATTTGTTATCATTCTAACTGCAGCCTTTTGTTGAGTAATTAGTGGTCTGAGATGGTTAATTGTTGTTGAGCCCCATGCACAAATTCCATAGGTGAGATAGGGGGAATAAGAGAGTGATATAGGGCCAGGAGGACTGACTGTTGAACATAGTACCGTATCTTCGATAGTATGCCTACAGTCTTGGAAAATTTTTTTAGAAATTTTTGTATATGTGTATGAAATTTTTAGTCTTTTATCAAGGTGGATTCCTAAGAATTTTCCCTCTGTTTTGTTTTGTGATAGGTGATCTGTTTATCGTTATGTTAAGAGGGACATCTATAGCTCTGTTACCAAACTGAATGAAGTAAGTTTTGTCAATGTTTAGTGTAAGTTTGTTAGTCCTCATCCAGGTAGATATTTTTTGTAATTCGGGAAATTTTCAGTATTGGCTAGCGTGACTGGGCTCGGTGAGAGAAGACGTATGTAGTTTTCATCTGCAAATAGTGTGGGGTTTGGGGTAATTGCGAAGCCATACCCAACAAATAATTTCTTTTAATACCAAAAGGGTTGAAGAAGCAGTAAAAGACTGGAAGAACAACTTAGATAACCAGTTCAGTGACTACTTTTCTCTCCAAGAAGATAAAACTGAACAAGATAAACTATCGGACACAGTAATAGTTAACAGTCCACTTTTCCCCGTGATATGAACCAAAACAAACAGTAAAGAAATTACTCTGCAGTCATAAAGGACCAAACAATTGTTATTGTACCGAGTCAGAAATTAAAAGAAGCCAGGTTACTAGGAATCCCATGGTAGAAAAAGTGTTATGCTTAGATTCCACTCACATGACAGGAAAAAAGACTTAATTATTGCATCTATTAAAGTAAAGAAAGAGGTATACATAAACAAGTGGGCTTACCAAAAAACGTCAGAATCTCCTGTATAGAGTCAGAAAACTTAAGCGGGAGAATAATGACACAATACACCAATGCTTCACATGGGATGGGAAAATTCTGTACACAATCACGAACGAGAATGATCTATCACGATTTCTCAGGGATACTAATCTTACAAAGAATAACTAAACAATGTCCAACCCAAAAGCCTACGTAATGTAGTGTAGTTTTGCTCCATTATTGTTCAAATTTCATTGTACAATCTCTTAGTAATTAAATAATCAACTACCTCATTTTGTGATTTTACTAGTAAGCATAAGTCACCTTATGTAATTTGCTTATTTACTATCGAGTCCAAGCTCCTGTGTTTTGTGTGTGTGTGTGTGTGTTTTGTGTGTGTTGTGTGTGTGTGTGTGTGTGTGTGTGTGTGTGTGTGTGTGGTGTGTGTTGTGTGTGTGTGTGTGTGTGTTTGTGTGTGTGTTTGTGTGTGCGTGTGTATGCGTATGGGTGTGTGTGTGTGTGTGTATGAGTGGGTGTGTGTGTGTGTGTATGAGTGGGGTGTGTGTGTATGTGTGTGTGTATGTGTGTATGTGTGTGTGTGTGGGTGTGGTGTGTGTGTGTGTGGTGTGTGTGTGTGTGTGTGTTTGTGTGTGGTTTTTGTGTGTGTGTTGTGTGTGTGTGTTGGGGTGT
>NC_069399.1:100759362-100784431 GCF_026875155.1 Cherax quadricarinatus
CCCCAAAAAAATCAATTTAACTTTCTTAAGTAATATTTACTAACATTAAAGGTTTTGAAGTTGATGAGAATAACCAATTGATACATTAAACACATGTGCAACTCTTGGGTATCTTTATTGAGGAAACGTTTCGCACACAGTGGCTTCATCAGTCCATACTAAGGAGAATCGTGAAGAACTGGAGGAGAAAGAGGTAATCAGTCCCTCAACCTTGAGTCGATGTGGTCAGTCCATCCTCCTGTTCTTCATGATTCTTCTTAGTATGGACTGATGAAGCCACTGTGTGGTGAAACGTTTCCTCATAAAGATACCCAAGAGTTGCACATGTGTCTAATTTATCAAAGTGTCGGTTCTCTGAACCATTCATCTACAGAATAACCATTCTCCAGTTACTGCAGAGAAACTAATTTGTTTAATAAAACTAGCAAATTACAACTTATATAACCAAAGAGCAGTGTGAAGGTTCTCTTGAGAAAAACACACCAGCACTCACTCAGAGTTTGAAGCTGACTACAAGAAGTATTCTCCAGTTATTGTATGGATTCAAGATTTCCAAGTTTATTAACTATGATAGGTTAGTAAACAGGTAAATTTGTACCTATACAGCCTATTTAATTTAAGTCTGCCTGAAATGCCTAGCCATGCTAGGTGTTCTAGTGGTACACTCTGTAATTATTATTTTACCACATGTAAACCACACAATAACAAAATTCTGTAAACTCAGCATTGTAATCCTTATAGAGAATAAACTTTGAATTTGAATTTGAATATTTGGGAGTGGACGTGTCAGCAGACAGATCTATGAAGGATGAGGTGAATCACAAAATTGACAAGGGAAAAAAGGTGAGTGGTGCACTGAGGAGTCTGTGGAGACAAAGAACTTTATCCATGAAAGCAAAGAGGGGAATGTATGAGAGCATAGTTATACCAACACTCTTGTATGGGTTGTGAGGCATAGGTTGTGAATTTTGCAACAAGGAGAAGCTGAGGCAAGTAGAGATATCATGTCTGAGGGCAATGTGTGGTGTGAATATAATGCAGAAATTCGTATAGTTTGGAGATTAGGAGGAGGTGTGGGATTACCAAAACTGTTATCCGAGGGCTGAGGAGGGATTATTGAGATGGTTTGGACATGTAGAAAGCATGGAACGAAACAGTATGACTTCGAGAGTATATAAATCTGTAGTGGAGGGAAGGCCGGGTAGGGGTCGGCCTAGGAAAGGCTGGAGGGAGGGGGTAAAGGAAGTTTGTGTGCGAGGGGCTTGGACTTCCAGCAAGCGTGTGTAAGCATGTTAGACAGGAGCGAATAGCGACAACAGGTTTTTTAGGGTTTAACTTGCTGTTGGAGTGTAAGCAAGGTCACATTTATGAAGCGATTCAGGGAAACCAGCAGGCCAGACTTGAGCCCTGGAGATGGGAAGTACAGTGTTTGCACTCTGAAGGAGGGATGTTAATGTTACAGTTTTATAACTGTAGTGTAGTCATGCCTCTGGCAAGACAGTGATGGAGTGAATGATGATGAAAGTGTTTCTTTATCGGGGCACCCTGCCTTGGTGGGAAACAGGTGATGTGTTAATAAAAAAAAACACCCAAAACCCAAAAGCTATCATCTTTTCGCCCCCTCAAGGGAGGTTCCTTGATGCTGGTGAGGGGCTCTTGATCTAGGGAATTGGATCTGTGCTCCAGTTCCCTGAATTGAGCCTGAATGCTTTCCATCCCCTCCCTACAGGTACTGTATAATCCTATGGGTTTAGAGCTCCAAGATGATTATAATAATAATATTATCTTTCCTAAGATGCCTTGGTCATTAAATATTAAAAATATTTAGAAAAGACATAAGCTTATTTCACTGAAAAAATATCAGACCATTATAAAAACAAAATTAGCACCAACATACTGCAACGACATTAGCAACTTCTTCAAAGTAGGTTATACCAGCTTTTAAAATTTGAAGCTGATCAGACTTACTTATCACACAAGCCAAAATCAAGAATGCTTTAAAAAAACTGATAATGGGCACCTTCCCAACTCAATAGTTCCATGAAAACCCTTTTTCTAGTGATAGCTCATTAACAATGAAAATTTAAAAGCCCAAATTTTATCAGAGGGATTTTTTTCAATTATTTTTTTTAACATGTCAGCCATTTTCCCACCAAGGGAGGGTGACCCAAAAGATAGAAAAACCCAAAAAGAAAGAAAAAACTTTCATTATCAGTCAACATTTTCACCATTACTCATACATAATCACTCATATTTGCAAGAAAAAAATGACACTATATAGAGGAGCTTTTAAACCCTTAAATTGTCCAAATGTAGATCGACGTTTTTTCAACATTTGAAAGTATGTAAAAAAACATAGACCTTCTTTTCTTTTTTTACATTTGAAAATGTGTAAAAAAACTTTGATCTACATTTTTTGTTATATTTGAAAATATGTAAAAAAACATAATCTACTTTTGGAGCACTATGCATGTGAACGTATATATCTGTTTGGACAGTTTAAGGGTTAAAAGAGCTGGTCACATGGTTTTTGACCCTGAAACCCCGCCAGGCATATGTATATGACTGGCTAGACTAAACCCATACATAAATATACAGTGGACCCTCGACCAGCGATGGCATCGATTAACGAAAAAATCTGACTACGATACATTTTATCGCAAAAATTTTTGCCTCGATTAGCGCTAAAAAACTCGACCAACACTATTCCTTCCGTCTGAGACACGTCCACTTCGGGCCCAGTGTTTACAAGCCAGCCAGCCACCACGGTCGCTTCCAAGTTTACAATCGGAACATTTCAGTTTATCACAGCCTTTTTAGTGATTGCAACCTGCAAAATAAGTCACCATGGGCCTGTATATTATGAGGTGAAATTTCTAAGAGGAACAGCACCAATGCCAGCAAGAAAAACCGAAAAATCAACTATTCAACAAGTGAGCCAGGAGGGACGCCGGCCCAGCAACCACCCCACTCACCACCACTCAAGGCGACCCCCACAACAAAAACAAAAAACATGGCTGCCACCACCCCATCCTCCCCTCCTTCCCCGGATTCACCTACCAATAGTCTCTCAGTAGGGACCAACGATCCAGATACCCTAAAGACATGCATCTCCACCTTAGTTATTGAAAATATGAATCTTCGAGAGACGCTAACAAAACAAGACACCAGGATGATACAACTCGAGAACAAAATCCTCAGTCTTGAACAAAAGTTATCAACACCAGGAATGACTAACTGTTTTTTTTATTTATTTATTTATTTATTTACAATTTGAGCATACATACAGACGACAAAAAAATACAGATAAGACCCAGCATGCCAAACCCACTTATACTTGCATAGCATTTCGGGCTGGCTTAAAAATTACTAAGCTATGATGAAATCAGTGATAATACATTATTTTAAACAGATAACTATAAAGCACAAATGAGTATTACAAAGACAGGTCATATGTTGCATGCATTGTTGTACATTCATCGTATGGAGTATTCTGTTAGGAGTGTATTTAAAAAATAATAAAGTTTAGATTCGGTTTTAGGTTTAAATTTATGTGATATAATTGTGAGAAACATTTAAAAATATACAATTTATAAGGTTCAGTTATTCAGTATTTATTTGGTTTTGGGTGAGTAAGTGATCTTTGAGAAGAGACTTGAATTTATAACAGGTAGTGTTTCTTTTATATTTACAGGTAATGAAATTCCAGATTTTAGGGCCTTTTATGTGCATTGAGTTTTTGCATAGTGTGAGATGGACACGAGGAACATCAAAGAGTGATCTGTGCCTTGTGTTATGGTCATGTGTTCTGTTGAGGTTGGCAAGGAGATGTTGGAAGGGGAGGGTTAATATCAGTTAAGTGTTCTATGTTTTGTAATAGGTGCAGTAATAAGTATGGATGTTTGTATGGTGAGTAGGTTTAGTGTATTGAATATTGGTGGTGTGTGCTGCCTGTAGTGAGAATTTGTTATCATTCTAACTGCGCCTTTTGTTTGAGTAATTAGTGGTCTGAGATGGTTAATTGTTGTTGAGCCCCATGCCAAATTCCATAGGTGAGATAGGGGTTTAAAAAAGAGAGTGATATAGGGGCCCGGAGGACTGAATGTGGAACATAGTACCGTATCTTCGATAGTATGCCTACAGTTTGGAAATTTTCTTAGAAATTTGTTGTATATGTGTATGAAATTTGAGTCTATTATCAAGGTGGATTCCTAAGAATTTTTCCTCTGTTAGTTTTGTGATAGGTGATCTGTTTATCGTTATGTTAAAGGGGACATCTATAGCTCTGTTACCAAACTGAATGAAGTAAGTTTTGTCAATGTTTAGTGTAAGTTTGTTAGTCCTCATCCAGGTAGATATTTTCTGTAATTCGGTATTTACAGTATGGCTAGCGTGACTGGGCTCGGGTGAGAAAGACGTATGTAGTGTCATCTGCAAATAGTGTGGGTTTGAGTAATTGCGAAGCCATACCCAACAAATAATATCTTTTTAATACAAAGGTTGAAGAAGCAGTAAAAGACTGGAAGAACAACTTAGATAACCAGTTCAGTGACACTTTTCTCTCCAAGAAGATAAAACTGAACAAGATAAATTTATCGGACACAGTAATAGTTAACAGTCAACTTTTCCCATGATATGAACCAAACAAACAGTAAAGAAATTACTCTGCAGATCATAAAGGACAAAACAATTGTTATTGTACCAGAGTCAGAAATAAAAGAAGCCAGGTTACTAGGATCCCATGGTAGAAAAAGTGTTAGCTTAGATTCCACTCACATGACAGGAAAAAAGATTTAAATTTTATTGCATCTATTAAAGTAAAGAAAGGGGTTTATACAAAAAACAAGTGTCTTACCAAAAAACGTCAGAATCTCCTGTATAGAGTCAGAAAACTTAAGCGGGAGAATAATGACACAATACACCAATGCTTCACATGGGATGGGAAAAATTCTGTACACAATCACGAACGAGAATGATCTATCACGATTTCTCAGGGATACTAATCTTACAAAGAATAACTAAACAATGTCCAACCTAAAAGCCTACGTAATGTAGTGTATGTTTTGCTCCATTATGTTCAAATTTCATTGTACAATCTCTTAGTAATTAAATAATCAACTACCCCATTTTGTGATTTTACAGTAAGCATAAGTCACCTTATGTAATTTGCTTATTTACATCGAGTCCCCAAACTCCTGGGGTGTGTGTGGTGTGTGTGTGTGTGTGTGTGTGTGTGTGTGTGTGTGTGTGTGTGTGTGTTGTGTGTGTGTGGGGTGTGTGTGTGTGTGTGTGTGTTTGTGTGTGTGTTTGTGTGTGCGTGTGTTTGCGTATGGTTGTGTGTGTGTGTGTGTATGAGTGGGTGTGTGTGTGTGTGTATGAGTGTGTGTGTGTGTATGTGTGTGTTATGTGTGTATTGTGTGTGTGTGTGTGTGTGTGTGTGTGTGTGTGAGTGTGGGGTGTTGTGTGTGGTGTGTGTGTGTGTGTGTGTGTGTGTGTGTGTGTGTGTGGTTGTGTGTGTGTTGTGGGGTGTGTGTGTGTGTATTTTGTGTGTATGTGTGTGTATGTGTGGTATGTGTGTGTATGTGTGTGTAAGTGTGTGTATGGTGTTTTGTGTGTGTGTGTGTGTGTGTGTGTGTGGTGTGTGTGTGTGTGTGACTCAATCAATATTTGCACCAAAAACTCATTACAGTTGTGACGGGTGTGGAAGTGTGAATTGCTCATTAAAACTATAATTTGTTCATGATTGTAGCCAGGGTATAAACGTAAGTAACCATTTTACAGTATTCATTACCTTTGTAACTTGTGAGTTCATTACCTTGTACCTAGTTCAGCCATCAAAACTTTGGGGGCTCAGTCCCTGGACCCATTACGTACCTCTGTAATCTGTAAATACCTTTGTAACTTGTCATGATTGTGACTAGACCTACCTGGAGTTCATTACCTTTGTAATTTGTGAGTTCATTACCTTTGTAAATTGTGAATTCATTACCTCTGTAACTTGCTCAGCTATCAAAACTTTGGAGTCCAGTCCCTGGACCAATTATGTACCTCTGTAATCTTTTGACTACCGCCCACAGGATGGGTATGGGGTGCATAATAAACAAATTAAACTAAACTAACTATTGTTTGCATAAACATTAGCTGAACTGATACTTTCTCTGTCCATATTACTACCTCATATTTTTTTAAATACTTTTTTTTTTTTTTCAACAAGTCGGTCGTCTCCCACCGAGGCAGGGTGACCCAAAAAAGAAAGAAAATCCCCAAAAAGAAAATACTTTCATCATCATTCAACACTTTCACCACACTCACACATTATCACTGCTTTTGCAGAGGTGCTCAGAATACAACAGCTTAGAAGCATATACATATAAAGATACACAACATATCCCTCCAAACTGCCAATATCCCAAACCCCTCCTTTAAAGTGCAGGCATTGTACTTCCCATTTCCAGGACTCAAGTCCAACTATATGAAAATAACCGGTTTCCCTGAATCCCTTCACTAAATATTACCCTGCTCACACTCCAACAGATCGTCAGGTCCCAAGTATCATTCGTCTCCATTCACTCCTATCTAACACGCTCATGCACGCTTGCTGATATTACTTACTAAAATTAATAATTACCATTTTAACTATAATTTCAATTTACTCTTAACATTTTTGACATTTAATAACCATTACTTGTCTAATTACCTTTACCTGTTTTAATACCACATTTACTATCTTAGAGTACTCTTAATTACCTTGTACTGCCAAATAACCTCAAGTATAACTACCAGTGCAATATTGAATGAAATAAACATTACTTTTTCACTTTTTTTGTAATCATTATTACTTACTAAAATTTTATTAAACACCATATTTACTACCATCAATTTTACTTTTGTACAAAAAACATTTTTTATATTCCCATAACATTTGGTTGCCAAATTTTCATTTGATATTCAACTCCAACCTTTTTATATTTCCTTTGTACCTGTGACCTGCTACCATCTACATCAAATTATAACCAAACTTACCTTGTTATTTTTACTATTATTTTTTTGGTACTTTAATTGTGAATTTTTATTTTGTCAATTTAAATCTATTATACTTTGTCTTTCAAAAACCCTATACCAACTCTAGGCAATTGCAATTACCATTTAAATTTGTATTTTTAGTTATAATTTTTATATTATAAGTCCTACTTAAGATTGTTTTCATATCTTAGGACTATTTTGTGTGTGCATTAGTGTATTTTTCAATTTTTATTGTTCAAGGCCCTTAATTATTTTGCAAAACTAGCCCAACTACCCTTTTAATTTTTTTTCTACTTTTTTTATTCTTTGCTCCCTTTAAACTTGTAATTTTATTTTGTCAATTTAAATCAGTTATCTCTAATTCTTTAAAAAACTTATATAACACCTTAGTGCAATTAAAACTGAGAGTCTTGTCCCTTTTTTTATATCATTAGATTAAACTCAGTTGTACAATAGTCATTCTGCTCAATACATGTTGTACCAAATCTTTAAATTTTAACCCTAGTGTAATTACAGTGAGAGCCTGGTGCATTTTAATTTTGTATTTTTATATTTTTAAATTTAAACCCCTAGTTGTACTATACTCATTAGCCAATACTAGACTATACCAAAGTCATTAATTAGCCTTAGTGCAATTACAAGGGTTTGTGCTTTTTTTAATTTGTTTTTTTATATTAGTTTATACCTATTGTAATTAGTTCTTTCCGCACAACACAAGACAACACCCAACTTCATTATGTTATTAGTGACATACCTAATGCCCAAAATGCTATAGCATATCTTGTCCAAATTCCCACCCTACAGTATCAGTAAAAAAACTCAACACAAAACTAGGATATAAAAAACCAAAATTTTTAAAACCTAAAGATGTTTGATCACGTTGCCCCTGATCAAACCACATAATCTAACACACAATAAAAACCTATTGGAAAGTAACTGCCTTTACTACACGCATCAAAACCCCAGCACATCCTAATCAATGATAAAAGTCTATCGTACTTAACTAAAAACATCAGGCCCTTTTAAGCAAACACTATGGACCTCCTGGCACTCCTTGAATCACTAAAGACACCCTTCTCCTGATTATTCTTACTGAGACCTGGCAAAACAGGACACAATAGATATTACCCTGTACCAGGATAAAAAGCAACCCCACAACTGCAGACCATACCATTTGGGGGGGGTATTGCCTCTTTTATCAAACCAATTATCTTGTTTTCCCAATTGCTTTAGTTATAATATGGAGAATACATTTTTGCAAATTTTACTGTAAAAAACCTTTAAGACCCCTTTAACAATCGGTCCATTTACCGGAAACCCCACAAAACATCCAAACTTCAGTGAAAATTTTAAAGGCACTAATGCAAACAAAACAAATGAATAAGCACCACCTTCTCTTAGTGGGACTTCAACATCAACCTTTGGGCCTACTAGAGATCACCTGTAAACTGATTTCACCAAAAATATGAAAAACACACTTCCATACCAAACAATAACTAAACCAACCGGCTCACTGAAAAAAAGTGCAACTAAATAACCACATATGGACCAATATACTACCCCCCTTAAAATCAGGATAATCACAGATGGGCACACAGACCACTACCCTCCCTTCCTCTTGACAAACATTATAAACCACCATTTGATACAACAAAGTTCTTTTAACTCCATGAGGGGCCTCAAAAAGGGAAGTTCACAGCTGACCTAGAGACTGTTGACTGGCCTACAGAATTCTCCAAGGCCCCAAAGGTATTTATGATGGGCAGAATTTTCTTTAAAAAACTACTTAGATATACAAAAACATTGTCCTATAAAAACGAAAAAGATCACAAACAAAAGGGTTGGTGGCCCCGGCTAACCCCCCCATTCGAAAATCCAATGATAAGAAACACCAATATGAAAGCAATATAACGGGTTAATACACAAAAAAATTCTTAAACACTATTCACAGTCCTCACCAAAGTAATAAAGAAAGCCAAACAACTATAAATACCCAGTAGATTCACTGACACAAGAGGAAATAAAAAAGACCAGGAAAAAACTCTCTCAATTCTAGGACCCACAAACTAAAAAAAACAAGAATATGTCCTAACTAAACCTAAAAAACACCCTGCAACCCACTGACACAGCTAACAAAAAAACGATTTTTCCTCAACCATAGGGTTTTAAAACTCGTCAATAAAACCCCCGTACCCAAAAGCCCCTGCCGGGACTACCTAGATGGAATTTCCCCAAAATTTCCTTACTTTGCTCCAACTGAGCCCCCGGAAGTCACCCCAATTATAAATCCTTTAAAAATAACTCAGGGAAACTGTCTCATGTACCACCCTTATTGTACAAGAGATGGCCCCTGTCCCCTCGCTATTACTCATTTCTTTTTAAAAAAGTCACTAGAAACTAGACCTCCCCAAATTTTCTCAAGACGGAAGGGGGGTTACACCATCATAAAGGGGGTGACCCTCAGATTTTTTAAAAACTATAGGCCCTATCAAACTTACCCCTTGCTATCCAAAATCTTTGAGAAACCGTGCACAGGAACTGTATTAATTTTAACGTCACAAAACATATCAACCCCCTGCAATTTTGGTTCAGGGAAAAATAAAAACACTAACGATGCAAACTAAAAAGCTAATCTCTTTACACAGCATTGGGAAAAAAAGGGAAAATCCACTAGGGAATTTTTTATTTACCTAAGAAAAGTTTTGCCGGCCGGATCCTAACCCCACAAACTTGACCTTATGGTTAAAAGGCCATGCCTTTTATATTTCAAATCTACCTTTTCTAATAGGGATCAGTATTTACCATTAAGACCGCATCAACAACACGCCACTTTATACTGGGGTTTGCGGGAAATGTCCCTTTGGGCCCCCGCTCTTCCTCATATACTCAAAGATCTTCCAAAAGATCTCGACACCTGAACCCCCTTCTCTTTGCTGACGACACATTATTCATCTCTCCCCTAATCTTTCCACCCTCAACCCCTTGCTAATGGGACTGATAAAATATGACTTGGATGACAGCCCAAAAACTTCACTAACTTTTACAAAACCTACTACATTATGTTTGGAGCAAAACAGGAGATGCGCAAATTAACATTAAGATGAAAAAACCAATTGCCAAAATGGGGCAAATTCTAGGCCTATACCTCGACAAGAACCTGAACTTAGCACCCATATCCCAAAACATAACCAAAAAAGTATCCAAAAAAAGGTTTGGGGTCCTCTCCAAGATAAAGATACTACGTGCCCCAAACTGCCCTTTTAACATAACCCTTCACTTATATATCCATACCTCACCTATGCATCTGTGCTTGGGGGTTTAAATGCGCAAACACCCAAAAGCCAATAATAACCCAACAAAAGTCCATAAAAAAATCACTAAATCCCATCCCTGGCAACCACCCCCCCACTTTCATAGATCTAAAAATTCTCTTGTTCAGTACACCACACTTACTACGTGCAAACTAATTCAGGACCTTAAATTCCAAAAATTTAACCTTTACCCAAAAAGTTTTTTGATAGTTGTGACAGAAACCCCAGACACAACACCAAAACAAACATCTCTAAGACATTCCCCCTTCCGACTAAACCTTTTCAAAAAATTTAATTATGTATGTCAAAAGGGCCCCAAAATCTGGAACACCCTACCCAAAATTCCAAAACTCAGACCATTCACACCCTTTAAAACTACCATCAGAAAAACTTATCTCCCTTACCCCCCTTCAATAAAAAACAATACCACCTGGTGTTCAACTTTCACTCCTCACCCATTTGACCATAAAACAGAAATCAATCTAATCTCAAAATAATGAATCTTAACTAGTCATAAGTTGGCCCGGATACTCCAATACTGAAAAAATGTATATGCCAAAAAAAAAAGCATTCACCTTGCAAACTCACAATGTATTTAGCACTTAGCCTAATACCAAATTACCTCATAATTTTGTAAATTTTTAAAAATTAAATTTAATATAAGCTGCCCAAAAGCCTAGCCATGCAGGTGTTCTAGTGGTACACTCTGAATTTTTTTTTACTACATGTAAACCACACAAAACCAAATTTCTGTAAACTCACATTGAATCCTTAAGAGAAAAAAGAAAGCTCTAGTGCCAACCCCCACAGCAAAAAAAAGGGGAAAATTACTATGGAATAAAAAAGATCATTTCAAGTAAAAGGGATGCATGTCTCCACTGGGCAGGTGTACACAAAACCCCCAAACAACCCCGCTACTATTGTGGCCAAAAAAAACGGCAATCAAAGGGAAACGTTTTTTTCCAAAGGTGCAACTAGTTTTTGAAATGAGATCGCAGTGATAGAAGAGTTTAGAGACTGTTATTGGTATGGAAAAACAAAAACAGATAGCAGGAGATAGCATCTCTCAACGATCTATGGAAAAAGGGTAGGAAGTTGCAAGACGATTTAATTAGAAAAATGCCAGCAACTAGTGGTAATGTGAGTGAATTTAAGGCCAGCAAAGGTTGGTTTGAGAGATTTAAGAATCGTAGTGGCCATACATAGTGTGATAAGGCATGGTGAGGCTGCCAGTTTGGACCAAAAAGCCGCTGAAAATATGTGCAGGAATTCAAGGAGTACAGTGGACCCCCGCATAACGATCACCTCCGAATGCGACCAATTATGTAAGTGTATTTATGTAAGTGCATTTGTACGTGTATGTTTGGGGGTCTGAAATGGACTAATCTACTTCACAATATTCCTTATGGGAACAAATTCGGTCAGTACTGGCACCTGAACATACTTCTGGAGGGGAAAAAATATCGCTAACCGGGGGTCCACTGTACATAGACAGTGAAGGACTGAAACCTGAACAAGTGTTTAATGGTGACACTGACAATGTTGTGAAACACTTTAGGAATGTCATAAAGGAAGGGAGGTACAGGCCTCTATGGCAGATATGTTGTGCGACAGAGGTCCAGTGACTCTCAAGCTGGTCCAGTGGCATTAAAAGAAGAAGGGAAGTAACCCGAAAAAGGACTTGCCACCTCAAGTCCTAATGGAAGGGATTCCCCTTCTAAACACTAAGACCATCAACACACTCCCCTCTTCCCATCCCCCCATCAATCATCACCAGATCTTCCATAAAGGTAATTTGTCATGTAACTGTGCATGTCTTCTTCAGTTTTGTGTGTATTAAAATTAATATTTCATGTGTTAAAAATTTTTTTTTTCAATACTTTTGGTGTCTTGCACGGATTAATTTGATTTTCCATTATTTTTTTATGGTGGGAAAATTAATTGACTAACGATTATTTTGACTAACGATGAGCTCTCAGGAACGGATTAATAGGTTAGTCGAGGGTCCACTGTAATACAGTATTTAAGGACACACTTCATTCACGAAACAACATAAAAACATGAAATGCCAATATTTTTAGTTTTTATTTCAAGTTCTTTTTGAAATGCCTTAAATCCAATAGGGGAAAAAAGGGATTTTTTTTCAGAAACTAAATTTTCCCCTCCCTTAAATGACCTAAAAGTAAATAAAAACCCAAAGTTTTCCCTTTGGTAAGTTTACATCAGCACTGAAAGTTTAAAACCCCCTAGAAAAGACAGCCATGAATAATCCCATTAAAAACAATTTTTAAAATTTTCCAAAATACCTTAAAAAAAAAAAAAAAAAAAAAAAAATTGGTAAACTGCCCCCAAACATTTTGGGTCCGAAGCCGAACAGAAATGCATTCTCCAGTTATCACTAAATCCAAAATTCCAAGTTCAATAACTTGTGGAAACTGACAAATCTGCACCCTTGTCAAACCCTGTTTTTAAAAAAAAATAATATATATTTAAAAACAGCCTAAACACACAATATAATTCTTTTAATAAATGTACCCAGTCATTAAAGTTTGAAGCAAATAGAAGAGCTTACTGTTTCCCAAAGAACAACCCCAACCTTCTATAGGTATGGGGTACAAGTGTACCTATATCTGAAGGAAAGGAAGGATACACGCAGTTTGAAGAGACATTTGTGATGTCTGCACTGCTTTTCTGGAAAGACAGTATTGAACATGGGTGAATAAATTTTCTTTTTTTTGATTAAACCTACCTTGGGGGGAGGTGGCCAGTAAGTTAAAAATTTTTTTTTAACCTTTAATTTTTCAAAAAATTGATCGAGCAACAGCACCAGTGCAAAATGCCCTTCAATTTTTTGACTGTATATGTGTCTTACCCCAAAAACTGTAGGTTTAAAACATCCCATACTCCAACCCTTAAATTTTCATGTGAATCAGACACATCTTTTCCTTCCCCAAAGGGCAGATTATTCCTTTTCAAATCATAAAAAAAAACAAAAAAAAAAGTAAGTTTTTTTTCTTTGAAAATTTCTAGGTTTTGGGGAAAAACAGACCTTACACACGTTCGTTAAAATTTTTTCTTTTCATAATTTGATTAGTAAAAAGAAACCCACTATATCTAGCATTTTGGGCAGACTTAACCAAATATGTACTTAAAGGGTCTAAGTCAGAACGATAAAGAGTGGCAATTTAAAAATATTAAATTTTTTTCTCTATTTTTAATTGAGGTAGAAAAATTTTTATGATACAAACATACTTTTTGGGTTTGTAAAAATGGTTTAAAATGTAAGGGAAATAAAATTTGGGGAGAGTTGCTTAAAAATTTGGTTAGAGTTTAGCTAGTGGGGTAGGTTATTACGAGAGAGGATTCTTAAGTCAGCCCAAAATTTTGTTTTGTGGGAAGGGGACCTCTTGCGGGTTTTGGGGCAAAGGTTCGATCTTTGAGCACTTTATGTGCATTGATATCGCATAGTGTGAGACGACACAAGGGATGTAAAAAAGTTTTTTTGTGCCTCGTGTTATGCCTTTGTGTTTGTCTAGCTGTTTAGGGGGAGTTTGAGTGGGGGGTTTTTTATATTGGAGTTTAACGTTCTTTTAATATAGAGGCACAATAATAAGGGGTTATTTTTTTTATATTAATAAGTTCAAGTTCTTAAAAGAGGGTGTTGAAAAGTCAACAAAAGTGCTGGGACAATGACTAGAACCCCCCCTTTTCCCGTATGCAAACAAAAAAGAAAAAGAATAAACTGAAAAAGTGGGGTTGAAGGGGGGGCATGGATGTATTTTGCAAATGATAAAAAGAGGTGATTGGGGTGTTAAAGAAAAGAAGCTGATGTCCTCGCTTTTAAAGTGAAACAAAGCTGAAGGGGGTAAGAGATTTTCAGTGGGGAGAAATAAATAGATTAGTTCAGGGGTTTCATATAGAGTTAGAGCTACAAAGGAGAGCAATAATTTTAAAGGGATAATTTAAACAGCAGGAAAAGAAGGGAAAATAAATTATAAATTAAAGGGTTTTTTGGGGGTAAAATAAGGGTTGGTGTGAAAAGTGGGTATATAAGCATTTATGCACCCCAGAAGAAAGAATTAAGGGGAGAGGGAATTTTGGGGAAAAGTTGACTGAGTGCATAGGGAGTTTTGAACCCCAATGAAGAGACTTGTGTTTTTTGGGGGATCCAATGTAAAGGGGGAAAATGTTGTGGAGGGGGGTAGAGGTAAATTTTGGGGGGCCAGGGTAAATGAAAAAGGGGACCTTAATTGAGCTATTTAAAAGAGGGGGTTTGGGGATAATAATGCATATTTATGAAAAAAAGGATAAATAAGTTAAAAAAGGTAGACAAGCACGTAAGAAAACAGTCTGCCAATTTTGTATTTGGGGGATAAAAGGTTTGGGGGCTTCAGGGTTTCTGTTTATGAGGGCAACGATATATCATATTATTTTGGGGTAGCTACAGTTAGAGTAAAAAAGGGAGATGGCAAAAGGAAAAAGGGAAAACAAGTAAAAGAAAGGGGAAAATGTATAAACCCAAGGAGGAGGAAGTTAGGTGAGTAAACAACTATTGGGGAAAAGGTGGTGTCAATATGATAGGGGGGAGAGTTGGAAAAGTTTTAAAAATGCAGTAAATTTAAAAGTGGGGGAGAAGTTTGAATTTTAGGGGGGGGGGTGCAGGAGGAAAAAAGGGGGGATTGGTGGAATGAAAGTAAGGGGTGTGATAAAAGAAAAAGGTAGCTAATGAGTGGTTTTTAAAAGCAGAATGTTATAAGAAACAAGTTTGGAGAGTAAAAAAAAGTAAGAGAGTGGTGAGAAGTGAAAAAAGGGGAGCAATGTAGAGGGGGAGGCATGTCAAGAAATTTGATGAAAATAAGAACAATTTTTGGGGTGAAAAAACATGTGAAAAAACCTAGGGAAGAATGGATTTGTCAGTTAAAAACAGATCGGGGGGGTTTGTAGTGGGGGATGGGGGTATAGGGAGATGGCAGAAATTTTGAGGGCTTTCAAATGTCGATGAAAAAAGGGGAAAGGGGGTAATTTCATGCACTGGCCAGGGGGGTAAACCCCTTTAGAGTGAAGAAAAGGGGGAGTGAGTGTGGGGGGGGTGCGTGAGGCATTAAGAATGAAAAAGGGGGTAAAAAAAAGCTGGAACGCAGGGCATGACATAAGTTAAAAGCAGGGGGATACAGTGTTGGAGTGGTTGATATTTTTGTTTAATAAATGTATGAAAGAGGGAATGTACCTAGGGATTGGCAGAGAGCAAGTATAGTTCCTTTATATAAAGGGAAGGGAGAAAAAAGAACTGTAAAAATTATAGGGAATAAGTTTACTAAGTATACCAGGAAAAGTGTATGGTAGGTTATTATTGAGAGAATTAGAGACAGAAAGTAGGGTTGCAGATGAGCAAGGAGGTTTTAGAGTGGGTAGGGGATGTATAGATCAAGCATTTACACTGAAACAATATGTGAACATATTTAGACAAAGGTAGGGAAATTTTCATTGCACTTATGGATTTAGAAAAGGCATATGATAGAGTGGATAGGGAGCAATGTGGCAGATGCTGCAAGTGAATGGAATAGGTAGTAAGTTACTAAATACTGCAGAGTTTTTATGAGGATAGTGAGGCTCAGGTTAGGGTATGTAGGAGAGGGGGAGATTACTTCCCAGTAAAAGGAGGTCTTCGACAGGGATGTGTAATGTCACCATGGTTGTTTAAAATATTTATAGATGGGTTGTAAAGGGAGGAAAATGCTAGGATGTTGGGAAGGAGTGGATTAAATTATGGGGAATCAAATAAAAATGGGAGTTGACACAGTTACTTTTTGCTGATGATACTGTGCTAAGGGGTAAATCAAAAGAAAAGTTGCAAAGGTTATTTGGACGAGTTTGGGAGGGTGTAAAGGTAGAAAGTTAAAAGTGAACATAAGATAAGAGAAAAGGTGATGAGGATATCAAATGATTTAGATAAAGAAAAACTATATCACATGGAGAGAGGAAGTATGGAAGAAGTGAATGTTTTCAGATATTTGGGAGTTGACATGTCAGCGGATGGGCTTATGATCCGACTTCATTCATACGACTTCATTCAACGATAAAAGAAAGGACTTAATTAAATCAGCAATTACAATGAAAAATGGAGTGTACATAAATGAGTGTCTAACAAAAAAACGTCAAAACCTTCTGTTCAGGCTGAGAAAACTTAAACAGGAAAACAAAATACATCAGTGTTTCACGCGAGATGGGAAAATACTAGTAAGGAAAACATCAACAGGACAAAAAATATACTATCTCAAATGAACACGATTTCTCTCCCTTTCCCTTTAGAAAAGCTGACATTTTTTGTAACAGATTAATAATGCCCTTAATACATATATACGTGTGGTGCATATAGTGTACGTTACTATTATATTGTACATTATTATTTTTATTATTTTTCATCACAAGCTAATGAAATCCCTCCAATACTCTATACTTCTTCTTACTACTAAAAATTGCTCATAATTTTAAATTACAAGTCAATCTTACTCCAAATTAATAATATTCATTATCTTACCTGCCCCATTTAATTTGTTTATCACTACTTGTTTTTAGTCACTTTTTATTGTGTATGCAATTAGTGTATATTCCAATTACTTTTTTGCAAGTACCAAAACTATCTTTTGCAAAGCTAGTACCAACTACCTCATTTTTTTACTTTTATTGTGCAATAAACTGCTCAATTTTTTTAATATTACAAATCAGATTTTCCCTCCTAAACCAATATTATTTAAATAGTGACCACCTGTCCATTTAACTTTGTTTACCATTACTTAATTTTAGTCCCTCATATATTTTCTCCTTTATTTTAGCTTTATATAACTACCCTAGTTTATACATTCACAATTGTTAAAATAATAAAGGGTGCTATTCTCGGGGTGCTAAATTTAGAATAAGTTCACAACTTTGCCATTAATTCCAAAACTACCTTAGCTCATTATTTTACATTTGTTAAATAATTCAGGTGCACTTTTTAGCTTAAGACTATTTACTTTTTTTTATACTTAATTCTAACTATAGATTCACTACAAATCTTATGATTACAAGCATTGATCCTGATACCAACCTCTTATTAAGACTTAAAATGATTCAAACAGTTACTGTAATTACTACACGGGCAGAAAAAATCAAAGGCATTTCTCAGTCCCAAAACAACAACAAAAACTATCTTTTAACTACAATATCAGATCTTTAAGCAAGCATTACGAGACCTCATAGCATTACAAAAATTCCTTACATGCCAATATGTCCATCATTACACTAACTGAAACCTGGCTAAAGCCTGATAGTACAGATGTCTATGCCATTCCTGGTTACACAGCCATACACAACTGTAGGCCAGACCAACAAGGGGGTGCACAGCCATATACTACTCAGACCAACTAGAATGTATCACTAATACTTGCACAAGGATGAACATGGGGAATATATAATACCAAATTCAAATCCAAATACCTACAAAAACCTCTCACATGATAAACATTTACAGAGTTCCCCAGTCAAACATTAGCCAATTTAGTCAAATCCTAGGAAGTATGATAACTGATGCACGCATGAACAAGATCACTTACTACTCTCAGGTGACTTCAATATAAATCTCCTGCAAGACCAGACCCACACGTTACTGAATTCACAAACACAATGAGTAACTGTATGTTGCTACCAACAGTAACAAAACCCACCCAAAAGTTACAGAGACTAGTGTTTCCCTACTTTGACCACATCTGGACCAACACCATATCCCCTTCAAAATCAGGCATAATTACAGATAATACCACAGACCACTACCCCACTTTTCTCATAACAACTTTGGTAAATTACCCCAAGACACCACTAAAGTCACCTTCAGACTTCACAATGAGCAGCCATTAAAAAACTTCACAACAGCAGTAGCAAACATTGACTGGCACACTGAGGCTAGAAATCAAAACAGAATTTTTGATGAATGTTTAATAATTTTCTAAAAAAGACCCCAAAACCTCTATAACAAGCACTGCCCTAAAAAAACTAAACAGAATACAGCTAAGAGACTGAACAGTCCCTGGGTTAACACCCAGCATTCTCAAATCCATAAATACAAAACACCAATATGAAAAACAGTACAGAATGGGTCACAATAACCAGAGACCAAACAAAACGTTACTCGTCAATCCTAACCACCTGATAAGAGGGCAAAAAAAATTTTATTATGAGAAAAGTTATCCAACTTACGAGGTGAATAAAAAAGACCTGGAAAACCCTATCAGAAATTCTAGGGAAAAAAAAAGATATCACGAAATAGCGAAATAAAATTAGCAAAATCAGATGAACCCCAACTCCCACCCAACAAAACAGCAAAAAGACCTCAATGACTTCTTCTCCACTATAGGACAAAACCTTGCCAAAAAAATCCCAAGCTCAGATACCCCACCAAATGACTACCTCACTGGCAACTACCCGAACACACTGTTCCTAGCTCCGACTAACCCATACGAAGTCTCCCTTATTATCAACACGCTAAAAAACAAGGGAGGAGATTTAAATACCTTACCAACCCTTTAAATACAAAAAGTGTCACAAGTGCTATCACCAATCATTGCAACACTCTTTAACAAAACCATTGAATCCTCCACCTTCCCCACAGTACTCAAAATAGCAAGGGGCACCCCGATCCACAAAGGAGGAGAAACCCAAAAAGAGTTGAATAACTATTTGGCCAATATCCAACTTACACCCCCTCTCAAAAAACTTCGAAAAATTTTAAATTTATAAACGAATCTACTCCTACCTTATCTCCCAAAACATACTCCAACCCCTGCCAATTTTGGGTTCAGGCCAAATAAAATACTAATGATGCTATTATACACAATGCTAGAACATATATACACTGCAAAGAGAAAAAAGAAGTCCCACTGGGGATCTTCATTGACTTACGTAAAGCTTTTGATACAGTTAACCATGACTTGCTCCACGTAAAATTGTCACACTATGGGATAAGAGGGCACTCCCTCAACTACCTCAAGTCATACCTCAGCAACAGAAGCCAATTGTGTATGCAAATGGGGCAACTCTTCTGCACAACCAATTACAGTTGGTGTCCCACAGGGAAGTGTCCTTGGCCCTCTTCTCTTTTCCTAACATAATTTACCTACCAAATGCTTCGCAATTACTCAAACCCACACTATTTGCAGATGACACTACTTTCGTCTTCTCCCCCCCCGGGGCCCAGTCACGCTAGCCAATTTCTGTAAATACAGAATTACAGAAAATATCTACCTGGATGAGGACTAACAAACTTACACTAAACATTGACAAAACCTACTTCATTCAGTTTGGTAACAGAGCTACAGATGTCCCTCTTAACATAATGATAAACGGATCACCTATCACAAAGCTAACAGAGGGAAAATTCTTAGGAATCCACCTTGATAATAGACTCAAATTTCATACACATATACAACAAATTTCTAAGAAAATTTCCAAACTGTAGGCATACAAACGAAGATAGGGTACATGCTCCACAGTCACCCTCCTGGCCCTATATCACTCTCTTATTTACCCCTATCTCACCTATGGAATTTGTGCATGGGGCTCAACAACAAGTAACCATCTTATTTTTTATTATCACACCGGCCGATTCCCACCAAGGCAGGGTGGCCCGAAAAAGAAAAACTTTCACCATCATTCACTCCATCACTGTCTTCCCCAAAGGGTGCTTTACACTACAGTTTTTAAACTGCAACATTAACACCCCTCCTTCAGAGGGGCAGGCACTGTACTTTTCCCCTCTCCAGGACTCAAGTCCGGCCTGCCGGTTTCCCTGAATCCCTTCATAATGTTACTTGCTCACAACTCCAACAGCAAAGTCAAGTATTAAAAAACCATTTGTCTCCATTCACTCCTATCAAACACGCTCACGCATGCCTCTGGAAGTCCAAGCCCCTCGCACACAAAACCTCCTTTAACCCCCTCCCTCCCAACCCTTCTGGCCGACCCCTACCCCGCCTTCCCTTCCCCTACAGACTGATACACTCTTGAAGTCATTCTGTTTCGCTCCATTCTCTCTACATGTCCCAACCACCTCAACAACCCCTTTCCCCAGCCCTCTGGACAACAGTTTTTGGTAATCCCACACCTCCTCCTAACTTCCAAACTACGAATTCTCTGCATTATATTCACACCACACATTGCCCTCAGACAGACATCTCCACTGCCTCCACCTTCTCCTCGCTGCAACATTCATCACCCCGCTTCACACCCATATAAGAGCGTTGGTAAAACTATACTCTCATACATTCCCCTCTTTGCCTCCAAGGACAAAGTTCTTTGTCTCCACAGACTCCTAAGTGCACCACTCACTCTTTTTTCCCTCATCAATTCTATGATTCACCTCATCTTTCATAGACCCATCCGCTGACACGTCCCACTCCCAAATATCTAATACGTTCACCTCCTCCATACTCTCTCCTTCCCCCAATCTGATATTCAATCTTTCATCACCTAATCCTTTTGTTATCCTCATAACCTTACTTCTTTCCTGTATTCACCTTTAATTTTCTTTTTTTGGGCACACCCTACCAAATTCATCCACCAATCTCTGCAACTTCTCTTCAGAATCTCCCAAGAGCACAGTGTCATCAGCAAAGAGCAGCTGTGACAACTCCCACTTTGTGTGTGATTCTTTATCTTTTAACTCCACGCCTCTTCCCAAGACCCTCGCATTTACTTCCTTACAACCCCATCTATAAATAATTTAAAACAACCACGGTGACATCACACATCCTTGTCTAAGGCCTACTTTTACTGGGAAAAAATTTCCCTCTTTCCTACCACTCAGACCACTAATTACCCAACAAAAGGCTGCAGTTAGAATGATAACAAATTCTCACTATAGGCAGCACACTCCACCAATATTCAATACACTAAACCTATTCACCATACAAAACATTCATACTTATTACTGCACCTATTACATACTAGAACACTTAACTCTGATATTAACCTCCCCTCAAACATCTCCTGCCAACCTCAACAGAAAAACATGACCATAACACAAGGCACAGATCACTCTTTGATGTTCCTCGTGTCCATCTCACACTATGCAAAAACCAATGCACATAAAAGGCCCTAAAATCTGGGAAATCATTACCTGTAAATATAAAAAACACTACCTGTTTATAAATTCAAGTCTCTTCTCAAAGATCACTTACTCACCCAAAACCAAATAAATACTGAATAACTGAACCTTATAAATTGTATACTTAAATGTTTCTCACAATTATATCACATAAATGTTAAACCTAAAACCCAATCTAACTTTATTATTTTTTTTAAAAACACTACCTAACAGAATACTCCCCTTCTAAATGAATGTACAACAATGCATACAACCATATGACCTGTCTTTGTAATACTCACTTGTGTTTTATAGTAATCTGTTTACATTAAAGTTTTATCACCAATGTCATCATTGCTTAGTTCATCTTAAGTTAATTTTAAGCCAGCCCGTAATGCTATGCATAGTATAAGTGGCTTTGGCATACTGCTCTTTTCTGTATTTTTTGTACCTCTGTATGTGTGCACAAATTTTTAAATAAATAAATAAATAAATAAATAAAGGATGAGGTTAACCATAGAAGTGATGGAGGAAAAAAGGTGAGTGGTGCACTGAGGTATATGTGGAGAGAAAAAACAATAATCTATGGAGGCAAAGAAGGGAATGTATGAAAGTATAGTGGTACCAACACTTTTATATAGGTGTGAAGCTTGGGTTGCAAATGCTGCAGCGAGGAGGTGGTTAGAGGCAGTGGAGATGTCCTAAGGGAAATGTGTAGTGTAAATATTATGCAGAGAATTCAGAGTGGGGATTTTAGGAGAAGGTGTGGAGTTAATAAAAGTATTAGTCGGAGGGCTGAACAGGGTTCTTGAGGTGGTTTGGTCATTTAGAGAGAATGGATAAAAGTGAATGACATGGATAGCGTATAAATCTGCAGTGGAAGAAAAAGGGGTAGGGGTCATCCTCGAAAAGTTTGGAGGAAGGGGGTAAAGGTGGTTCTGTGGGTGAGGGGCGTGGACTTCCCGGAAGCGTGCGTGAGAGTGTCAGATAGGAGTGAATGGAGACGAATGGGTTTTTTGGGGCCTGCGAGTTTTTTGGGGTGTGGACAGGGTAAATTTAAGAGAAGGGATTTTAGGGAAACCCGGGTTTTTTTTATATAGCCAGACTTGAGTACTGGTAATGAGAAGTACAATGCCTGCACTTTAAAGAAGGGGTTTAGGATATTGACAGTTTGGAGGGATATGTTGTATATCTTTATATATGCTTTCTAAACTGTTGTATATGGTGCCTCTGCAAAGACATGATTATGTATGAGTTAGGTGAAAGTGTTGAATGATGATGAAAGTATTTTCTTTTAGGGGATTTTTGTTTCTTTTTGGGTCACCCTACCTCGGTGGGAGACGGCCAACTTGTTGAAAAAAAAAAATTATTATACTATAAAGGATGCATACTAAGAGTAAAGTAAGAAGAGTTATCTATATTTACATGTGTGTTAGCTAAAAAAATAAAAAATCATTCTCCCTCTCTGTCATTACATTCATTAGGTACCTTTTGCCTCTTTTCTTGAACTGGCTCATGCTATGACTGGCTCTGACATGTGCAGGCAATCTGTTCCATTCCTTTATTGCTGTACAATAAAAGGCGTTTGAGGCCTGGTCACTGACTGTGGGTACTACAAAGTTGTGCTCTCTCCCCCTGGTACTATGATTGTTTTGGTTCCCAACCTTGACAAAATTAGCAGCAAGATATTCTGGACACTGTGTGTGAGAAATTTTATAAACTTGATTTAACTTCAGTTGTTTTGCTCTGTCTTCAATATTCAGCATATCCAATTGTTGTAATTCATCCAGGCTTACATGTTCTCTTGGACCCAGGTCCAGGATGAATCTTACCATTTTGTTCTGGGTGATTTGCAGTTTATCTTTCAGTTTTTTGTCAAGGCAGAGTACCATGAAGAGCAAGCGTAATTCAAGCATCTGAATAATTGCATCATTTGTGTTTGTTTTCAGCTTAAACCCAGACTGGCAGGGGTTCAATATGTTGTGGGATATGAGGTAGGAGTAGACTCAAGAAATTGTAATGACACGACTGCAAACAAACCATACCCCGGCCGGGATTGAACCCGCGGTCATAGAGTCTCAAAACTCTAGCCCGTCGCATTAGCCACTAGACCAGCTAGCTAGGGACCGCGGGTTCAATCCCGCCGGGGTATGGTAGGTAGGAGTAGATTTGTTTATGTATTTTTTTGAAGATTTTAGAGAGTAAAGGCAAGTTAGATATCGGTCTCTAGTTATTTAGTTCTGTTGGATTGCCTCCTTTGATGATCGGGGTGACCCTTGCTGCGACTCAAAGTAAAGCATGATACTTTCGGTTAAAGATAAAGATTTTATTTCTTTGTGAAGGTTACAGTGTGTAATTACAATTTTTGATTTGTTAAGTACAAAGAAAGTCATTATCGTGCCGGGGCATTTCAGGAAGACTAATCCTAATGCTTAAAAACAACGTAAGTCTACACAGGATAAGAGTGGTTAACTTTTCAATAAATCTTAATTTTAATACTAATGCTATATGGATAAATGATGTCATCTTGACTGGTCTAATTTTATAATTAAACCACAGGATCTCTTTATAGAAAAAATGCCCAGTTAGTGGTATACTTCACAAAATTAGAATACAGAAGTCTAGGACTCTCCAAAATTTAATGCCCTCTACCATACATGATCACAAACGTTCACAGTAACTTCCCATTAACCTAAATTTAAAACTAAAAGGTATTTTTGCACTTACATAATTGGCTGCAATATCTGCATTTGTGGTTTGGATTCCATCATCTAGGATGGAGAGGTGAACACCACGTCCTGTGTATCCTCGAAGCCAGGCCCATGTTACATTCAAGTCATACCCTGCATGCCCCAGCTGACCTGTGTTGTGCTGCAAATAATATAAAAGGGTTGATATGGCTGTGTGTCACTGCTAGATCAAGCAAGATTATTAGCACCATATGTGAAAATGCCATTGAAGGGGTAAAAAAGGATGAGTTTTAGGGGCTTGAGCATCAGCAGATTTATGACAGCTGGTTAGATAGGAATGAGTGAAAACAAGTAGTTTTTAATGGATGTTCTGATGGAGAGTGACAAATAACTTTTATGAAGGGATTCATGGAAACTGGTTAACCAGACTCAAGTCCTGGAGGCAGGTAAAGCAGTGCCTGGGCTCTCAAGGAGGGTGGAGATGTTGCAGTCACAGGGTAATCTGAAGTGGTGGAGACTTGATGGTCCATCAGTAGTGTTGGAAGCTTAATGCTGCTCTATCAGGGAGTGTTGTAGACTTAATGCTCCATCAAGGAGTATTGGAGGCTTGATGCTTCATCAAGGAGTGTTGGAGACATGATGCTCCATCAAGAGTGTTGGAGACATGATGTTTCCCTCAAGGAGTGTTTAAAACATGATGCTCCATCAAGAGTGTTTGGGGACAACTCCTCAAGAAATTTGGAGACATGAGTTCCATCAAGGAGTGTTTAAACATGATGTCCCTAAGAAATGTTGGAAAAATGATGCTCCATCAAGGAGTGTTAACATGCTTTCATCAAGGAGTGTTGGAGACATGGCTCCCTAAGGTGTTGGGGACAGATGCTCCACAAAATGTTGGAGACATGTTCCAAGGATGTTGGGGGAACCCC
>NC_069399.1:100784931-100964264 GCF_026875155.1 Cherax quadricarinatus
CGATGAGTGATGAGGAAGCTTTAGCTTGAAAAGTTAGGAGAAAAACTGAAAAGTGAATAAGGGGATCCTCCCCAAACCCGGAAAAAAAAAAAAAAAAAAGAGAGAGAGAGAGAGAAGAAAGAGGAAGAGAAAAAAAAAAATGCTCAAAGAGTGAGAGGAACAGAGTGAAGAAGAGAGGAGATTAGACGAAATAGCTGTCAAGTAAAGAGAGGGGAGATTGAACGTCAGAAATGGAAGAGAAGAAAAGAAAGAAGAAAAAGAGAGAGAGAGAAAGAGAGAGAGAGAGAGGAGAGAGAGAGAGAGAGAGAGAGAGAGAGAGAGAGGGAGGGAGAGAGAGGGAGGAGAGAGAGAGAGAGGAGAGAGGAGGAGAGAAGAGAGAGAGAGAGAGAGAGAGAGAGAGAGAGAGTGAGTGAGTGAGTGAGTGAGTGAGTGAGTGAGTGAGTGAGTAGGGGGAGGGAAAAAGGTTATGAGAGAGAGAAACGCGAGGGGGGAAAAGGTAGGGAGTGAGGGTCTGTGGGGGTCTGTGGGGGAGGCGGTCAAATTCCAAGGATCAGCTGTGTGTACTCACCTAGTTGTGGTTTCAGGGGTCGAGACCCAGCTCCCGGCCCCCAGTGTGTATGTGTGTGCGCGCGTTCGTGTGTGTGAGCACGTCAGTTGTTTATATGTCCCAGAAATACAATTCACTTCTGTGTACCCGTAATACTAATGAGATACCATTAACACTGAGAGTAGTTCTAATAATTATAATACTAGCGTGTGTTAACAAGTCACTCTTTCACCCAGTTATGTACTACCTTTTACTACATGTGTACCCAATACTTGCTTCTCAGATTGTACTGTCTTTGTGTCCTAAAACATTATCTCTCGAAACTGTTGTCAGGGCTGTAGTCCCATTAGTCCTTGCTCCTACAAATTTTATCTTCCTACTACTGCTAGGTGTTGTGTGTATGATAATCCCTCTGGAGCAGGGTTTAGATAGCGAGCTACCAGTGTCCGCAGGGCCGGCTCTACCCTCAGACTTCCCGCCAACCACAAACACAGGTGATTTGTACGTTACTCAGAGGGGACGTCCATCCAGATGCCTGATGTACGATGCTCGCTGTACGATGCTCGCTGTACGATGACTCGTACACCTCGCCCTTCCGCCGCTGACTTCTTCGGCTATTCTTTTCTCTTGCCCTTTTGAGTCCTCATTTACCACACTTATCACTTGTATACTGCTACTTTTATAATTTACACTTCACTTTTGGTAAGTACACTACTTATTTGTGATGACACCCAACCTGTTATGGCGGCGCTACTCCCTCAGGCCTACTGCTGCCACCACCTCTGCTTATATATATTTATGTATATATATATATATCCCCTTTCTGGCTAGCTTGTTCACGCTGTGTGCTACATCACATTTTGTCGTTACCACCCTCTCTTAATTCTATTTGGTCTTTCTCTTTAGTCACTCGCTTTGTACTTTGTATATGTGGTAACAATGTGGCAACAGTGCCAACTAGGCTTCAACGAACTGGCACTTTGAAATTATGTTGTATAATTTCGGCTTTCTCTCGCCTTTACTTTATTTATTTTTTTAATACATTGTTATCACTTGTAGGGTTGTTCACTGACGTTTGTCACTAACACTGGTTGCTTCTAGCTGCCTAAAAACACGCCCTATAAGCACTAAGATCCGGAGCCTGCGCTGTGACCCACTACACTGTCTCCACGTGTGTTACCAGATGTGTGTGTGTGTGGTGTGTACTCACCTTAATCGTTGGTTTGGCACGGGGTCGATAATCAGTCCTGGCCCTGCTATTCATGAATGCTACTAGGTCCTCTCTCTTCCCATGCTCATGAGCTTTATTCAAATTCAAATCAAATTAATCAAAATCAAATCAAAAGGTTTATTCTCTATAAGGATTACAATGCAGGGTTTACAGATTTGGTTTTTGTTGTGTGCGTTAATCATGTAGTAAAATACTAATTAAGAGGGGCCACTAGAACACTTAGCATGGATAGCAATTTTGGGCAAAATTTTAGATTAATTCTAACCACTAAATTATAACCAAATTGTGGAGTAAGTTGACAAAATACTAAGTGACTAATGCTAAGTGGACAAATACTAAGTTTGTGCGTTTAGCAATGTGAATGTTTTTGTTTTGGCACAATACATAGTTTTCTATATTGGAGTATCACAGGCAAACTTATGATAGTTAGGGATCATTATTTTAAGATTAGAATACATATTTCTGTGCTTATAGTCAAAATGGGTGAGTGAGTGAAGTGTAATGTGGACCCCAGGTGGTTTTTATGTAGTTAGTTGATGGGGTGTATGTATCAGGGAGATAGTGTTTTCTAACAGTAGTTTGAAGGTGATGAATGTGTCTGCTTTCTAGAGTTTTTCAGGTTAGGGTGTTCCAGATTTTAGGGCCTTTGACATACATTGAGTTTTTTGTAAGGTTTAGTTCGGGACACGGGGGAATGTCGTAGAGATGTTTGTGTTGGTGTTATTGCCTGTGGGTCTGTCACAAACTATCAAGAAAGCATTTTAGGTAGGTTAATATTGGATTTAAGGTCCTGTATGTGTAGATTGCACAGTAGTAAGTGTGGATGTTCTGAACAGGGAGTTAAGTTTAGATCTATGAAGAGTGGGGGGATGGTGTGTTGCCAGGGATGGGAATTAGTGATTATTCTTATTGCAGCTTTTTGTTGAGTTATTATTGGCTTTATGTATACTGCTGCAGTTGATCCCCAAGCACAAATAGCATAGGTGAGGTATGGATAAATGAGTGAATGGTATAGTGTGAGAAGGGCATTTTGCAGCACGTAGTATCTCATCTTGGAGAGGATCCCAACTGTTTCGAATACTTTTTTTGATATGTGTTGGATATGGGTGCTGAAATTCAGGTTGTTGTCGAGGTATAGGCCTAGGAATTTGCCCTCATTATGTCTGGCAATTAGAGTGCTGTTGATCTTAATGTTAAGTTGCACAGCACCTGCTCTGCTACCAAACATAATATAGTAGGTTTTGTCAGTGTTAAGTGTAAGTTTATTGGCTGTCATCCAAGTTGATATTTTGAGCAGCTTCTCATTAAGCAAAAATACCAACCACTCGAACACTATATCCCTCCCTGCTTTTAACACTTCCGTCATGATCCTGTCAGTTTCAGCTCCTTTACCCCCTTTCATTCTACGTAATGCCTCACGCACCTCCCCCGTACTCACATCCTGCTCTTCTTCACTCCTAAAAGATGGTATACCTCCCTGGCCAGTGCATGAAATTACCGCCTCCCTTTCTTCGTCGACATTTAAAAGTTCCTCAAAATATTCTCGCCATCTACCCAATACCTCCATCTCCCCATCTACTACTCCCCTACTCTGTTTTTAACTGACAAATCCATTCATTCCTTAGGCTTTCTTAACTTGCTTAACTCACTCCAAAATTTTTTCTTATTTTCATTAAAATTTCTTGACTGTGCCTCTCCCACTCTATCATCTGCTCTCCTTTTGCACTCACTCACCACTCTCTTCACCTTTCTTGTACTCTCCATATACTCAACTCTTCTTATAACACTTCTGCTTTGTAAAAACCTCTCATAAGCTAATTTTTTCTCTTTTATTACACCCTTTACTTCATCATTCCACCAATCACTCCTCTTTCCTCCTGCACCCACCCTCTTATAACCCAAAACTTCTGCCCACATCCCAATACTACATTTTTAAAACTATTCCAACCCTCTTCAACCCCCCCCACTACTCATACTTGCACCAGCCCACCTTTCTCCCAATAGTTGTTTATATCTCACCCGAACTTCCTCCTCCTTAGTTTATACAACTTTCACCTCCCTCTTACTTGTTGTTGCCATTTTCCTCTTGTCCCATCTACCTCTTTCTCTAACTGTAGCTACAACTAAATAATGATCTGATATATCAGTTGCCCCTCTATGTAAATGTACTTACTAAAATATACCAACCACACTGTTTTACTTGCAAGGAAATAAGAATTTAATTTAATTTAATTGTTCTCTTTTCCCCTTTCCCCCCCCAATTTTCCCCCCCCCCCCCCCCCTTTTTTTTTCCCCCAAAAAACCCCCCCCCCGGCCCCCCCCCCCCTTTTTTTTCCCCTTTTAAATTTCCTAAAAATTACCCCCCCCCCCAATTTTTTTAAAAACCCCCCCTTTTTCCCCCCCCAAACCCCTTCCCCCCCTTTTTTTAAAAAATTTTTTTTTTCCCTTTTTTTTTTTTTTCCCAAAACCCCCAAAATTTTTTTTTTTTTTTTAAAATTTTTTTTTTTCCCCCCCCCAACCTTTTCCCTTTTTCCCTCCCCCCCCTTTTCCCCTTTTTTTCCCCCCAACCCCCCTTTTTTTAAAAACCCCTTTTTTTAAAAAACCCCCAAAAAATTTTTTTCTTTTTTTTTTTTTTTTTTTTCCCCCCCCCCCCTTTCCCCTTTCCCCCCCCCCCCAAAAAAAAAAAAATTTTTTTTTTTTTTAAAAATTTTTTAAAAAAACCCCCCCCCTTTCCAAATTTAAACCCCCCCCCTTTTTTTTAAATTTTTCCCCAATTTTTTTTTTCCCCCCCCCCCTTTTTTTTTTTTAAAAATTTTCCCCCCCCCAACCCCTTTTTTTTTTTTTTTTTCCCCAAATTTTTTTTTTAAAAATTTTCCCCTTTTTAAATTTTTAAAAAATTTTCCCCCCTTTAAATTTTTAAAAAAAAAAAAAAATTTAATTTTTTAAAAATTTTTTTTAAATTTTTTTTTTTTTCCCCTTTTTTTTTTTTTTTTTCCCCCCCGGCCCCCCCCCTTTTTTGGGGGCTTTTTTTTTTTGGGGGGGGTTTTTTTAAAAAGGGGTTTTTTTAAAGGGGTTTTCGGGAAAAAAAAGGGGTTTTTAAAGGGGGAAATTTAAAAAGGGGAAAAAAAAAAGGGGGCCCGGTTTAAAAAAAGGGGAAAAAATTAAGGTTTAAATTTTCCTGGGGGGAAAAAGGGGAAAAAACTTGTTTTAAATTTTCCCCAAAAAAAGGGCCCCCAAAAAAACACCCCCCAAAAAAAAAAGGGGGGCCCCGGGAAAAAACCCCCCCAAAAAGGGGGGAAACTTTAACGGGCCCCAAAAAAAAAGGGGGGGAAAAAAAAACCCCCCCCAAAACAAAAAGGGGGGAAACCCCCCCCTTTTTAAAAAAAACCGGCAAAAAAACCCGGGAAAAAAAAAATTTTTTTTCCCCCCCCCCCCAAAAAACCCCCCCTTTCCCCCCCCCCCCCCCCCCCCCAAAACCGGTTTTTTTTTCCCCTTTTTTTTCCCCCTTTTTTTCCGGCCCCCCCCCCCTTTTTTTTTTTTTGGGTTTTTTTTAACTTTTTAAAAAACCCCCCCTTTTCCCAAAAGGGCCCCAAAAATTTTTGGGGCCCCCCAAAAAAAAACCCCCAAAAAAAAAAGGGAAAAAAAAAAAAAGGGGGAAAAAAAAAAATTCCTTTTTTTGGGGGGAAAAAATTTTTGGGGCCTTTTTAAAAAAAAAAATTTTTTTTTTTTTTTTCCCCCCCCAAAAAAAGGGGAAAAAAATTTTTTCCCAAAATTTTTTTTTTAAAAAACCCAAATTTTAAAAAAAATTAAAAAAAAAAATTTTTTCCCAAACCCTTTTCCAGTAAAAAAAAAATTTTTGGCAAAAAAATTTTTTTTCCCGGAAAAAAGGGGGGGGTTTCCCCCCCTTTTTTTAAAAAATTTTTTTTTTTTTTTTAAAAAATTTTTTTTTAAAAAAAAATTTTTTTGGGGGTTTTTTTTTTAAAAAATTTTTCCCCCAAAAAGGGGGTTTTTTTTGGGGGTTTTAAAAAAATTTTTTAAAAAATTTTTTTTTTTAAAAAAAATTTTTTTTTAAAAAAAAAAATTGGGGGTTTTGGAAAAAAAGGGCATTAATTTTTTTTTTTAAAAAATTTTTTTTTAAAATTTTGGGGGGGTTTTTTGTTGGTTTGAAATTTTTTTTTCCCCCCAATTTTTTTTAAAAAAGGAAAAACCCTTTTTTTCCCCCCTTTTAAAAGGAAAAAACCGGCCCCCCAAAAAAATTTTTTTTTTTTGGGGGGGGGAAAAAATTTCGGTTTTTTTCCCCCCCCCAAAATTTTCCCCCCCCCCCCCCCCCTTTTTTTTTTTTTTAAAAACCAAAAACCTTCGAAATTTTTCCCCAAAATTTTAAAAGTTAAAAAAAAACCCCCCCCCCAAAAAAAACCCCTTTTTTTCCCCAAAAAAAAAAAACCTTAAGTCAAAAAAAAAAAAAAACCAGTCAAAAAAAAAAAACCCCCCCAAAAAGGTCATTTAAAATTTGTCAAAAAGTAAGTAAGAAGTCAGTAAGCCCCAAAAAAAAAAAAGTCATTTTAAAGGCCCCGGGTAAATTGGGGGAAAAAGTCAAAGTAAGTCAGTAAAGCCCGTAAGTCCCCAAGTAAGCCCAAAAAAGGGGCCAAAAAAAAAAAAAAACCCCCCCCCAAAAAAGTAAGTCAGTCAAAGTAAAAAAAAAGCCCAAAATTTTTCCAAAAAAAAAAAAATTCCTTTAAAAAAAAAAAAAATTTTTTTCCAAAAAATTTTAATGGAAAACAAAAATTTTTTAAAAACCCCCCAAAAAAAAATTTTTAAATTTTTGTTTTTTTAAAAGGGGAAAAAATTTTTGGAAAAAAAAAAAAATTTAAAAAATTTAATTTTAAAATTTTTTAAAAAAAAAAAAAATTTTTTTTAAATTTAAAAAATTTTTATTTCAAAAAGGGGGGAAAAAACGGGGAAATTTTAAAAAATAATTTTTTTTTTAAAAATTTTTTTTTTTTTTTTAAAATTAAAAATATGGGGTTTTATTTTGGGTTTTTTTGGGGTTTTGGGGGGAAAAAATTGGGTTTTTTTTTGGGGGGGGGTTTTTTTTTTTTTTGGGGGGTTTTTTGGGGGTTTTTTTTAAAATTTTTTAAAAACCCTTTTGTTTTTTGGTTTTAAAAAAGGGGGGGAAAAAAGGGGTGAAAGGTTTTTTGGGGGGCCCTTTTTCCCCCCCCCCCCTTTTTAAATTTTTTTTGGGGGGGGGGGGGGGTTTTTTTTGGTTTTTTTTGGGGTTTTTTGGGGGGGGGGTTTTTTTGGTTTTTTTTTTTTGGTTGGGGTTTTTTTTTTTGGGGGGGTTTTTTATTTTAAATTTTTGGGAACCTTTTAAGAAATTTTCTTTTTTTTGGGGTTTTTGGTTTTGGGGGGGGTTTTCCTTTTTTTTTCCCTTTTTTTTGGGGTTTTTTTTTTAAAAAAAACCTTTTTGGAAAAAAAAAATTTTTTTAAAAAAAGGAAAATTGTTTTTTTAAAAAAAAAATTTTTGAAAAGGAAATTCCCCCCCTTTTTTTGGGTCCTTTTTTTTTAAAAAAAAAAAAGGGGTTTTTCCCCCCCCCCTTTTTCCCCTTCCTTTTTGGGGGGCCCCCCCCAAAAAAACCCATTTTTGCTTTTGGGTTTTTAAAAAAAAAAATTACAAAAAAAATTTTAATAAAAAAATTTTTTTTAAAAAATTTTTTTAATGTAAAATGGTTTGGGAAAAAAAAATTTTAAAATTTAAACCCCCTTTTTAAAATTAAAACCCAAAAAAAAAAAACCCCCAAAAATTTTTAAACAAAAAAAATAAACATGTGCAACACTTGTGTATCTTTATTACTGAAGGTTTTGCCTGTACAACCCCCCCTTCTTCAGGTGAAAGCAAAGGGGAATATATCACGGATATAGTAGAATTTTTTTTTTGAGGTGATCAAGTTCCCCCACCTTGATAGGTGGTCAGTTTTCCCAAACCTGAGGACTGAAACAGTCTGATGCGGAGGCAAAACATTTTAAACAAATTTAAAAAAACTGAAGTGTTTGGGATGTGTTTTTTCATCAACTCAAAAGGGATTGCATGCCTTCAATAAAAATTATTTAAATTAAAGCCCTTTCCCTTTGGGCCCTTTTACAGTGAGGTTTCATACTAGGCAAATTTTGATTGGAAACTGTTTTTTGCTTGGTTTAAAATTTTTGGCCTAAATAATTTTTATAATAAAAAATTTGGGGATTTTGTTATTCTTGATGCCAACAAAAAAAAATGAAAAAAATAATAAAAATTTAATTCAAACACTGGAGAATCAGCTAAAGATAATTTTAGTGAAAAGATAAACGCCAGTCCCCCAAAATTCTTTACAAACTTGGGGATCCTCCCTTCAGCATCACAACTTTCATATGTTACATGATAACTTTCTTATGCACTCTAACCTATCCTGCAGGGAATTTGTCAACAGATTAGATGCACATAAAGGGCTGAGAGACGGGGCTTCAACTTTGTTAAATAAGGGAAATTTCCCGCCAGTTCAGTAATAATGAAAAAACAGTATTGCCCAAACCCTTTTTTCCAAGACATATTTGCTCCAAAAACAATGTTGTTTTTCCCAAAAAGAAAAGGGGGACAGACTAACGTATCCTCACTTTGCTAGTTTAAACACATGCTTTTCAACTTAGCCCCTGCCCTCAATGCTTCAAACTAAACTTGCAAAAAAAGAACTGGGTAAGGAAAAAAAACACTTCATTTGCCTTTTTCAATATATTTGAAAAAACGAGGGAAATTTTTTGGCCCCAGAAGGCCCCCCACTTACTCAAGCACCTCAAAAAATTAATAAAAAAATTTCTTGGAGGGAAAGGAATACTGTACTAAACACAGCAGATTTCCAGAGTACCTAATACAGTGGACCCCCGCCTAACGATCACCTTTCCCAATGCGACCCAAATTAAAGTAAGTGTATTTATGTAAGTGCGTTTGTATGTGTAAGTTTGGGGGGGCTGAAAAGGGGTAATCTATTCACAATATTTCCTTTTTTGGGAAACCCAAAAAACGGTCAAAAACTGGGAGTGAAATATTTTTCCCCGGGGGTGAAAAAATATCATTAAAACCCGGGGGGCCCCCTGTACTGTAAATAGGCAAAAGATACCAGAATGTTTTAATACTGTATAGGGGCACAACAGAATTTTCCAGAAATGCCCTTAAAACCCGTTGGACCCCAAAAGATACCCGAATGCTTTTTTTTAAAAAAAGTCTAGGAACAAAAGATAACAGAATTCTTAATACTGTACTAGGGCACAACGATTTTCCAGAAAGGTTTTAAACTGTACAGTACTAGGACAACAGAAACCCGAATGTTCAATTGTACTGGACCAACAGAACCAGAAAGCCTTTTAAAACTGTATTTTTAATACTGTACTAGGAAAAAACAGATACCGAATGCTTAATATTTTACTGGACAAACAGAATTAAAAACCCCCCGAATGCTTAAAACTGTACTAGGAAAAACAGTCCAGAATGTTTAATTTCTGTACTAGGACAAACACAAACCAGAATGGGTTAATACTGTTTTTGGACACAACAGGGGGACCAGAAGCTTAATACTGTTAAATAGGCCACAACAAATACCAGAATGCTTAATAATGTAGTGGACACAACAAATACCAGAAAAGCTTAATGCTGTACTAGGAAATAACAGATACCAGAAAGCTTAATCTGTACTTTTTAGGGAAAAAAGAGCTAGAATGCTAATACTGTAAATAGGAAACAATTACAAATACCAGTAGCTTAATACTGTATAGGGAAAAAATTAGATATACCCGTAACTTAAAACTGTACAAAAGAGCATTTAAAAGATACCAGCATGCGTGAGATTTAATTGAATTTATTAGGTGTTTTTTAAAAAATATTAGGATGGTTTTTTTAAAGAAGCAATCCCCTTTTTGGGCGGAGAAAATTTGGGGTTTTTCTGGTAGATTTGTTCCTATAGCTTTAAAAAAAGTCAAACTAATTTTTCTGGAAAAGTTCATTAGTGAACTTTTTATTTCCCAACACTTATGTGAGAAAGAAATTTTTCCCAAATCTTTTATATAAATTTTTTTAAATTCACTGAATTTTGTTAGGGATAATTATAATAATAATAATTAAAAAAAAAACCCATGACTAATCACTTTAAATTTAAAAGCCCAACAGAAAACTGTTTGTGTTGATGAACACCCATTCCTTTACAGATCAAGGGGTTGAAAATTTCTAAAAAAATGACCAAAAAAATACACGTCAAAACTCACAAAACTAATTAAAGAAAATCAAAAACAAATTTCATTATAAAAAAGATTTTTTTGAAATAAAACTATATGAAAAGGGGCCTGGCAAAACCCTTTCCCAAAAAATTTTGGGGTCTAGAAAACTGTCTAGAAACAGAAGATAAACTTAACTTTAAACCCAAAGAACCTCACATACAGCCTATAGACATGGCCAACAAACTTAATTTTTTTCTCTACTGTAGGGTCAAAACTAGCAAGCAAAATTCCCCAAACTCAAATCCCCCCCCCCCCCCGAAAAACTAACCCCCCACTGGCAACTACCCCAAAAACCCATATCTAAACTCCCAAATAATTCAAACCCAAGTCTCCTCATCATTAAATCATTAACCCCTTGACTGTTTCGGTCCCCATATATAAAATCTTACGAGCCCCAGTGTTTTTAGTAATTTTTTACCAAAAATTTTAGCAGCTTCAAATCAAATGGTAAAAAGGCTGGTAGGCCTAATGAGAGAGAATGGGTCTGAGTGGTGGGTGTGCCCCCCCTGTGAAAAAAAAATGGGACTCAGTGGTGCATTGTGGGGGGAAAGCCACTTGGTAGCCCATTTTCACCAGCTTCACTCTTTGGCAGAATTTGGGGGTTTTTGTTCCCAAATGTAGCTCTAAAAAGCGATGGAAGTGCAACTGAAAGTGAATTCCATAGTTTTCAGAGGGTTTTTTAAACCCAAAACTTTGCCCCCCCGGATAACGTAATTAGGATGAAAAACCCCCGATGACCCACAACCTTCCACCCCTGGTTCTGGGCCGGGCTCTTTTACGTTCACCTTACCAGGACGAGAGAGGAAAAATTTTTGCCCCTTTCAAGACTCAGAAGTGAAACAGTGATAGTGAAATGATTTCCCAAAACCTACTGAAACAGTTTAGTACGACAGTGAGGGGAAAATTCTTCAGTGAAGTGGCAGTATACACGACGTAAACATGCAGTTGGTAGTGGTCATATGTTGTTTTCCCAAGGGGGGGAGCAAAAATTTAGGCACATCCCGTAGCCCTACACCACGAACTGATAGTAGGAAAGGACGATATTGTTACAATGGGTTTTTGAATAGTGATTTAGGCAGCAGGTGGTTTGGGTGATGTGGGGGTGGCAGATCCTGTGGCACAAGCAGTGGGGCCTTGGGTACTACGACGCTGCTAAATCCCGCCCAAAACCCCCCCAACCCCCGGCCCCACCCAATCCCACCCTCCCACAACACCACAACCATACCTGCACAACCATAACCAAAGTTTTCGATATCCGAACCCACCAGCAGACCGCATCTGGGATTGGCAGCAAGGTGAAGTTTTGTTCCCAGTCCCCCTGACTTTGATGAAACACAAAGTGGAATACGGCCATCAGTACACTTGGGAACAATGGGTACTGAAAATGGAATGCTTTAATTATTCTTCGATGAACCCTTGATGGACTTATTGTCCGGGAAAGCAATTTCATACTTTGAGAACACAATGGCAAACACAATTCTTTCACCAAGAACATGCCTACACCGTGGAAGGACTCAACTGTGGCAAAAGATGTATCTGTTCTTTGCCACAATAATGGGTTATGCCACATGTGTTATAAGCACAGTGTCAAACAAAATGGTCGAAAAAGGGCCACATGATTTCAACCCCAGCTTTCAGCACATTATACAGTGAAAAGATTTGTGGGTACTGTTTATGTTTTGCTACATTTTCAGACAAAAAAGCATGACAGAAGCGACAGGTTTTTAAAAGCTCAAAATGTGTTTTTTGTAACGAAACAAAAATGCTGTATGTATTTTTATCCCTTCAGGAAGCTTGTTATTGATGAGTCTTTGATTTTGTTCAAGGGAAGACTCTCATTCAAGCAGTAAATACCAAGCAAGAGGAACCGCTTTGGTATAAAGTTATTTGTACTGTGTGATTGCAAAAGTGGTCTGGTTTTGGATATAATTGTGTACACTGGCAGTAAAACATTGCAAGATACCAGGAAGTTACTGGGTATCTCTGGTGATGTGGTTAGAACAATGATGGAACCATATCTTGGTAAGGGGCATATTTAATATACTGACAACTGGTACACAAGCCCCTCACTCAGTGATTTTTTGTGAGTGAACATGACAGACGTGTGTGGCACAGTGTGTGCAAATCGTAAGCATATGCCTAGGTTCAACACTGGCACTTGTAGAGGTGATGTTAAGGTGTTTGCTGCCAATGACATCATGGCATTTCAGTGGCATGACAAATGTGATGTCACACTGTTGACATCAGTTCACTAACATGAAATGGTAGACACTGGCAAGCAGAATAGAGAGACCAATGAACCCATTGTGAAACCTGCAGCTGTGATGGATTACAACCTCAATATGCGGCTAGTGGACAAATGTGAAATGCAGATTGGATATCTTGCTACTCCTACTTACACTTTGGTCACATTTCACAGACATGCACATGCTATATATATATATACATACATCTAGGTTTTTCTCCTTTTTCAAAATAACTCTTGTTCTTCTTTATTTCTTCTATTGTCCATGGGGAAGTGGAAAAGAATCTTTCCTCCATAAGCCATGCGTGTCGTATGAGGCGACTAAAATGCCAGGAGCGAAGGGCTAGTAACCCCTTCTCCTGTAGACATTTACTAAAAAGAGAAGAAAAACTTTATAAAACTGGGATGCTTGAATGTGAGTGGATGTAGTGCAGATGACAAGAAACAGATGATTGCTGATGTTATGAAGGAAAAGAAGTTGGATGTCCTGGCCCTAAGCAAAACAAAGCTGAAGGGGGTAGGGAAGTTTTGGTGGGGGGAAATAAATGGGATTAAATCTGGAGTGTCTGAGAGAGTTAGAGCTAAGGAAGAGGTAGCAGTACTGTTGAAGGATCAGTTATGGAAGGAGAAAAGAGAATATGAATGTGTAAATTCAAGGATTATGTGGATTAAAGTAAAGGTTGGATGCGAAAAGTGGGTCATAATAAGCATGTATACACCTGGAGAAGAGAGGAATGTAGAGGAGAGAGAGAGATTTTGGGAGATGTTAAGTGAATGTATAGGAGCCTTTGAACCAAGTGAGAGAGTAATTGTGGTAGGGGACCTGAATGCTAAAGTAGGAGAAACTTTTAGAGAGGGTGTGGTAGGTAAGTTTGGGGTGCCAGGTGTAAATGATAATGGGAGCCCTTTGATTGAACTTTGTATAGAAAGGGGTTTAGTTATAGGTAATACATATTTTAAGAAAAAGAGGATAAATAAGTATACAAGATATGATGTAGGGCGAAATGACAGTAGTTTGTTGGATTATGTATTGGTATATAAAAGACTGTTGAGTAGACTTCAGGATGTACATGTTTGTAGAGGGGCCACAGATGTATCAGATTACTTTTTAGTTGTAGCTACACTGAGAGTAAAAGGCAGATGGGACACAAGGAGAACAGAAGCATCAGGAAAGATAGAGGTTAAGGTTTATAAACTAAAAGAGGAGGCAGTTAGGGTAAGATATAAACACCTATTGGAGGATAGATGGGCTAATGAGAGCATAGGCAATGGGGTCGAAGAGGTATGGGGTAGGTTTAAAAATGTAGTGTTAGAGTGTTCAGCAGAAGTTTGTGGTTACAGGAAAGTGGGTGCGGGAGGGAAGAGGAGCGATTGGCAGAATGATGATGTAGAGAGAGTAGTAAGGGAGAAAAAGTTAGCATATGAGAAGTTTTTACAAAGTAGAAGTGATGCAAGGAGGGAAGAGTATTGGAGAAAAAGAGAGAGGTTAAGAGAGTGGTGAAGCAATGTAAAAAGAGAGCAAATGAGAGGTGGGTGAGATGTTATTAACAAATTTTGTTGAAAATAAGAAAATGTTTTGGAGTGAGATTAACAAGTTAAGGAAGCCTAGAGAACAAATGGATTTGTCAGTTAAAAATAGGAGAGGAGAGTTATTAAATGGAGAGTTAGAGGTATTGGGAAGATGGAGGGAATATTTTGAGGAATTGTTAATTGTGGATGAAGATAGGGAAGCTGTGATTTCGTGTATAGGGCAAGGAGGAATAACATCTTGTAGGAGTGAGGAAGAGCCAGTTGTGAGTGTGGGGGAAGTTCGTGAGGCAGTAGGTAAAATGAAAGGGGGTAAGGCAGCCGGGATTGATGGGATAAAGGTAGAAATGTTAAAAGCAGATGGGGATATAGTTTTGGAGTGGTTGGTGCAATTATTTAATAAATATATGGAAGAGGGTAAGATACCTAGGGATTGGCAGAGAGCATGCATAGTTCCTTTGTATAAAGGCAAAGGGGACAAAAGAGAGTGCAAAAATTATAGGGGGATAAGTCTGTTGAGTATACCTGGTAAAGTGTATGGTAGAGTTATTATTGAAAGAATTAAGAGTAAGACGGAGAATAGGATAGCAGATGAACAAGAAGGCTTTAGGAAAGGTAGGGGGTGTGTGGACCAGGTGTTTACAGCAAAACATATAAGTGAACAGTATTTAGATAAGGCTAAAGAGGTCTTTGTGGCATTTATGGATTTGGAAAAGGCATATGACAGGGTGGATGGGGGGGGCAATGTGGCAGATGTTGCAGGTATATGGTGTAGGAGGTAGGTTACTGAAAGCAGTGAAGAGTTTTTACGAGGATAGTGAGGCTCAAGTTAGAGTATGTAGGAAAGAGGGAAATTATTTTCCAGTAAAAGTAGGCCTTAGACAAGGATGTGTGATGTCACCGTGGTTGTTTAATATATTTATGGATGGGGTTGTAAGAGAAGTAAATACGAGGGTCTTGCCAAGAGGCGTGGAGTTAAAAGATAAAGAATCACACATAAAGTGGGAGTTGTCACAGTTGCTCTTTGCTGATGACACTGTGCTCTTGGGAGATTCTGAAGAGAAGTTGCAGAGATTGGTGGATGAATTTGATAGGGTGTGCAAAAGAAGAAAATTAAAAGTGAATACAGGGAAGAGTAAGGTTATGAGGATAACAAAAAGATTAGGTGATGAAAGATTGGATATCAGATTGGAGGGAGAGAGTATGGAGGAGGTGAATGTATTCAGATATTTGGGATGTGGACGTGTCAGCGGATGGGTCTATGAAAGATGAGGTGAATCATAGAATTGATGAGGGGAAATTGGTGAGTGGTGCACTTAGTAGTCTGTGGAGACAAAGAACTTTGTCCTTGGAGGCAAAGAGGGGAATGTATGAGAGTATAGTTTTACCAATGCTCTTAAATGGGTGTGAAGCATGGGTAATGAATGTTGCAGTGAGGAGAAGGCTGGAGGCAGTGGAGATGTCATGTCTGAGGGCAATGTGTGGTGTGAATATAGTGCAGAGAATTCATAGTTTGGAAGTTAGGAGGAGGTGCGGGATTACCAAAACTGTTGTCCAGAGGGCTGAGGAAGGGTTGTTGAGGTGGTTCAGACATGTAGAGAGAATGGAGTGAAACAGAATGACTTCAAGAGTGTATCAGTCTGTAGTGGAAGGAAGGCGGGGTAGGGGTCGGCCTAGGAAAGGCTGGAGGGAGGGGGTAAAGGAGGTTTTGTGTTTGAGGGGTTTGGACTTCCAGCAGGCATGCGTGAGTGTGTTTGATAGGAGTGAATGGAGACAAATGGCTTTTAATACTTGACGTGCTGTTGGAGTGTGAGCAAAGTAACATTTATGAAGGGGTTCAGGGAAATCGGCAGGCCGGACTTGAGTCCTGGAGATGGAAAGTACAGTGCCTGCACTCTGAAGGAGGGGTGTTAATGTTGCAGTTTAAAAACTGTAGTGTAAAGCACCCTTCTGGCAAGACAGTGATGGAGTGAATGATGGTGAAAGTTTTTCTTTTTCTGGCCACCCTGCCTTGGTGGGAATCAGCCAGTGTGTTAATAAAAAATAATAAATAATAAGTGGTACATAAAATTCTTTTTCCATCTTCTTGACATTTCCATGCTGAATGCTTATAATATGTATAAGTTGAAGACCAACAAGAAACCCAAATATGGTGAATTTTGTTCGTCAGTCATCAAACAAATAATATTCAAGTACCAAGGAACAACACTTGCAATAGACCAGTGCCCACGAAATTATCAACACATGCACTCTCGTCTGAGGCCTGGTGATCAGTACCTCATACCACTGCCTGCTACTGCTTTCAAGAAAAATGCTCAGAATAGATGTTATGTCTGTGTACATACCACAAAACACCCACAAAAATGCAGAGACACTCCTTTTATGTGTGAGGAGTGTAAAACACCATTGTGCATACACCCATGTTTCAAAGAATTCCACAAGCTGAAGCAGTTCTAGAAAAGCGTCCAGTGATTGTACATATGTATATATGTATATTATAGAACAATCGTAATAAACAATTTTTTATATTGTTTGTTTGTGTAAACAAGTTTTGTAAACAATATGATACTAGTATTTTTGCTATAATTGTGTTACATTTAACGAATGTATATATGAACATTGCACCATACTTTGGTCTCACAGGCCACATAAGTTGTGTGAAAAAATAAAATAGTGAAAAAAAAAAAGAAACCTTTGAATACAAGTACATGTAAACCAAAGTTTACCGGGTGAGCGGCAGTCACATGCTGTTGCCATACGTGGCTCATTTTCTGCAACTTCATGCTCTATATCTCTGTAAGTACTCATGGGAAAATTTTTTTTGGACTAAAACAATCAGAAAATAATCTTAACATTTTCATAAGAAAAAATATTTTTTCTTTTTCGAATATTTTTCGACACCAGGAGACACTCGCTTCAGGATTAGGGCTTTCGACAGTCAAAGGGTTAAAAAACAAAGCAGGAGATCTAAATAACTTGCCACCATTCATATATAGAAAAGCAGCTCATGTGCTGTCACCCATTATTGCAACATTGTTTAACAAATCTGTTGAGTCCTCAACCTTCCCATCCACGCTCAAGACAACAAAGTTACCCCAATCCTCAAAGGAGGTGATCCAACTGATCTGAACAAATATAGACCTATATCAAACTTTCCCTTACTTTCTAAAATATTTGACAAAATAATACACAAATGACTTGACTCCTACCTCATATCCAACAACATACTTAACCCCAGACAGTTTGGGTTTAGACCAAAAAAAAAGTACGAATGATGCTATTATACAAATGCTTGAACTAATATATACAGTCCTCAATAAAAATGAATATCCACTTGAGCTCTTCATTGACCTACAGAAAGCATTTGATACAGTGGACCACAGTCTCCTGCACCTAAAACTAAATCATTATGGCATCAGAGGACTCTCCCTCGATTACCTAAAATCTTATCTTAACAATAGACACCAGTATGTATATGTAATCAACTCCACTATCCAGCCTGTAGCTGTCAGAGTGCCCTAGGGTAGTGTCCTAGGTCCCCTCCTCTTTCCTGTCAACATCAATGATCTCCCCAATGAATCTCAACTCCTTGAACCAGTTCTATTCGCAGATGACACTACTTATGCCTACTCCCACTCAAGCCAGCTATACTTAGAGACACTGTAAACAATGAGCTGCTAAAAACATATACTATTTGGATGATGATCAACAAACTTACTCTCAATATAGATAAAACATACCTTATGCTGTTTGGAAACAGAGCCTTAAATATCCGACTTGATATATCGAAAAACAGTTCCCCCATTACAAGACACACTGAGGGGTAAATTTCTAGGTATTCACCGTGACTGTAATCTTAAATTTCATTTCCACATCCAGCATATATACGCAGAAATTTCTCAAATCAGTAAGAATCCTTTCCAAGATACAGTGCTATTTGCCCAAATGGCACCCTTTACCCTATACTCTTTAATATATCCCTACCTCACTTATGGTATTTGTGCCTGGGAATCAACCACAGCCAACCACCTTAAACCTTTAATAAACCAACAAAAGCTGTTGTGCAGATGATTACCAGATCCTGTGCTAGACAGCACACCCCACCACTTTTCAAAAGCCTGAACCTACTAAATATACGAGACATACACTCATGTTATTGTGTCTACTACATATACAGAACATTAAACTCCAATATAAACCCTCCACCTAAACTTCTCCTTGATAGCTACAAAAGAACACATAGTCACAATACAAGGCATCTTCTACATCCCTCGTGTCAGTTCACACTGTGCAAAAACGCAATGCACATAAAGGGCCTTAAGATCTGGAATTCACTACCTGAACTGGTAAGGATCCCCTGACTACATACAAATTTAGTGCTATGCTTAAAAATGATTTCAACTCTCAATACTAACCAAACCAACCAAAACAACTTTAATCAGTTTGAAGCAACTCTCCCAAATATTATATGACCTCTAGTCTATTAAAACATCTCCCAATCCATAAAATATTATTGTTTGAACCATTAATTGTATATTGTTTTTATTATAAGCAACTTCAAGATTATTATTCTTGTAAACCTCCACCTTAACTACCTCATATTAGTATTACGATAAAATAAAGATTTATTAAAGAGTTAACCATTCTTATCTTGTCTAGACTTAAGTAGTTATTATGTACTAGGATTAGTTTGCCTGAAATGCCCCGGCATGATAGTGGCTTTCTTTGTACTCATCAAATCAAAATTGTAATTGCACATTGTAACCTTCCAAAGAAATAAAATCTTTAATCTTTTATCTTTAATAGCTCTGCTTATGTAATTACAAAGAAGTTATCTCAAATGTTTAATTCCACACATGCACCACACAAAACAAAGCAAACTTGTGTACAAATTAGCATGGAGAAACAAGGGTTACAATGCCTGCCATAAGAGGAGCTGCACAGCAGAAGTTCCCTGGAATGACTCACTACAGTGGCCATTCAACTCTGGTACTACCTAAAGGAGAAAAGTGTTGTGAATTCAAAGTCATCTCATTACTCTAATCAGAAAACACTAATTCTTAGGCAAGTAATCTTTATTTATAGAAATATTCTGAAGGAAAGAAGCTAATTAAAGATCCTTAACAAGAAGTTAACATGAGGTATTTATTTATTTATTTTATGTCTTTGCAAACAGTACATTGAGATAAACATGTAGGTAAACAAGAAATTCTTAAGAGTGAAGAAATGACCTACATATCATGGATAACATGCAGTTTTTCAAGAAAGAGTTCCAAAATAACTTGTTAATGATGCATTTCTTTACTCATATCCATAAAATTACAGCCTCTCCTCACTTAACATCAGAGTTTCGTTCCTAAGACCACATTGGTAAACGAATTCGTTGCTAAGTGAGGAGCATACAATCAGTTTAGTATGTGTCAACCATCTTTGAAATTATTTTAATATCACCTTTGCACCATTTATAACATTTCTGGTATATTTTTAAATGTTTGTACAGTAGTGTACAGTATATTGTAATAAACAGAATAGAAGAAATCAGCTCTAACATACATTATTTAGGTACCCATACTGGTCTGAGAGCCTGTTGTGAGTCCGAGTCGTCGGTAAATGAGTATGTCGGTAAGTGAGGAGAGGCTGCATTAAAATATTGAACAGACTTACTATCCGTAACGCCTTCTTGTGTTGCTTTTGTTGCTCAATAGCAGCCTGGAGTGAATGGTCACCACCTACGTACACAGCTGCTAATGTTGATGCACATGGCTCCTCATAGAACGTGGAGGTACCAATTTCAGTGAGAGCAGATACAGATAGGCTATATATAGAAGAAGTATAACCATCCAAGTTGCAGTTGTCACCCATCAATCCACCATTGCCTGAGGCCCATACATACACTATGCCCTTCCCGTCTCGACCCTGCAATTCATTCAAGCAACACATGTGATAACCACAGGAAAAAATTATGGATAAGGATCTTGAAACTCTGAAAACATAAAGTGCATGACTATTACAATCCTATGCTTTTAATCTGATTTGTTTTAACATCCTTCTTGTTTTAACCTAGTGTTGGTGACATACTAGTACGCATAAATTCTAGCGCCCTCAAATCAAGCAGGAAAAGGCTGGTAGGCTGCATGGTCAGTGAGCACGTTATAAAAAAAAATCCTGCAGCACACAGTGCATAATGAGGAAAAAGAAACTCCGACTGTGATTTTGGTTTAAAACAGCGACTTTGCAGTCTATTTTCGTATGGTATTTATAGTTGTATTCTCATTTTCTTGGTCTCATTTGATAGAATGGAAAATATATTACAGAAATAGAGATAATTTTGATTGGTTTCATGAGGATAAGTACCTTGAAATTGAGGGCAAAGTAGCAAAAATGTTCGATTTTTGCTGATGTTCAAGAGTAAACAAATCACGCCACGCATCCAATACACATCACCTAGTGAGTAGAATATTCTTGTACATGTGCGCTGATATTATTTAAACCATTTTTACAATGATGCAATAGTATACGTAACAGTAAATCTTCTAATGTTTGTGAGAATAAAAATTCAAAATGGAAAGCAAAAGTAATGTAAGAGGGGCCTGGAGACGTGACTAATGAACAGCTAAAATGCTATTTTAGTGCCAGGAATGTCTGTCTTGTTGATTCTAGACCTTATTTTGAAACTGGCATCTTTTGAAATTTGTGTGAAATTGGCCAGATTGCCAATTTCTGACCACTTTATTGGATAGTTGGAATTGGTATATGGGTGGTTTCTTGTACTAAATTGATAGAACAAATAGAATTCTAGCCAAATAGCTATGATTTTGGTAGAGTGAAACATTGGAATTAGCCGAAAATAGGACTCAAAGTGGGCGAAATCGCAGATGCGTAAATATCGTCAAGACCACTAACTTCGCAAGAGCATAATTCTGTAAGTTTTCTATCAAATTTCATACTTTTGGTGTCATTATGATCGGAAAAAGTTTTTGTATCATTTCTTGAGGAAAAATAATTTTTTTTTTTTAAATCTTTTGACCCTGAGAGTGAGTTAAGGATCGGGGGCTGAACCCTGAAAGGGTTGATTCTTCTTTCTTACATTTAGCTTCCAACATGGGTGAAGCTGGCCATTCATAATGCAGATGCCCACATGAAGTTTTTCATGAGTCATTTCATATCTCTAGTATCGTTAAGAGAGAAGATGCATTTACCCAGTTTATCAGCAACCAGTGTACCAGCCAAACTATAAGCATGTTTATATGCTTTGTAACGTGTTTTTTATATAATTTTGAAGAAAATATCATAGATTGATTAATCAAAATGTCTATACTAATGTGATTATTAATGTGTTGTTATTAATATTTTTTTTATTTTTATTATTATCACACTGGCCGATTCCCACCAAGGCAGGGTGGCCCAAAAAAGAAAAACTTTCACCATTATTCACTCCATCACTGTCTTGCCAGAAGGGTGCTTTATACTACAGTTTTTAAACTGCAACATTAACACCCCTCCTTCAGAGTGCAGGCACTGTACTTCCCATCTCCAGGACTCAAGTCCGGCCTGCCGGTTTCCCTGAATCCCTTCATGAATGTTACTTTGCTCACACTCCAACAGCACGTCAAGTACTAAAAGCCATTTGTCTCCATTCACTCCTATCAAACACGCTCACGCATGCCTGCTGGAAGTCCAAGCCCCTCGCACACAAAAGCTCCTTTACCCCTCCCTCCAAACCCTTTCCCAGGCCGACCCTACCCCGCCTTCCTTCCACTGCAGACTGATACACCTTGAAGTCACTCTGTTTCGCTCCATTCTCTCTACATGTCCGAACCACCTCAAAAACCCTTCCTCAGCCCTCTGGACAACAGTTTTTGGTAATCCTGCACCTCCTCCTAACTTCCAAATACGAATTCTCTGCTTTATATTAACACCAAAACATTGCCCTCAGACATGACATCTCCACTGCCTCCAGCCTTCTCCTCGCTCCCAACATTCATCCCCATGCTTCGCACCCATATAAGAGCGGTTGGTAAAACTATACTCTCAACAAATTTCCCCTCTTTGCCTCCAAGGACAAAGTTCTTTGTCTCCACAGACTCTTAAGTGCACCATCACCCTTTTCCCCTCATCAATTCTATGATTTTACCTCATCCTTCATAGACCCATTTCCCCTGACAGTCCACTCCCAAATATCTGAATACATTCACCCCCTCCATACTCTCTCCCTCCAATCTGATATCAATCTTTCATCACCCAATATTTTTGTTATCCTCATAACTTTACTCTTTCCTGTATTCACTTTTAATTTTCTTCTTTTGCACACCCTACCAAATTCAAACCACCAATCTCTGCAACTTCTCTTCAGAATCTCCCAAGAGCACAGTGTCATCAGCAAAGAGCAACTGTGACAACTCCCACTTTATGTGTGATTTTTTATCTTTTAACTCCAGGCCTTTTGCCAAGACCTCGCATTTACTTCTCTTACAACCCAATCTATAAATATATTAAACAACAATGGTGACATCACACATCCTTGTCTAAGGCCTACTTTTACTGGGAAATAATTTCCCTCTTTCCTGCATACTCTAACTTGAGCCTCACTATCCTCGTAAAAACTCTTCACTGCTTTCAGTAACCTACCTCCTACACCATACACCTGCAACATCTGCCACATTGCCCCCTATCCACCCTGTCATACGCCTTTTCCAAATCCATAAATGCCACAAAGACCTCTTTAGCCTTATCTAAATACTGTTCACTTATATGTTTCACTGTAAACACCGGGTCCACACACCCCCTACCTTCCTAAAGCCTCCTTGTTCATCTGCTATCCTATTCTCCGTCTTACTCTTAATTCTTTCAATAATAACTCTCCCATGCACTTTACCAGGTATACTCAACAGACTTATCCCCCTATAATTTTTGCACTCTCTTTTGTCCCCTTTGCCTTTATACATAAGAACTATGCATGCTCTCTGCCAATCCCTAGGTACCTTACCCTCTTCCATACATTTATTAAATAATTGCACCAACCACTCCAAAATATATCCCCCCCGCTTTTAACTTTTCTATTTTTTTTATCCCTCAATCCCAGCTCCCTTACCCCCTTTCATTTTACCTAGCCCACGAACTTCCCCCCCACTCAAACTGGCTTTTCCTCCCCTAAAGATTTTTTCCCCCTTTTGGCCCCACCGAAACACAGCTTCCCATCTCATAAACTTTAACAATCCTCAAATATTCCCCATCTTCCCCAATACCTCTAATCTCCATTTAATAACTCCCCTCTTCTTTTTTTTAACTGAAAAAATCCATTTGTTTCTAGGCTTCCTTAACTTGTTAATCTCACCCCAAAAACTTTTTTTATTTTCAAAAAAATTTTTTGTAACATCTCACCCACTTTTTCATTTGCTCTCTTTTTACTTTGCTTCCCATCTTTTAACCTTCTTTTTTTCCCCCATATACTCTTCCCCCTTGCATCACTTCTCTTTGTAAAAATTCCTATGCTAACTTTTTCTCCTTTTCCCTTTTTCATCTCTTTCCCACCAACGCCCTTTTTCCCTCCCGCACCCCTTTCCTGTAACCAAAAACTTTTGTGAACACTCTAAACACTCTTTTTTAAAAACCTACCCCTACTCTTGACCCCTTGCTATGCTCTATTAGTCCATCTATCCCCCAATAGCTGTTTTTCTTACCCTAACTGCCCCCTCTTTTAGTTTAAAAAACCTTCACCTCTCTTTCCCTGATGCTTCTATTTCCTTGTACCCCATCTCCTTTTACTTCAGTGTAGCTACAACTAGAAAGTAAATTGATATATCTGTGGCCCCTCTATAAAATGTACATCCTGAAGTCTACCAGCAGTCTTTTATTACCATACATACCCAAAAAACTACTGTCATTTCGCCCTACTCTATCTTGTATACTTATTTATCCTCTTTTTTTTAAAAAATATGTATTGCCTTAACTAAACCCCTTTTATACAAAGTTCAATCAAAGGGCTCCATTATATTTACACTGGCCCCCCAAACTTCCTACCACCCCCTTTCAAAAAAGTTTCTCTACTTTAGCATTCAGATCCCCTACCAAAATTTACTCTTCACTTGGTTCAAAGGCTCTATCATTCCTTAAATCTCCCAAAATTTCTCTCTTTCCTTACATTCCTCTCTTTCCAGGTGCTACACGCTTATTATGCCCCACTTTTCACCCCAACCTTTACTTTAACCCACTTTCTTGAATTTACACATTCATATTCTCTTTTCTCCTTCCATAACTGATCCTTCAACATACTGTACCCCCCCCTTTGCTCAAACTCTCTCAGTACTCCGATTTAATTCCATTTATTACCCCCATCGAAACTCCCCTCCCCCCTTCAGTTTTGTTTCGCTTAGGGCCAGGCCCCAACTTCTTTTCATTCATAAATCAGAATATCTGTTTTTGTCATCCCCCTACATCCACGCACATTCAAGCATCCCCGTTTTAAAAATTTTTTTCTTTTCTTTTTTTTTTGTAAATGTCTACAGGAAAAGGGGTACTCCCCATTGCTCCCGGCATTTTAGTCCCCTCATGCGACACGCATGGGTTTCGGGGAAGATTCTTTTCCTTCCCATGGGCAAAAGAAGAAATAAAGAAGAAAAAGGTATTTAGAAAAAAGGAAAAAACTAGATGTATTATATTTATGCATTGGTGTCTGTGAAGTGTGACAAAGTGTAAGTAGGAGTAGCAAAATATCCCCGCTATCTAGCGTGTTTATGAGACAGAAAAGAAACCCGCAATCCTACCTCTGCAAAACAGTTACAGGTTTTGTTTCACAGTCATCTGGGAGGACGGTTTGTATTCCCTGGGTGGTTGCTGTTACCCCAAACCTATACAAAATTATAGGGAAAAAGTTGTTGAGTATCCTGGTATGGTAGAGTTATTATTTAAAGAATTAAGAGTAAGACGGACGTAGGAGAGCAGATGAATAAGGGGCTTTAGGGAAGGGGAGGGGGGTGTGCCCGACCAGCATTTACAGTGAAACATATAGGTGAACAGTTTTAGAAAAAAGGGTAAAAAAGGTTTTTGTGGCATTTATGGATTTGGAAAAGGCGTTTTTACAGGGTGGATAGGGGGGGCAAAGGGCCAAAAGTTGCAAAAGTATGGAAAAGGAGGGGAGGGTTTTTGAAAACAGTGAAAAGTTTTTATGAGGATAGTGAGGGTAGGTTAGAGATGTAGGAGAGGGGAATTATTTCCCGTAAAAACAGGCCCTTAGACAAGGTGTTGAGTCACCCTGGTTGTTCAACACATTTATAGATGGGTTTGTAGAGAAAGTGAATTCAGGTGTTTGGGGTTAAAAGATAAAGAAAACAACACAAAGTGGGATTGTCACAGTTGCCTTTTGTGACATGTGATTTTTGGGAGATTTGAAAAGAAATTGCAGAGGTTGGTGGTGAGTTTTTAAAAGGGTATGTTAAAAAAAGAAAATTAAAAGTGAATAAGGAAAGAGTAAAGGGGATAAGGATAAAAAAAAAATTAGGTAAGAAAAATTGGATATGAGATTGGAGGGAGGAATATGGAGGGGTGAAAGTATTCAGATATTTAGGGGTGGGTGTAGGATGGTCTGTGAAAGATGTGGTGAATCACAGAACTGTTTAGGGGAAAAAGGTGAGTGGTGCACTGAGCAGTCTGTGGGGACAAAGAACCTTGGCCCATGGAAGCAAAGAGGGGAATGTATGAGAGTATAGTTATACCAATGGGTGCGAAGCATGGGTGCAACAAGGAGAAGGCTGGAGGCAGTGGAGAAGTTATGTCTGAGGGCAATGCGTGGTGTGAATATAATGCAGAGAAATCATAGTTTGTTTTGATTTTGCCACCGATGTGGCTAGTTTATTGTGCACCCCATATCCATCCTGTGAACAGTAGTGCAAGACCATCTGGATACACAAAAGGCCTAGGAACTAGGCCCCAAAAGGGTTAACAGGTGTACATATGGGTTTTTATTTATCTACATATCTACAGTTCAATTATCTGTTACATGCAAATTTAGGTAATTTGCTTAGTACGTATATCTGGTATTTATTTTCATTAATAAGATATCTTGCATTTTCACTAGGTTATTTTTACTGTCTGTCTCTGTATTTCCTCAGTAAGTGGACAATTAAGCACATATTGTTAAAGGGACAGTGATCACATGCCTGATCACATAATTTGCATTTGTTTGATCATATCTGTGTGTCCCCCAAAAACTGCCAGAAGTACTTGTAACCAAGCCTAAGCCTGGCCACTACAACATCAATCAGTCTGTTCACATTGTACGTTGCTCCATAATCATACTCATCAACGTTCATGTTATCATAGGGGGTTATAGATTACTCGGGGCTTCTAACTGCTTTCCTATAACAAACATTTTATTATTTACTTCTCCCCTAATATTATTCCTAATGCTAGACACAGATATACCTAAGTTATATTCTACATTCTCCTTCTGGGTACTCTTCTTGGCTAACATATCAAGTTTATCATGAAGGAGTAATCCAATGTATGATGGGTTTCATATAGTTACACCAATGCTCTTTTATGGGTTTGCAAAGCATGAGTGCTGAATGTTGCAAAAAGGAGAAGGCTGGAGGCAGTGGAGATGTCATGTCTGAGGGCAATGTGGGGTTTGTGAATATTTGCAGAGAAATCATAGTTTGGAAATTAGGTGTGGGATTATGAAAAGTATTATCCAGAGGGCTGAGGAGGGGTTGTTGTGGTGGTTTGGACATGCAGAGAGGATGGAACAAAACAGAATGACTTTGAGGTGTATAAATTGTGGTGGATGGAATGCAGGGGTGAGAATCTCACTTTCAAAGTCTATACCTTGTATCAATTGCATCTGCTAGAAAATAACAGAATAAATAATGAGAACCTTCAAAACTAAGGATGCCAACCCCATGATGACACTCTTTAGGTCATTGTTTATCTAGGCTGAAATAGTGATGCACACAAAACAGCAGCTTTCAAGCCAGGTGAAATTGCTGACTTAAAAAAATATACAGATAACCTTCATGGCACACATAACTGCAATAAAACCCCTTAATTACGGGGAAAACGCTTAAAGTTCCTCAACCTGTACTCCCTAGAATGCAGGCGGAAGAGATACATGATTATATGCACTTGGAAAATCCTAAAAGAAATTAGTACCAAAATTGCACACAAAATCACTCTCCATTAAAGCAAAAGACTTGGCAGACGATGCAACATCCCTTCGAATGGGAAAAAAAAGGGGCGCCCCTAGCACTATAAGAGACAAACAATAAGTGTCAGGGGTCCAAGGGCTGTCCAACTGCCTCCCCGCATACATAAGGGGGATTACCAACAGACTCCTGATTGTCTTCAAAAAAGGTGCTGGATAGGCACCTAAAGTCAGTATACCTGACCAGCCGGGCTGTGGTTCGTATGTCAGGTTGTATGCAGCCAACAATAACAGCCTGGTTGATCAGGCCCTGATCCACCATGAGCCCTGGTCACAGACCAGGCCCCAGGAGTGTTGACCCCTTTAAAACCCTCTCCAGGTATACTTCAGGTAATACTCCAGGAAAGGTTGGAGGGAGGGGGTAAAGGAGGTTTTGTGTGCGAGGGGCTTGGACTTCCAGAAAGCATGCGTGAGCATGTTAGATAGGAGCGAATGGAGACAAATGGTTTTTAGGACTTGACATGCTGTCGGAGCGTGAGCAGGGTAATATTTATGAAGGGATTCAGGGAAACCGGCAACTGGTCAGAGAAATAGCAAGCATCGAACTTAAGCTAAAAGAATCCTTTAGGAGTCAGGAATCGCGGGAAGAACTAAAAGCCATAAATGAAATCGAAAGAAACCCAAAGTATTTCTTCTCCTATGCCAAATCAAAATCGAGAACAACGTCCAGTATTGGGCCCCTACTTAAACAAGATGGGTCCTACACAGATGACAGTAAGGAAATGAGTGAGCTACTCAAGTCCCAATATGACTCAGTTTTTAGCAAGCCGCTAACCAGACTGAGGTCGAAGATCAAAATGAATTTTTATGAGAGAGCCACAAAATTTTATTAACACAAGCCCCATCCCATGTTATCCTGACGCCAATGACTTCGAACGGGATAAATGACATGCCATGCACTCTGCCCCAGGGCCAGACTCATGGAACTCTGTGTTCATCAAGAACTGCAAGAAGCCCCTATCACGAGCCTTTTCCATCCCATGGAGAGGGAGCATGGACACGGGGGTCGTCCCCCAGTTACTAAAAAAACAGACATAGCCCCACTCCACAAACGGGGCAAATAAAGCAACAGCAAAGAACTACAGACAATGCACTAACATCCCCTATCATAAAAATCTTTGAAAGGGTCCTAAGAAGCAGATCACCACCCATCTAGAACCCATCAGTTACACAACCCAGGGCAAATGGGTTTAGAACAGGTCGCTCCTGTCTGTCTCAACTATTGGATCACTACGACAAGGTCCTAAATGCACTAGAAGACAAAAAGAATGCAGATGTAATATTTACAGACTTTGCAAAAGCCTTCGACAAGTGTGACCATGGTGTAATAGCGCACAAAATGCGTGCTAAAGGAATAACAGGAAAAGTCAGTCGATGGATCTATAATTTCCTCACTAACAGAACACAGAGAGTAGTCGTCAACAGAGTAAAGTCCGAGGCAGCTACGGTTGAAAAGCTCTGTTCCACAAGGCACAGTACTCGCTCCCATCTTGTTCCTCATCCTCATATCCGACATAGACAAGGATGTCAGCCACAGCACCGTGTCTTCCTTTGCAGATGGACACCCGAATCTGCTTTGACAGTGTCTTCCATTGCAGACACTGCAAGGCTCCAGGCGGACATCAACCAAATCTTTCAGTGGGCTGCAGAAAACAATATGAAGTTCAACGATGAGAAATTTCAATTACTCAGATATGGTAAACATGAGGAAATTAAATCTTCATCAGAGTACAAAACAAATTCTGGCCCCAAAATAGAGCGAAACACCAACGTCAAGACCTGGGAGTGATCATGTCGGAGGATCTCACTTTCAAGGACCATAACATTGTATCAATCGCATCTGCTAGAAAAATGACAGGATGGATAATGAGAACCTTCAAAACTAGGGAGGCCAAGCCCATGATGACACTCTTCAGGTCACTTGTTCTATCTAGGCTGGAATATTGCTGCACACTAACAGCACCTTGCAAGGGAGGTGAAATTGCCGACTAGAAAATGTACAGAGAACTTTCACGGCGCGCATAACGGATATAAAACACCTCAATTACTGGGAGCGCTTGAGGTTCCTAAACCTGTATTCCCTGGAATGCAGGAGGGAGAGATACATGATTATATACACCTGGAAAATCCTAGAGGGACTAGTACCCAACTTGCACACGAAAATCACTCACTACGAAAGCAAAAGACTTGGCAGACGATGCACCATCCCCCCAAAGAAAAGCAGGGGTGTCACTAGCACGTAAGAGACCATTTCAATAAGTGTCAGGGGCCCGAGATGTTCAACTGCCTCCCAGCACACATAAGGGGGATTACCAACAGACCCCTGGCAGTCTTCAAGCTGGCACTGGACAAGCACCTAAAGTCAGTTCCTGATCAGCCGGGCTGTGGCTCGTACGTTGGTTTGCGTGCAGCCAGCAGCAACAGCCTGGTTGATCAGGCTCTAATCCACCAGGAGGCCTGGTCACAGACCGTGCCGCGGGGGTGTTGACCCCTGGAACTCTCTCCAGGTAAACTCCAGGTCTCCAGGTAAACTGGACTTGAGTCCTGGAGATGGGAAGTACAGTGTCTGCACTCTGAAGGAGAGGTATTAATGTTGTAGTACTATAACTGTAGTGTAAGCATGCTTCTGGCAAGACAATGATGGCATGAATGATGGCGAAAGTTTTTCTTTTTCGGGTCACCCTACCTTGGTGGGAAACGGCCGATGTATCAATAATAAAAAATATAAATATAAACTACATTTTGTATATTTTATATAGCCGGACTTGAGTCCTGGAAATGGGAAGTACAATGCCTGCCCTCTAAAGGAGGGGTTCGGGATACTGGTAGTTTGGAGGGATATGTTGTGTATCTTTATACGTATATGCTTCTAAACTGTTGTATTCTGGGCACCTCTGCAAAAACAGTGATTATGTGTGAGTGAAGTGAAAGTGTTGAATGATGATGAAAGTATTTTCTTTTTGGGGATTTTCTGTCTTTTTGAGTCACCCTGCCTCAGTGGGAGACGGCCGACTTGTTAAAATAAAAAAAAATAAAAAATTGTAAACTGCAGAAAGAAATAGTTTGTATATTTGAAAACTGCTTTCAGGCACCCCTATGCTGATAGGTGTGTCACTGATGGAAACATGTTGGCATCTGTTGTTAAGGTAGTACTTTAAGTGAACAAGAGTATGACCTCTGGTACTATATGTATAATGTTCTAATTTAAGGAGGAGGATGTTGTGGTCTATCGCTTCAAAAGCTTTCATAAGGTCAATTAAGAGCCCCATTGGATATTCACTATGGATAGGATAAGCGAAGATTTTAATTATTGCATCATTCATACTTTTTCCTGGCCTGAAACCAAACTGGCAGGGGTTACATACATTATGGCATACAAAGAAAGAGTAAAGTTTTTCAAAGATTTTGGATAATGACAAATTTAAACCTGCCTTATAGTTGTTGACACTACTGAGTCTTTATGTATTGGGCTAACCACTGCTTTTTTATTTATTTATTTTTTATTTTTTAATTGGACATGATACATAGTTGTACAAAGAAATATAGTGATTGGGTGTATATGCCAAAAGCCCCTTGTATGCAGAACATTATGGGCAGGCTTAAAATTAACTTAAGATTAACTAAGCAATGATATATTCAGTGGTAAAAATTACAGTAAAATTACAAAATGAAGTACAAATGAGTATTTCAAATAAGAAGCATTATAGTTGTACAAATTTGTAGCATAACAATGTGTGATATAATCCGATCAAATCTAATAAAATTGATGATTTGTAGTGCAGAAACAGATCATATGGTCATTAGATGAGTTACTGTGCATTCAAGAGAATGGAGTATTCTATTAGGTAATGTTATTAAAAAAAAAACCAGTTTGGTAGGGTCACAGGTTATACATTTATGAGATACCATTATTCAGTATTTAAATAGTTGTGGGCGAGTAAGTGGTTTTTAAGTCCCTTATATTTTTTCTCTTTTATTTTAACTTCATATAACAACCTTAGTTCATATATTCACAATTGTTAAAATAATCAAGGTGCTATTCTCAGGTGCTAAAGTGTAATAAGCTCATTATTTTGCCATTATGTTCATTTATTTGATTACCAATTTTTGTTCACCACAAATTATTTTAGTCCCTTTCATATTGCCTCATTTATTTTAGCTTTAAAGAGCTACCTTAGCTCACATTTTTTACATTTGTTAAAATAATTCAGGTGCTATTTTATAGCTTTAGAATATTTACTTTGTCTTATACTAATTTTCAACTATAGATTCACTATAAATCTTATGATAACAAGCATTGATCCTGATACCAACCTCTTACCTAATGACTTAAATGCATCAAACAGTAACTGTAATTACTACACAGGAGAACAATCAAAGGCACTTCTCAGAGCCAACAACAACATAACGTCTTTAACTACAATATCAGATCTTTAAGCAAACATTACGATGACCTCATAGCATTACTAAATTCCCTGCATGCCAGTATGTCCATCATTACTCCTCACCGAAACCTGGCTAAACCCTGATACTACAGAGTCTATGCCATTTCCTGGTTACACAGCCATACACAACTGTGGGCCAGATCAAAAAGGGGGGTGGCACAGCTATATACTACTCAGACCAACTAGAATGTATCACTAATACTTGCACAAGGGATGAACATGGGAAATATATAATAGCTAAATTCAAATCCAAAAATACCTACAAAAACCTCTCACAGTGATAAACATCTACAGAGTACCACAGTCAAACATTAGCCGTTTTAGTGAAAACCTAGGAAGTATGATACACGTGAATAAAGATCACTTACTACTCTCAGGTGACTTCAGTATAAATCTCCTGCAAGACCAGGACCCACACGTTACTGAATTCACAAACACTATGAGTAACTGCTTGTTACTACCAACAATAACAAAACCTACAAGAATTACAGAGACTAGTGTTTCCCTACTAGACCACATGTGGACCAACACCATATCCCCCTTAAGATCAGGCATAATCACAGATAATACCACAGACCATTACCCTACCTTCCCATAACAAACCTTGGAAAATTTAAACCCCTAGACATACTAAATAGTCACTTTCAGATTTCCCACAATGAGGCAACTATCAATAACTTCACAGCAGCAGTGACAAGCATTGACTGGCCCACTGGGGCTAAAAATCTATACAGATATTGACGAATGTATTAATAATTTTCTAAAAAAGACCCAATACCTCTATAACAAGTACTGCCCTAAAAAAACTAAACGAGACTGAAAAGAGACTGAACAGCCCCTGGTTAACACCCAGTAATCCTCAAATCCATAAATACAAAGCACCTATACGAAAAACAGTACAGAATGGGCCACATAACCTGAGCCCAAACAAAACGTTACTCGTCAATCCTAACCAGCCTAATAAGAAGGGCTAAAAAATTGTATTATGAAACAATTATCCAACTTACGAGGTGACATAAAAAAGACCTGGAAACCCTATCAGAAATACTGGAAAAAAAAAAATTAACACGAAATAGCGAAATTGAATTAACAAAACCAAATGTACCCTAATTCCCACCTACTGAAACAGCAAACAGACTCAATGATTTCTTCTCCACTATAGGAAAAAACCTTGCCAATAAAATCCCAAGCTCAGATACCCCACCCAATGACTACCTCACTGGAAACTACCCGAACACACTGTTCCTAGCTCTGACTAACCCAACTGAAGTCTCCCTTATTATCAACAAACTAAAAAACAAGACAGGAGATTTAAATACCTTACCACCCATTATATACAAAAAAGTGTCACAGGTGCTATCACCAATCATTGCAACACTCTTTAACAAATCTATTGAATCCTCTACCTTTCCTACAGTTCTCAAAATAGCAAGGGTCACCCCAATCCATAAAGGAGGAGACCACATAGACTTGAATAACTATAGGCCAATATCCAACTTACTCCCTCTCTCTAAAATTTTTGAGAAATTAATCCATAAGCATATCTATTCCTACCTCATCTCCCACAACATACTCAACCCCTGTCAATTTGGGTTCAGGCCTAATAAAAATACTAATGATGCTATTATCCACATGCTAGAACATATTTATACAGCAATAGAGAAAAAAGAAGTCCCACTGGGGATCTTCATTGACTTATATAAAGCTTTCAATACAGTTGACCACGACTTGCTCCACACAAAATTGTTGCACTATGGTATAAGAGGGCACTCCCTCAACTACCTAAAAGTCATACCTCAGCAACAGAAGCCATATGTGTACACAAAAGGGGCAAATCTTCCGCACAGGCAATTACAGTTGGTGTCCCACAGGGAAGTGCCCTAGGCCCTCTTCTCTTTCTCATATACATAAATGACCTACCGAATGCATCGCAACTACTCAAACCCACACTATTTGCAGATGACACTACATACGTCTACTCCTCACCCGAGCCCAGTCATGCTAGCCAATACTGTAAAAACCGAATTTACAGAAAATATCAACTGGAGAGGACCAACAAACTTTCTCTAAACACTGACAAAACCCAATATACATTCATTTGGTAACAGAGCTGCAGATGTGTCTCTTAACAAAAATGATAAATGGATCACCTATCACAAAACTCACAGAGGGGAAAATTCTTTTGGAATCCACCTTGATAACAGACTCAAATTTCAAAAACATGTACAACAAATTTCCAAAAAAATTTCCAAGACCGTAGGCATACTATTGAAGATACGGGAAAAATGTTCCCCAGTCAGCCCTCCTGGCCCTATACACTCACTTATTTACCCCTATCTCACCTATGAAATTTGTGCATGGGGCTCAACAACAATAAACCATCTCAGATCACTAATCACCCAACAAAAGGCTACAGTCAGAATGATAACAAATTCCCACTACAGACAGCACACTCCACCAATATTCAAAACTCTAAACCTACTCACAATACAAAACATCCATACTTATTACTGCACCTATTACATACATAGAACACTTAACTCTGATATTAACCCTCCCCTCAAACATCTCCTTACCAACCTCAACAGAACACATGACCATAACACAAGGCACAGATCACCCTTTGATGTTCCTCATGTTCATCGCACAGTATGCAAAAACTCAATGCAAATAAAAGGCCTTAAAATCTGGAATTCATTACCTGTGAATATAAAAGAAACACTGTCTGTTTATAATTCAAGTATCTTCTCAAAAATCACAAACTCACCCACAACTAAATAAATACTGAATAATTGTATCTCATAAATTGTATCTCATATATGTATCATGACAGAAATGTTAAAAGCAGGGGGGGATATAGTGTTGGAGTGGTTGGTACTTTTGTTTAATAAATGTATGAAAGAGGGGAAGGTACCTAGGGATTGGCGGAGAGCATGTATAGTCCCTTTATATAAAGGGAAAGGGGACAAAAGAGACTGTAAAAATTATAGAGGAATAAAAATATAAACACAAATGCAGTATAATGTGATCCTTTATTGACAACGTTTCACCCACACAGTGGGCTTTTTCAAGTCACACACGGATCTGTGTGTGACTTGAAAAAGCCCACTGTGTGGGTGAAACGTTGTCAATAAAGGATCACATTATACTGCATTTGTGTTTATATTTCCATTGTGTCGGTATTTTATACCATTTATTTCCATAGAGGAATAAGTTTACTGAGTATACCAGGAAAAGTGCACGGTAGGGTTATAATTGAAAGAATTAGAGGTAAGACAGAATGTAGGATTGCGGATGAGCAAGGAGTTTTCAGAGTGGGTAGGGGATGTGTAGATCAAGTGTTTACATTGAAGCATATACGTGAACAGTATTTAGATAAAGGTAGGGAAGTTTTTATTGCATTTATGGATTTAGAAAAGGCATATGATAGAGTGGATAGAGGAGTAATGTGGCAGATGTTGCAAGTATATGGAATAGGTGGTAAGTTATTAAATGCTGTACAGAGTTTTTATGAGGATAGTGAGGTTCAGGTTAGGGTGTGTAAGAAGAGGGAGACTACTTCCCAGTAAAAGTAGGTCTTAGACAGGGATGTGTAATGTCACCATGGTTGTTTAATATATTTATAGATGGGGTTGTAAAGGAAGTAAATGCTAGGGTATTCAGGAGAGGGGTGGGATTAAATTTTGGGGAATCAAATTCAAAATGGGAATTGACACAGTTACTTTTTGCTGATGATACTGTGCTTATGGGAGATTCTAAAGAAAAATTGCAAGGTTAGTGGATGAGTTTGGGAGTGTGTGTAAAGGTAGAAAGTTGAAAGTGAACATAGAAAAGAGTAAGGTGATGAGGGTATCAAATGATTTAGATAAAGAAAAATTGGATATCAAATTGGGGAGGAGGAGTATGGAAGAAGTGAATGTTTTCAGATACTTGGGAGTTGACGTGTCGGCGGATGGATTTATGAAGGATGAAGTTAATCATAGAATTGATGAGGGAAAAAAGGTTAGTGGTGCATTGAGGTATATGTGGAGTCAAAAAACTTTATCTATGGAGGCAAAGAAGGGAATGTATGAAAGTATAGTAGTACCAACACTCTTATATGGGTGTGAAGCTTGGAGATGGTTGGAGGCAGTGGAGATGTCCTGTTTAAGGGCAATGTGTAGTGTAAATATTATGCAGAAAATTCGGAGTGTGGAAATTAGGAAAAGGTGTGGAGTTAATAAAAGTATTAGTCAGAGGGTAGAAGAGGGGTTGTTGAGGTGGTTTGGTCATTTAGAGAGAATGGATCAAAGTAGAATAACATGGAAAGCATATAAATCTATAGGGGAAGGAAGGCGGGGTAGGGGTTGTCCTCGAAAGGGTTGGAGAGAGGGGGTAAAGGAGGTTTTGTGGGCAAGGGGCTTGGACTTCCAGCAAGCGTGCGTAAGCGTGTTAGATAGGAGTGAATGGAGATGAATGGTACTTGGGTCCTGACGATATGTTGGAGTGTGAGCAGGGTAATATTTAGTGAAGGGATTCAGGGAAACCGGTTTTTTTCATATAGTCGGACTTGAGTCCTGGAAATGGGAAGTACAATGCCTGCACTTTAAAGGAGGGGTTTGGGATATTGGCAGTTTGGAGGGATATGTTGTGTATCTTTATATGTGTATGCTTCTAAACTGTTGTATTCTGAGCACCTCTGCAAAAACAGTGATAATGTGTGAGTGTGGTGAAAGTGTTGAATGATGATGAAAGTATTTTCTTTTTGGGGATTTTCTTTCTTTTTTGGGTCACCCTGCCTCGGTGGGAGACGGCCGACTTGTTGAAAAAAAAAAAAATATGTATCTCATAAATATCAACCTGTGACCCAATCAAACTTTGTTACTATTTAACTTCATTACCTAACAGAATACTCCATTCTACTGATTACACAGCAACACAGTAAATGACCATATGACCTGTCTTCGTAATACTCATTTGTACTAAATTGTTATCTGTTTTACAATAATTTTTGTACCACTGAATGTATCACTGCTTAGTTAATCTTAAGTTAATTTTAAGCCTGCCCATAATGCTCTGCATACAAGGGGCTTTTGCATGCTGCACTTTAAAAACTGTATTCCTTGTACTTCTCTGTATCATGTTCAAATAAATAAATAAATAAAAAAGAAGAGTCTTGAATTGATAAACAGACAGTGTTTCTTTTATATTCACAGGTAATGAATTCCAGATTTTTGGACCTTTTATGTGCATTGAGTTTTTACACAGTGTGAGATGGACATGGGAAACATCAAAGAGTGATCTGTGCCTTGTGTTATGGTCATGTGTTCTGTTGAGGTTGGTAAGGAGAAGTTTGAGGGGAGGGTTTATATCTGAGTTTAGTGTTCTATGTATGTAGTAGGCACAATAATAAGTATGGATGTTTTGTATGGTGAGTAAGTTCAGAGTTTTGAATATTGGTGGAGTATGCTGCCTGCAGTGAGAATCTGTCATCATTCTGACTGCAGCCTTTTACTGGGTAATTAATGGTCTGAGATGATTTATTATTGTTGAACTCCATGCACAAATTCCATGGGTGAGATAGGGGTAAATGAGTGAGTGATATAGGGCCAGGAAGGCTGATTGTGGAACATAGTACCGTATCTTTGATAGTATGCCTACAGTCTTGGAGATTTTCTTGGAAATTTGTTGTACATGTGTTTGAAATTTGAGTCTATTATCAAGGTGGATTCCTAAGAATTTTTCCTCTGTGAGCTTTGTGATAGGTGATCCATTTATCATTATGTTAAGAGGAACATCTGTAGTTCTGTTCCCAAACTGAATGTAGTAGGTTTTGTCAATACTGAGAGTAAGTTTGTTAATTATCATTCGGGTTTAGATATTTTCTATAATTCGGTAATTACAGTATTGGCTAGTATGACTGGGCTTGGGTGAGAGAAGACATATGTAGTGTCACCTGCAAATAGTGTGGGTTTGAGTAGTTGCGATGCATCTGTTAGGTCGTTTATGTAAATGAGAAAGAGAAGAGGGCCAAGGACACTCCCTGAGGGACATCAACTGTAATTGGCTGTGTGGAAGAGTTTGCTCCATTTGTGTACAAATATTAGCTTCTGTTGCTGAGGTATGACTTTAGGTAGTTGAGGGAGTGCCCTCTTATACCATAGTGCGATAATTTTATGTGCAACAAATCATGGTCAACTGTATCAAAAGCTTTACATAAATCAATGAAGATCCCCAATGGGACTTCTTTTTTTCTCGAGTGCAGTGTATATTTGTTCTAGCATGTGTATAATAGCATCATTTGTATTTTTATTAGGCCTGAACTCAAACTGACAGGGGTTGAGTATGTTGTGGGAGATGAGGCAGGAATAGATTCGCTTATGAATTAATTTTTCAAAGATTTTAGAGAGGGGGCAAGTTGGATATTGGCCTATAGTTGTTCAAGTCTGCTTGATCTTTTCCTTTATGTATCGGAGAAAGTTTTGGTTATTAAAAAATTTGTTGAACAATGTTGCATTAGTAGGTGACAGTAAGTGAGCTGCTTTCTTATATTAACAGGTCAGGTAAAATTGAAAAAAAAATAAACAATATAACCAATTGATCAATCACTAAATTATAATTGTCAAAATGGAAACTCTTGGGTTGTTGTAGCAGTCTGCATACCTTGGTAACACCCTCAAGGAATGCTTGTTTGGCTAGCCTACCAGGACCCTCCACCTTTGTGCCATCATCCATGGGACCCCAAGAAGCACTAAATACATCCACTTTATCTAGATGGCGAGAGAGTGCTGTTGCTTCTTGGATATCTGTCACAGTTCCATCCACTATACGCACACCTGAAAATAGAATTCTGATATATGAGTTGGGTGTTTCACTTACTAATCTACCTCTTTTACATAATTCACACCCATATTTTATTTCTAATATAGAGAGTCACAGGGCTAATATAATTACCTCCAACCTTGGCCTCATAGGCCACACCAACACCACAGATGGAGTTATTTGGGACGGCAGCTACAATAGCAGCACAATAAGTGCCATGAGAATTGCTGAAACTTGGATCAATTCTAGGTGATGGGTCATCCAAGGGCTGGCCATCGTGGATCACTGAATAACTAATGTCTGGAAACTGGTCAATGGATGAGGCAAATAAATTTTTTTAGTTCTTTATAAAGACTTACACATTAAATCTTTCATAAAAAAAATAATTTATCAAAGTACTATATTTACAAAACAAACTGCACACAAAGTATTTATTTAATCAAAGAGCAATTAAAATGAATACACATTAAAGCTCCATTTTAATAAAAAGTATATATATGGCATTTATTTAACCCTTAAACTGTCCGAACGTAGAGTTATGTTGAAGTGCGTAGCGCTCTGACCTTGATTTTCTCCATTTGAAAGCATGCAAAATCGGACGTAGATCTATGTTCGGAGCACTATGCACGTCAGCGATGATCTACACTTGGACAGTTTATGGGTTAAAAAATATATGCTCTGGCAAGCCTGATATGAACACAAATACTGCTCTCTACAATCAATAATAATGACTGATAAATAATTGCTAATCAAAAGAGGCATTCAAAAATTCTCCCACAGAAACTTAAATTTTTTTAGTAAAATTGCAAATTGGAATCTTCACAGCCTAAAATAAATTTAAACCTTCCACTAAGTACTAGTTTTGAAAGTTAAAATCCAGTCAGAAGTGTCTTTCTCTCCTTGTCACACAGAGATCAACATCACAAAATCCACCATCACATTAAGCTCTAAGCCACCAGTAGCTGCATTCAAAATTCAAAATTTTTATTTCTTTGTAAAGTTTACAATGTGTGGTTTACATATTACAAAATATGAAGTACAAAGAAAGCCACTAGGAAGTACAAAGAAAGCCACTAGGAAGTACAAAGAAAGCCACTAGGAAGTACAAAGAAAGCCACTAGGAAGTACAAAGAAAGCCACTAGGAAGTACAAAGAAAGCCACTAGGAAGTACAAAGAAAGCCAATAGGAAGTACAAAGAAAGCCACTAGGAAGTACAAAGAAAGCCACTAGGAAGTACAAAGAAAGCCACTAGGAAGTACAAAGAAAGCCACTAGGAAGTACAAAGAAAGCCAATAGGAAGTACAAAGAAAGCCACTAGGAAGTACAAAGAAAGCCAATAGGAAGTACAAAGAAAGCCACTAGGAAGTACAAAGAAAGCCACTAGGAAGTACAAAGAAAGCCACTAGGAAGTACAAAGAAACCCAAAATAGGAAGTACAAAGAAAGCCAATAGGAAGTACAAAGAAAGCCACTAGGAAGTACAAAGAAAGCCACTAGGAAGTACAAAGAAAGCCACTAGAAGTACAAAGAAAGCCACTAGGAAGTACAAAGAAAGCCAATAGGAAGTACAAAGAAAGCCACTAGGAAGTACAGAAAGCCACTAGGAAGTACAAAGAAAGCCACTAGGAAGTACAAAGAAAGCCACTAGGAAGTACAAAGAAAGCCACTAGGAAGTACAAAGAAAGCCACTAGGAAGTACAAAGAAAGCCACTAGGAAGTACAAAGAAAGCCAATAGGAAGTACAAAGAAAGCCATTAGGAAGTACAAAGAAAGCCACTAGGAAGTACAAAGAAAGCCACTAGAAGTACAAAGAAAGCCACTAGGAAGTACAAAGAAAGCCAATAGGAAGTACAAAGAAAGCCACTAGGAAGTACAAAGAAAGCCACTAGGAAGTACAAAGAAAGCCACTAGGAAGTACAAAGAAAGCCACTAGGAAGTACAAAGAAAGCCACTAGGAAGTACAAAGAAAGCCACTAGGAAGTACAAAGAAAGCCACTAGGAAGTACAAAGAAAGCCACTAGGAAGTACAAAGAAAGCCACTAGGAAGTACAAAGAAAGCCACTAGGAAGTACAAAGAAAGCCACTAGGAAGTACAAAGAAAGCCACTAGGAAGTACAAAGAAAGCCACTAGGAAGTACAAAGAAAGCCACTAGGAAGTACAAAGAAAGCCAATAGGAAGTACAAAGAAAGCCACTAGGAAGTACAAAGAAAGCTGCTAGGAAGTACAAAGAAAGCCACTAGCATCTTTGATTCTGACAGCTTGAGGCATTCATAAATTATCTCGTGAACAGCAGTACATATTTCAAATTTCTCAATTTCTTCAATAAAATTGAGAAATTTGCACCTACACAATCCAAAATCAATTTAAGCTTTTCTCTAAGTAATATTTACTAACATTAAAGGTTTGAAGTTGATGAGAATAACCATTGATACATTAAACACATGTGCAACTCTTGGGTATCTTTATTGAGGAAACGTTTCGCCACACAGTGGCTTCATCAGTCCATACTAAGGAGAATCGTGAAGAACTGGAGGAGAAAGAGGTAATCAGTCCCTCAACCTTGAGTCGATGTGGTCAGTCCATCCTCCTGTTCTTCATGATTCTTCTTAGTATGGACTGATGAAGCCACTGTGAGGTGAAACGTTTCCTCAATAAAGATACCCAAGAGTTGCACATGTGTCTAATTTATCAAAGTGTCGGTTCTCTGAACCATTCATCTACAGAATAACCATTCTCCAGTTACTGCAGAGAAACTAATTTGTTTAATAAAACTAGCAAATTACAACTTATATAACCAAAGAGCAGTGTGAAGGTTCTCTTGAGAAAAACACACCAGCACTCACTCAGAGTTTGAAGCTGACTACAAGAAGTATTCTCCAGTTATTGTATGGATTCAAGATTTCCAAGTTTATTAACTATGATAGGTTAGTAAACAGGTAAATTTGTACCTATACAGCCTATTTAATTTAAGTCTGCCTGAAAATGCCTAGCCATGCTAGGTGTTCTAGTGGTACACTCTGTAATTATTATTTTACCACATGTAAACCACACAATAACAAAATTCTGTAAACTCAGCATTGTAATCCTTATAGAGAATAAACTTTGAATTTGAATTTGAATATTTGGGAGTGGACGTGTCAGCAGACAGATCTATGAAGGATGAGGTGAATCACAAAATTGACAAGGGAAAAAAGGTGAGTGGTGCACTGAGGAGTCTGTGGAGACAAAGAACTTTATCCATGAAAGCAAAGAGGGGAATGTATGAGAGCATAGTTATACCAACACTCTTGTATGGGTGTGAGGCATAGGTTGTGAATTTTGCAACAAGGAGAAAGCTGGAGGCAGTAGAGATATCATGTCTGAGGGCAATGTGTGGTGTGAATATAATGCAGAGAATTCGTAGTTTGGAGATTAGGAGGAGGTGTGGGATTACCAAAACTGTTATCCAGAGGGCTGAGGAGGGATTATTGAGATGGTTTGGACATGTAGAAAGCATGGAACGAAACAGTATGACTTCGAGAGTATATAAATCTGTAGTGGAGGGAAGGCCGGGTAGGGGTCGGCCTAGGAAAGGCTGGAGGGAGGGGGTAAAGGAAGTTTGTGTGCGAGGGGCTTGGACTTCCAGCAAGCGTGTGTAAGCATGTTAGACAGGAGCGAATAGCGACAAACGGTTTTTAGGGTTTAACTTGCTGTTGGAGTGTAAGCAAGGTCACATTTATGAAGCGATTCAGGGAAACCAGCAGGCCAGACTTGAGCCCTGGAGATGGGAAGTACAGTGTTTGCACTCTGAAGGAGGGATGTTAATGTTACAGTTTTATAACTGTAGTGTAGTCATGCCTCTGGCAAGACAGTGATGGAGTGAATGATGATGAAAGTGTTTCTTTATCGGGGCACCCTGCCTTGGTGGGAAACAGGTGATGTGTTAATAAAAAAAAACACCCAAAACCCAAAAGCTATCATCTTTTCGCCCCTCAAGGGAGGTTCCTTGATGCTGGTGAGGGGCTCTTGATCTAGGGAATTGGATCTGTGCTCCAGTTCCCTGAATTGAGCCTGAATGCTTTTCCCTCCCCTCCCTACAGGTACTGTATAATCCTATGGGTTTAGAGCTCCAAGATGATTATAATAATAATATTATCTTTCCTAAGATGCCTTGGTCATTAAATATTAAAAATATTTAGAAAAGACATAAGCTTATTTCACTGAAAAAATATCAGACCATTATAAAAACAAAATTAGCACCAACATACTGCAACGACATTAGCAACTTCTTCAAAGTAGGTTATACCAGCTTTTAAAATTTGAAGCTGATCAGACTTACTTTATCACACACAAGCCAAAATCAAGAATGCTTAATAAAACTGATGAATGGGCACCTTCCCAACTCAATAGTGCCATGAACCTTTCTCTAGTGATAGCTCATTAACAATGAAAATTTAAAAGCCAATTATATCAGGAGGGGATTTTTTCAATTATTTTTTTTAACATGTCAGCCATTTCCCACCAAGGCAGGGTGACCCAAAAGATAGAAAAACCCAAAAAGAAAGAAAAAACTTTCATTATCAGTCAACATTTTCACCATTACTCATACATAATCACTCATATTTGCAAGAAAAAATGACACTATATAGAGGAGCTTTTAAACCCTTAAATTGTCCAAATGTAGATCTACGTTTTTTCAACATTTGAAAGTATGTAAAAAAACATAGACCTTCTTTTTTTTTTTTTACATTTGAAAATGTGTAAAAAAAAACTTTGATCTACATTTTTTGTTATATTTGAAAATATGTAAAAAAACATAATCTACTTTTGGAGCACTATGCATGTGAACGTATATCTGTTTGGACAGTTTAAGGGTTAAAAGAGCTGGTCACATGGTGTTGACCCCTGAAACCCCCGCCAGGCATATGTATATGACTGGCTAGACTAAAGCCATACATAAATATACAGTGGACCCTCGACCAGCGATGGCATCGATTAACGATAAATCTGACTAGCGATACATTTTATCGCAAAAATTTTGCCTCGATTAGCGCTAAAAAACTCGACCAACACTATTCCTTCCGTCTGAGACACGTCCACTTCTGGCCAGTGTTTACAAGCCAGCCAGCCACCACGGTCGCTTCCAAGCATACAATCGGAACATTTCAGATTATCACAGCCTTTTTAGTGATTGCACCTGCAAAATAAGTCACCATGGGCCTGTAGTATTATGAGGTGCAATCTAAGAGGAAACAGCACCAAGGCCAGCAAGAAAACACCGAAAAATCAACTATTCAACAAGTGTAGCCAGGAGGACGCCGGCCCAGCAACCACCCCACTCACCACCACTCAAGGCGACACCACAACAAAAACAACAAACATGGCTGCCACCAGCCCATCCTCCCCTCTCTTCCCCGGATTCAACCTACCAAGTAGTCTCTCAGGTATGACCAACGATCCAGATACCCTAAAGACATGCATCTCCACCTTAGTTATTGAAAATATGAATCTTCGAGAGACGCTAACAAAACAAGACACCAGGATGATACAACTCGAGAACAAAATCCTCAGTCTTGAACAAAAGTTATCAACACCAGGAATGACTAACTGTTTTTATTTATTTATTTATTTATTTATTTACAATTTGAGCATACATACAGAGGTACAAAAAAATACAGATAAGAGCAGCATGCCAAAGCCACTTATACTATGCATAGCATTTCGGGCTGGCTTAAAATTAACTAAGCTATGATGAAATCAGTGATAATACATTATTGTAAACAGATAACTATAAAGCACAAATGAGTATTACAAAGACAGGTCATATGGTTGCATGCATTGTTGTACATTCAGTCGTATGGAGTATTCTGTTAGGTAGTGTATTTAAAAAATAATAAAGTTAGATTCGGTTTTAGGTTTAACATTTATGTGATATAATTGTGAGAAACATTTAAGATATACAATTTATAAGGTTCAGTTATTCAGTATTTATTTGGTTTTGGGTGAGTAAGTGATCTTTGAGAAGAGACTTGAATTTATAAACAGGTAGTGTTTCTTTTATATTTACAGGTAATGAATTCCAGATTTTAGGGCCTTTTATGTGCATTGAGTTTTTGCATAGTGTGAGATGGACACGAGGAACATCAAAGAGTGATCTGTGCCTTGTGTTATGGTCATGTGTTCTGTTGAGGTTGGCAAGGAGATGTTTGAGGGGAGGGTTAATATCAGTTAAGTGTTCTATGTATGTAATAGGTGCAGTAATAAGTATGGATGTTTTGTATGGTGAGTAGGTTTAGTGTATTGAATATTGGTGGTGTGTGCTGCCTGTAGTGAGAATTTGTTATCATTCTAACTGCAGCCTTTTGTTGAGTAATTAGTGGTCTGAGATGGTTAATTGTTGTTGAGCCCCATGCACAAATTCCATAGGTGAGATAGGGGTAAATAAGAGAGTGATATAGGGCCAGGAGGGCTGACTGTGGAACATAGTACCGTATCTTCGATAGTATGCCTACAGTCTTGGAAATTTTCTTAGAAATTTGTTGTATATGTGTATGAAATTTGAGTCTATTATCAAGGTGGATTCCTAAGAATTTTCCCTCTGTTAGTTTTGTGATAGGTGATCTGTTTATCGTTATGTTAAGAGGGACATCTGTAGCTCTGTTACCAAACTGAATGAAGTAAGTTTTGTCAATGTTTAGTGTAAGTTTGTTAGTCCTCATCCAGGTAGATATTTTCTGTACTTCGGTATTTACAGTATTGGCTAGCGTGACTGGGCTCGGGTGAGAGAAGACGTATGTAGTGTCATCTGCAAATAGTGTGGGTTTGAGTAATTGCGAAGCCATACCCAACAAATAATATCTCTTAATACAAAGGTTGAAGAAGCAGTAAAAGACTGGAAGAACAACTTAGATAACCAGTTCAGTGACTACTTTTCTCTCCAAGAAGATAAAACTGAACAAGATAAACTATCGGACACAGTAATAGTTAACAGTCCACTTTTTCCCAGTGATATGAACCAAACAAACAGTAAAGAAATTACTCTGCAGATCATAAAGGACCAAACAATTGTTATTGTACCAGAGTCAGAAATAAAAGAAGCCAGGTTACTAGGATCCCATGGTAGAAAAAGTGTTATGCTTAGATTCCACTCACATGACAGGAAAAAAGACTTAATTATTGCATCTATTAAAGTAAAGAAAGAGGTATACATAAACAAGTGTCTTACCAAAAAACGTCAGAATCTCCTGTATAGAGTCAGAAAACTTAAGCGGGAGAATAATGACACAATACACCAATGCTTCACATGGGATGGGAAAATTCTAGTTAGGAAAACAAATGTAGGTCAACTGTACACAATCACGAACGAGAATGATCTATCACGATTTCTCAGGGATACTAATCTTACAAAGAATAACTAAACAATGTCCAACCTAAAAGCCTACGTAATGTAGTGTATGTTTTGCTCCATTATTGTTCAAATTTCATTGTACAATCTCTTAGTAATTAAATAATCAACTACCTCATTTTGTGATTTTACTAGTAAGCATAAGTCACCTTATGTAATTTTCTTATTTACTATCGAGTCCAAGCTCCTGTGTGTGGGTGTGTGTGTGTGTGTGTGTGTGTGTGTGTGTTGTGTGTGTTTTTTTTTTTGTTGGGTTTTGTTTTTTGGTTTTTTTCAAGAAAACAGGGGATTTTTACAAAACCAGACCCCTTTTTGTGGGCAGGGGCCCAGCACAGCCCGCCCCGCCCTTCGCTATGCTCTTGTCCTTTCCCCTCCTCCCCAGATCTATCTAAACCTCGCCTTTTTCCCTTGTAGGTTCCTGCCCCCACCCATACTTTTAGCTTTCCAGCCTCCCTAAAGTTAAAAAATCCCTAACCCCCCCTTTTTCCGATTCCAACCCTTTCCTCTTGTTCTTGTCCCTTTTCCTAACACCCCGTTTTGCCCCCCGTTTTTCCCCCTTTTTTTTTTTTCTTTTTTTTTCCCCCTAAAACCCCCTGCCTCCATTGTCTCGGGGGCCGCCCCCCACCCCGGGCAACCCCACTCGGGGCTATCTTTTAAACCTTTTCCCTTTCTCAATTTCGAGGTTGCCCGGGGTTGGCCCCCAAATTTTGGTCGCTACCCCCCTTCCTGATGATTTCAGATAAAACAATCCAACTGGGGAAACGGCCCGTAGGTTTTCCCAGCGCCCTATGGCACTTTTTATTGTTTTTTGGGCCCCTTTTAATACGGGGGGTTTATCCCCCCAAAACTTTTTCCTTTTAGTATTTCATTTTTGGGCCACAAAACATATTTGCTCGGCTCTTCCCCCCCCAACTTCAATTTTCTTTAGGAAAAAGGGAGAGTTCGGGCCATTTGTCCTGTCCAACTCGTGTCCCACCCCCACACCCAAAACCACACGTCCAAACAAAGGACCCCCACCCCCCCCCAAACCAAAACAACCAAACAGAAAACACCAACGCCCTGTGGAACCCCGCTTGTCAAGCGCCCACCTCCCCCGCTCCAAGACCTGTTTCCTCCCTTTTAACTCAAAATTGGCAGTTTTCTTTTGGGGGCCTTCCCCTCAGCTTTTCATACCCTTGGAGGAACCCCGTCGAAAGCCTTTCGCATCCAAAAATACCATCATCCACCCTCTCTCCTTTCTTACTTCTTCCCCCTTTGTCATAAAACTCAATAGGTTTTGACCGGTTTTCCCCCTTCCCAAACCGGCTTTTTCCCCAATTAACACTTTTTTTTAGGGCCCCCCCCCCCCTGGCTTCCCCCCCCCTCCGTTGGTGGCCCGTGTTGGGGTTTTTGTCCCCTTTTTTGGGCCTTTCCCCTTTTCCCCCCCCGGGATTGCCCCTGAGTTTTTGGATTTTGTTTGCCCCCCTTTCCTTTGCCCCCTTTGGCCCGGGTGGTCTGGCCCCCGCCTTTGGGGGTGCGTCGCAAGCCTTCTTCCCTCCCCCTTTGGGTTTTTCCCCTCTCCCCCCACTTGGGGTGCCCCCCTTTTTCTGATTTTCTTAGAGCCCCAACTTTTTTCCCCACGTAAATCCCCCTCTTTAAATCTTGTGTTGAGCTCCTAAAATACCTCCGGTCGTTTCTGTAATTCCCCATCACCCTTCCTCATCTGTTTACCGGCCCCCTTGACTGTTGTTTCCCCCCTGATGTGGCTGACAACAGCTTCGGGTCAGCTTTACTTTGATGCATGCATTTTCAATTGTCTCGACCTCCCTTCTTATCGTGCATATTCGTTTCGGGCTCTTCGGCTGTTTTCTCTATTCTCCTGATTTTCTCTGTCTCTGTATTTTTTCCATTCTCAGACACCTATTTTTGCCTCCCACACCTTTGGGTAACCGGGGACTCGTTCTGTTTTTCCCCCATTATTCTTTTTCCCGGGGGAACAAACCTCTCCCTGCCCCGCATTTTGTTGCTACATATCCATCATTTCTTGTACGGTTTTCCCCTTCATTTCCCCTCTCCCACTGAATGTCTGAAGGAATTCCTCATGCCAGTAGTTCCCCCTTTTGTATTTTGGGGTTTTTCCCGCCTTTTCCCTGCACTCTCCCACTTGGGACTCAACATGTATGGGAAGCAAGAACCCCCTGACACAGCTCCCGGGGGCCTTTCAACATGAACCCTCGTTTCCGAACTACTCATGGGAATCAAGGCCAACCTTGCGGTTAAACCCCTCCCCCTCTCTGGAGTGTTCAACATGTTGATGCATGATTCTCCAGTACCACATCCATCATCGGGGTTCCCATTTTGGGGCCCCCCATGGGGCCCGGTTTTCCCGTAAATCCCCTTTGTGATTGAAATCCCCCATAACTAGAACTTTGCCCCCCCATTTGTGCCTCCGGGCCACCCGGCTAGTGTGTTATCATTGCCTTTTGCTCTCATGTATTCTTCTCGGGCCTCCGCATTCTGTGGTGGTTGTACTTACTGAAATTTACACCTTAGTCCCTCAGACTGGATTTTTCCCTACTAAGTGCCCTTTCGCCCAGCCATCCTTCCCTTCCATTTTCTAAAAACCCCACGGGTTTTTAATGAGCAGGCAACTCCTCCTCCCCCTCTCCCCCCTCTGTTTTTCCTGAAGATTTGATATCCGGAGGAAAAAATTGATCTGTTATTATTCTGGGAGTTTTGTTTCTGTAGTGCTATTAGTCTGGGATGTCTCTTTGATTCTTTCGTGCAACTCCCATACTTTTTGTTATTCCATCTGCTTTTGATACCCACCTTCAACTTTTTTTCAAAACTGTTCTGGGAAGTAAATTGGGGGGGGGGAAGGGGGAGACCGGAAAGGGAACTATTTTTCTGTGGGGGGGAATTTTTAAAAGTATTGGGGGGGGGGCATTGGATGGGCATGGGTGTTTTGATTTGATGTTTGGTTCCGGGGGTTTGACCGGTTGGGAGGCTTCAAAGAAATTTGTGAGGGGGGCTGTGTTAGATCTTCTTCCGGGGTCGGGATCCCGTCTTCTCTCCATCCCCCTCTTTCCCCTTTTCCTTTGTACCATCTCTCTCTTTCTTCCTTTCTTTTTGTTTTTTTTGGGGTCGAGATCACCCCCTGTATGCCGTCATGCCCCTTTAAAATCGTGCTTTCCCTCGTATCCTGGTCCGAGTCGCTTCCCCTTTGAAGGTCACTCCACGGGCCGGGTTTTTTTTTTTAAAAACCCCCCCTATTCTCCGAAAATTTCCACGGGGTCAAAAATCGTCTTCTCCTATTGCTTTCATGATGCTTTAAATTGTTTTTTTTTTTCCCCTTTTTTTCCCCTTGCTTCATATTTTTTTCCCCTTCGACTCCTGGAGCCCAACACAAAGACGACCTCCCCCTTTTTCTTTCTCCCAGCATACCCTTTACCCTCTTTAAATTTTGGTTTTCCTCCACTGCCTTTTCCTTTCTCATTTCACTGCAATGATTGGCTCAGTGGCCTGCTTTTTCCCTTCTGGGTTTTCCCTTTGGGGCTCTTTCTGTTAGGCCCCACAAAAGCTTGCTCTTTCTTTTGCTCAGTCCCTCTGATAGACATCTCCATGCAGTTGTCCCCTTTTTTCCCCACAGTCCCCTTATTTGTGGCTGAGTAGCATCTCTGTTACAACCCAAAATGTTCTTTATTTTCTTTACTGTTTCAGATTTTTCAGTTCCTCTTCTAAATTTGTACCTACTTCTGCGCTTTGACTGCACCTCCCCTTCCTGCTTTCCATATCACCTCCTTTTTTCCATTCCAGCAAGTTTTCTAGTTTTTTTTTCCATTCATGATCCCTTTTTATGACTCGCTCCCCAATCTTTCCTGTGCTTTTTCCTCCTCCTTCCCCCTTGGTTTTTCTTGTTACTCCTGGAACCCTTTTTTTGTTTTATCCTAAAGCCTCAAGTGGGAAACCTATGTAGTCTGTATTTTGGGTTTTAGTATTGTGTTTCAGAGTGTGGGGGGGGAAGTAGTGGGGGAAACTGGGGCAAATTTGGAGCTATGGGGAGGGTGGGGGGGTTTTTGGGGGGACGGGGGGGGGGAGGGTGATCGGGGGAGGGGATGGACGGGGGAATATGAGATTGGGTGTGGGGGGGGGAGTGTGTGTTTTCGGGATATGTGTGTGTGTTTGTGTGGTGTGTGTGTGTGGTGTGTGTGTGTGTTGTTTTGGGTGTAATTTTTGTGGAATGTGTGTGGAATTAAGGGGTTTTTAAATTTACGAAGGTAGGGTTTTTGGGTTTGGGATTAATGTAGTTTCTCAGTTGCGCTTGGTCCACAACCTCTTCTGACCTGACTCCCCCCTTGCGGGTTTTTGCCTTATCACCTGCTTAAGTGGAAAAATCCCCTTTGTTCAAGGGTTTACCTTTGCTAAAACCTTTTGAATACTTGAGTCCCTTTTTTTCTTTACGGCTTGGGTTAGGCCATTCACATTCAGCTTGCGGTTAAATTGAACCTGGACCCCAACCCAAACAACCATTTCATAGTATACAGTTTTTAAGTGCATTGTACAGTGGGGTTTTCCAGGTCGAGTGACGCCGGAGGTATGATGGGTGGTGTTGTGTGTGATGATTTGGGTGTTGTTGTTTTATTGTGTGTGTGTGTTGTGTGGTGTGTGTGTGAGGTGTGGTGGTGTATGAATTGAATAGGGGGTGTGGTGTGGTGTGGGGTTGGTGTGTGTGTGAGGAGTGTGTTGTGTGTTTGTTTTGTGGTGTGGTGTGTTGTGTGTGTGTTTGTGTGGTGTGTTGTGTGTGTGTGTGGGGTTTGGGGTTTTGACTCAACAATCAATATTTGCCCCAAAAACCATAACATTTTGTGCCCGGGTGTGGAATGTAAATTTTCTCTTTACACAAAATTTTTCATATTGTAGCCAGTTAACGAGAAACCCATTCTACAGTATTCTTACCTTTTGTACTTTAGTTCTTTCCCTTTTACCTAGTTCAGCCATCAAAACTTTGGGGCTCAGCCCCGGCCCCTTTACGACCTCGTAATCTGTAAATCCCCTTAAAAACTTGTCAGATTGTGACAGACCTACCGAGTTCATTCCCTTTGTAATTTTGATTTCATTCCCTTTTTAAAATTTGTAAATTTCCTTCCCTCGAACTTTGCTCACAAAAAAATTTTGGAGTCCACCCCGGGACCAATATGTCCCTCTGAAAACTTGACTACCGCCCAAGGGGTATGGGGGTGCATAAAAAACAAATTAAACTAAACTAACTATTGTTTGCATAAACATTAGCTAACGATACTTTCTCTTCCATATTACTACCTCATATTTTTTTAAATACTTTTTTTTTTTTTTCAAAAAGTCGGTTTGTCCCCACCGAGGCAGGGTGACCCCAAAAAAAAAGAAAAACCCCAAAAAAAAAATACTTTCCCTCATCATTCAAAACTTTCACCACACTCACACATTATCACTGCTTTTGCAGAGGGGCTCAATCAACACTTAACATATACTATAAAAAATACACAACATATCCCTTTCCAAAATGCCAATACCCAACCCCCCCTTTAAGTCAGGCATTGTACTTCCCATTTCCCGGACTCAAATCCGACTAAATGAAAATAACCCGGTTTCCCTGAACCCCCACAAATATTTCCCCGCCACACTCCAAAATCGCAGGGCCCAAGTATCATTCGTCTCCTTCACTCCTATCTAACCCCAAGCACCTTTCTGATATTACTTACTAAAATTAAAAATTCCCTTTTAACTATAATTTTAATTTACTCTAACTTTTTTGACATTTAATAAACCCTTACTTGTCAATTACCCTTTTCCTGTTTTTAATACCACATTTACACTTAGAGTTCTTAATTACCTTGTCGCCCAAAAAACCCAAATATAACTACCAGTGCAATTTGAATAAATAAAAATTTCTTTTTTACTTTTTTTTGTAAACATTATTACTTTCTAAAATTTATTAACACCAATTACTACCGTCAATTTTACTTTGAAAATTAAACATTTTTTTATACTTCCCATAAATTGGTTGCCAAAATTTTTTAAGTTTGTATATTCAACTCCAACCTTATATTACCTTTGTACCTGGTACCTGTCTACCCTTTCTATCATATATAACCAAGACATTACCATTGTTTTTTTTACATTTTTCTTTTTTACTTTAATTTGAATTTTTTTTTGTCTTTAAATCTAGTTTTTAAATCTTTAAAATTGTCAACAACCTATACCAGCCTAGTGCAATTGCAAGTACCATTTCAATTTTTTATTTTTTTATTATAATTTTATTAAAAAGTCCTACTCTAAGATTGTTTTTTATTCTTAGGGGCTATATTGTTGTGCAGTTTTGTATATTTCAATTATTTATTTTTCAAGCCCTTAAAAAATCTTTTCTAACTATACCAACACCTCCCAAAAATTTTTTTCTACTTTTTTTATTTTTTGCTACCTTAACTTTTATATTTTATCTGTCAATTTAAAACTATTTATACCAATTCTTGTAAAAAAAACTTATAAACCCTTAGTCAATTACAACGAGAGTCTTGTCCTTTTTTATATCTTAGATAAACTCAGTGTACAAAGCTCATTCTAGCTCAATACATATCTGTACCAAAGTCAAATATTTGACCATAGTGTAATTTTCATAGAGCCCCGGGCATTTTTTTAAATTTTTATTTTTTTATTATTAGATTAAAACCAGTTGTACATAGCTCTCTAGCTCAATACATAACTATACCAAAGTCATTACATTTAGACCTTATGCAATTACAAGGGGTCTTGTGTATTTTTAATTTGTATTTTTTATTATTTGTTTATACCTAGTTTTACTTTATTCATTCCACAAACACAAGACAACACCAACTTTCATTATGTGTTTAGTGACATACTCTACATGCCAAAATGCATAGCATATACTTGCCAAAATTCCCACCACTACAGAAACATACTAAAACCAACACACAACTCGGATATAAATAACCAAAATTTTTAAAACCCAGAAAATTTGATCATGTTTGACCGACTAAACCTACATAAACTGACACCAATCAAAACCTATTGGAAAGTAACTGCCTTTTCTACACCATCACAAGCCAGCACTACCAAACAATGATAAAATATCATAATTAAAACAACAACAGGTCCTAAGCAAACACTATGAGACCCCTGGGACTCCTTTAATCAAAAAGACCCCTTTTCCCCGCATTTTTCTTACTGAGACCTGCTTAAACCGGAAAACAAAGAATTAAAACCCCCTACCAGGGTACCAGCAATCCACAACTGCAGACCAACCAAGTTGGGGTGATTGCACTCTATTTCTCTAACCAATTATCTTTTATTTGCCCAATTGCTTTTTTATGAATAGGAGAAAAACATTTTTGCTAATTTTCTTAATAAACCTTAAACGCCTTTTTAAAAATCGTGCCATTTTCCGGATACCCCACACAAAAATCCCAAAATTCATGAAAATTAAAGGGACAAACAAACAACAAATGAAAAACACCACCTTTTTTAGCTGAGACTTCAAAATCAACCGGCCTACTAAAGATCAGCCTGTAACTGATTTCATCAAAAAATGAACAACCACTTCTCATACCAACAAAAAATAAAACCAACCAGCTCACGAAACAAGGGCAAATAAAAAACCACTTGGACCCAATATACACCCCCCCCTTAAATCAGGGATAATCACAGATAGCACTACAACCCTACCCACCTTTTTCCCCTTGACAAAATTGTTAAACCACCCCTTGAATACAACAAAGTCTCATTAGACTCCTGAGAGGCCTCATAAGGAATTCACAGCTGACCTAGAGACTGTTACTGGGTACAGAAATTTTCCAAGGCCAATGGGATTGAGATGGACAGACTTTTTTTTTAACAAACTACTTTGACTATACAACAAAAATGTCCTATAAAAACGAAACAGACACAAACAAACCTTGGGTTCCCATGGCTAACCAGCACCATTCTGAAATCCAAATGATTAAAACACCAATATGAAAAACAATAAGACAGGCTTAATACCAAATATCTTAAACACTATTTAACATCCTCACCAAAGTAAAAAAGAAAGCCAACAAATATACTACCCATAGATTCACTGACACAAAGGGAAAATAAAAAAACCAGGAAAAAACTCTCCAGATTTTAGGGGCCCCCAAACGAAAAAAAACAAGAAAATTGTCCTAACAAACCTAATGAAAAAACCACTGCAACCCACTGACACAGCAACAAATAAACGACTTCTTCTCAACCAAGGTTTTTAATCTCGCCAATAAAAAAAACCCCGTACCAAGCCCAGCCGGGACTACCTAAGGGAATTTCCCAAAATTCCCTTTTACTTGCCCAACTGACCCCAATCACCCAATTAAAAGTCACTTAAAAAAACTCAGGAAACTGCTCATGTCCCCTCAATTTTGTAAAGAATGGCCCAGTCCTCTGCATATTACCATTACTTTTTAACAAATCACTAGAAAAGCCCCTTCCCCCAAATTTCCAAAAGGCAAGGTTTAACCCCAAAACTAAGGTGGGGACCCACAATTTTAAAAAACTATAGGCCAAATCAAAATTACCATTCTATCCAAATCTTTTGGGAAAATCGTGCACAGGAGACTGTAAAATTTTAAAAGTCACAAAACAACTCAAAACCCCTCCCAAATTGGGTTCAAAAAAAAAGCACAAAAATGCAATCATAAAATCTGACTCTTTACAAAAGCATTGGGAAAAAAAGGAATACCACTAGAATTTTTTTTACCAAAAAAGCTTTTGCAAAGTTGACCCCCGGCACCAAATCCACAAACTTGACCAAAATGGTAAAAGAGGCCTGCCTTGATATTTCAAATCTTACCTTACTAAAAAGGGATCAATATGTCACCATTAAAACACGCATCAAAAACCAGCCACTTGATACTGGAGTTCCCCCAGGAAGTTCCTTGTCCCGCTCTTTTCCCCAATACATCAAGATCTTCCAAAGAAACTCGACCCTGAACCCCATTCTCTTTGCTGACGACACACAAAAGTACTCTCACCCAATCTTGCACCCTCAAAAAACCATTTTAATGAGGAGCTGATCAAAATTCGACTTGGAGACACCAATAAAATTACACTTAAAGTTGACAAAACCTACTACATTTTTTTGGGGAGCAGACAGAAAATCGCAAAATTTAAAATTAAGATCGACAACACCAATTGCCAGGCATAATGAGGGCAATTCCTGCCCCATACCCCGACAACACCGAACTTCAGCACCCATACCAAAACCCAAAACCCAAAAAAATATCCAAAACGGGTTTGGGGGCCTCCCAAGATACGAACCTGCCGCAAACTGCCCTTCCACATAACCATTTACTTTTAATCCATACCTCACCCCATTTTATCTGTGCTTGGGGTTTAACTGCAGCAACACCCAAACCAATAATAAACCCAACAAAATCGCAGTAAAAAAAATCACTAAAAACCCATCCCGGGGAACACACCCCATCCCCCCCCTTCATAATCTAACTTAAATCCCGTTCAGTACATCCCACTTACTACGTGCAATCCCAAAAACAGGGCCTTAAATTCCAATATTAACCTTTACCTAAAATGCTTTTTTAAAGTTGACAGAACCCACAGGCACAACACCAGACCAAACACTCTAGACATTCCCCCTGTCCGACTAAACCTTTACAAAAATTTAAATTATCAAAGGCCCTAAAAAATGGGCACCCTACCCCGAAAAATTCCCCAAAACTGCAACACATTCATCACTTTAAAAATACCATCAAAAACACTTTTCCCCTGAACACCCTGTCAACTAATAAACAATACCACCTGGGGTTCACACTTTCCTCACTCACCCATTTGACCCTAAACAAAATATCAATCTCAATCTCAAAATAATGAATCTTAACACATAATTGGGCCTGTATACCCAAACTGAAACTATTATAGGCCAAAACAAAACATTTACATTGCAAAAATCACAAAAGTATTTTTGTCCTTAGCCCTAATACCAATTTCCTCATAATTTTGTAATATTTTAAACTTAAGATTTAATATAAGTCTGCCCGAAATGCCTAGCCATGCTAGGTGTTCTAGTGGTACACTCTGTAATTATTATTTTACTACATGTAAACCACACAATAACCAAATTCTGTAAACTCAGCATTGTAATCCTTATAGAGAATAAAGAAAGCTTCTAGTGCCAACCCTACAGCAAAAAAGGTGAGAATTACTATGGATATGAAGAAAGAGATCATTGCTAAGTATGAAAGTGGAGTGCATGTCTCCGAGCTGGCCAGGCTGTACACAAAACCCCAATCAACCATCGCTGCTATTGTGGCCAAGAAAACGGCAATCAAGGAAGCTGTTCTTGCCAAAGGTGCAACTATGTTTTCGAAACTGAGATCGCAAGTGATAGAAGATGTTGAGAGACTGTTATTGGTATGGATAAACGAAAAACAGATAGCAGGAGATAGCATCTCTCAAGAGATCATATGTGAAAAGGCTAGGGAGTTGCATGACGATTTAATTAGAAAAATGCCAGCAACTAGTGGTGATGTGAGTGAATTTAAGGCCAGCAAAGGTTGGTTTGAGAGATTTAAGAATCGTAGTGGCATACATAGTGTGATAAGGCATGGTGAGGCTGCCAGTTTGGACCAAAAAGCCGCTGAAAAATATGTGCAGGAATTCAAGGAGTACAGTGGACCCCCGCATAACGATCACCTCCGAATGCGACCAATTATGTAAGTGTATTTATGTAAGTGCATTTGTACGTGTATGTTTGGGGCTCTGAAATGGACTAATCTACTTCACAATATTCCTTATGGGAACAAATTCGGTCAGTACTGGCACCTGAACATACTTCTGGAGTGAAAAAATATCGCTAACCGGGGGTCCACTGTACATAGACAGTGAAGGACTGAAACCTGAACAAGTGTTTAATGGTGACACTGACAATGTTGTGAAACACTTTAGGAATGTCATAAAGGAACGGGAGGTACAGGCCTCTATGGGCAGATATGTTGTGCGACAGAGGTCCAGTGACTCTCAAGCTGGTCCCAGTGGCATTAAAAGAAGAAGGGAAGTAACCCCGAAAAAGGACTTGCCACCTCAAGTCCTAATGGAAGGGGATTCCCCTTCTAAACACTAAGACCATCAACACACTCCCCTCTTCCCATCCCATCAATCATCACCAGATCTTCCATAAAGGTAAGTGTCATGTAACTGTGCATGTCTTCTTCAGTTTGTGTGTATTAAAATTAATATTTCATGTGTTAAAATTTTTTTTTTCAATACTTTTGGGTGTCTTGCACGGATTAATTTGATTTCCATTATTTCTTATGGGGAAAATTAACTTGACTAACGATTATTTTGACTAACGATGAGCTCTCAGGAACGGATTAATAGCGTTAGTCGAGGGTCCACTGTAATACAGTATTTAAGGACACACTTCATTCACGAAACAACATAAAAACATGAAATGCCAATATTTGTTAGTTTTTATTTTCAAGTTCTATTTGAAATGCTCTACAATCCTATATGGAAAAAGGGATTTTTTTTCAGAAACTGGAATTTCCATCCCTTCAATGACCTAAAAGTCCAATAACAATCCAAAGCTTTCTCTTGGTAAGATACATCAGCACTGAAAGTTTGAAACCCCTCAGATAAGACAGCCATGAATAATCCCATTAAAAACAATATTTAAATTTTCCAAATACCTTAAAAAAAAAAAAAAAAAAAAAAAAAAAAAAAAAAAAAAAATTGGTAAACTGCCACCAACATTTTGGGTCCGAAGCCGAACAGAAGATGCATTCTCCAGTTATCACATAAAATCCAACAATTCCAAGTTCAATAACTATGCTGGTAAACTGACAAATCTGCATCCTTGTCAAACCCTGTGTTAAAAAAAAATATATATATATGTATATACAGCCTAAACACACAAGTATAATTCTTTTAATAAGATGTACCAGTCATTAAAGATTGAAGCTATTCAGAAGAGCTCTACTGATTCCAAGAACAATCCCAACCTTCTACTAGGTATGAGGTACAAGTGTACCTATACTCTGAAGGAAAGGAAGGGATACACTGCAGTTTGAAGAGACATTTGTGATGTCTGCACTGCTCTTCTGGAAAGACAGCTATTGAACGAGTGATGGTGAATGAATTTTTCATTTTTTGATTAACCTACCTTGGTGGGAGGTGGCCAGTAAGTTAAAGAATTTTTTTTTCAACCTTTAGATGTTTCAAACAATATGATCAGACTGCAACAGCAACCAGTGCAAAATGTCTCCTTCAATGTGTTGACTGTGCATATGTGTCTTACTCCCACAATCTGTAGGTGTTAACATACCAGTACTCCAACTCCTTCGAATTTCATGTGAATCAGTACACATCATTTCCTTGCACCAAGGCAGATTATTCCTTTTCAAATCATAAAACAAAACAAAACAAAACGTAAGTTTATTTCTTTGCAAAGGTTACTATGTGTGTGGAAACAGACACTTACACACAGTTCGTTACAATATGTGTTTACATTTCATAATTTGATTAGTACAAAGAAAGCCACTATCATGCTGAGGCATTTTGGGCAGACTTAACCTAATATGTACTTAAAGGGTACTAAGTCTAGAACAGATAAAGAGTGGCAATTTCAAATATTAAATATTTTACTCTATTATTAATATGAGGTAGTAAAATTTATGATACAAACATACATTTTTAGGTTTGTAATAATGGTTTAATAGATAAGGGATAATAAAATATCTGGGAGAGTTGCTTCAAATTTGGTTAGAGATTAGCATAGTTTGGGTATGGTTTTTAAAGGAAAGAGAGATCTTTAAGGCATCCAAAAATTGATTTGGGGGAAGGGACCTCTTGCGGGTTTGGGAAAAGAGTTCTAGATCTTGAGCACTTTATGTGCATTGCAACGCATAGTGGAGACAGACAAAAGGGGATGCAAAAATTTTTTTTTCCTCTGTTATCCTTTGTTTCTGTCTAGCTGTCTAGGGGATTTGAGTGAGGGTTTTAAATTGGATTTTAACGTTCTGTAATAATTTGGGCACAATAAAATGTGTATATTTTTGTATTTTAAATAATTCAAGTTCTGAAGAGTGGGTTGTAAAAGTCAACTAAAGGCTGGGACAATGAGCTAGAAACCCCCTTTTCCGATATTTACAAAAAAAAAAGAGAAACTGAAAAGTGGATGTTTGAAGGTGCAGGTGTTCGAATGATAAAAAAGAGGGTTTTTGGGATTTTAGAATGAAAGAACTGGTTTCCCCCTCGCTTTTAAATAAACAAACAAAGGGGGTAAGAGAGTTTCATGGGAAAATAAATGAATTATTTCAGGGGTTTCAATAAGTTAACTACAGAAGGGGTAGCAAAAATGTTTAAGATAAGTTACAGCAAAAAAAGAAGGAAAAAAATGTATAAATTAAAGGGTTTGTGGGTAAAATAAGGGGGGATGTAAAATGGGTTTTTAACATTTTTGCACCTCGAGAAAAAGAAATGTAGAGGAGAGGGAGATTTTGGGGGAAAAATTTTACTGAGTGGTAGGATTTTTTAAACCTAAGAGAAGACTTGTTTTGGGGATCTCAATGCTAAAGTGGGTAAAAATGTTGTGGAGGGAGTAGCAGGTAAATTTGGGGTGCCAGGGGTAAATGAAAATGGGGAGCCTATAATTGAGCTATGTGTAGAAAGAGGTTTGGTGATAAGTAATGCATATTTTATGAAAAAGAGGATAAATAAGTATACAAGGTATGACATAGCACGTAATGAAAACAGTCTGCCAGATTATGTATTGGTGGATAAAAGGTTGATGGGTAGGCCTCAGGATGTACATGTTTATAGAGGGGCAACTGATATATCGGATCATTATTTAGGTGTAGCTACAGTTAGAGTAAAAGGTAGATGGGACAAAAGGAAAATGGCAACAGCAAGTAAGAGAGAGGTGAAAGTGTATAAACTAACGGAGGAGGAAGTTAGGATGAGATATAAGCAACTATTGGCAGAAAGGTGGGCTAGTGCAAATATGAGTAGTGGAGAGAGTTGGAATAGTTTTAAAAATGCAGTACGTATTAGAATGTGGGGCAGAAGTTTGAATTATAGGAGGGTGGGTGCAGGAGGAAAGAGGAGTGATTGGTGGAATGAAGTAAGGGGTGTGATAAAAGAGAAAAAGATAGCTAATGAGTGGTTTTTATAAAGCAGAAGTGTTATAAGAAGAGCAGAGTATATGGAGAGTAAAAGAAAGGTGAAGAGAGTGGTGAGAGAGTGAAAAAGGAGAGCAGATGATAGAGTGGGAGAGGCACTGTCAAGAAATTTTGATGAAAATAAGAACAAATTTTGGAGTGAGAAAAACATGTGAAGAAAACCTAGGGAATGAATGGATTTGTCAGTTAAAAACAGAGTCGGGGGGTTAGTAGATGGGGAGATGGAGGTATAGGTAGATGGCAGAAATATTTTGAGGAGCTTTCAAATGTCGATGAAGAAAGGGAGGCGGTAATTTCATGCACTGGCCAGGGAGGTATACCATCTTTTAGGAGTGAAGACGAGCAGGATGTGAGTGTGGGGGAGGTGCGTGAGGCATTACGTAGAATGAAAGGGGGTAAAACAGCTGGAACTGACAGGATCATGACAGTAATGTTAAAAGCAGGGGGATACAGTGTTGGAGTGGTTGATATTTTTGTTTAATAAATGTATGAAAGAGGGAATGTACCTAGGGATTGGCAGAGAGCAAGTATAGTTCCTTTATATAAAGGGAAGGGAGACAAAAGAGACTGTAAAAATTATAGGGAATAAGTTTACTAAGTATACCAGGAAAAGTGTATGGTAGGGTTATTATTGAGAGAATTAGAAGACAGAAAGTAGGGTTGCAGATGAGCAAGGAGGCTTTAGAGTGGGTAGGGGATGTATAGATCAAGCATTTACACTGAAACATATATGTGAACAGTATTTAGACAAAGGTAGGGAAATTTTCATTGCATTTATGGATTTAGAAAAGGCATATGATAGAGTGGATAGGGGAGCAATGTGGCAGATGCTGCAAGTGAATGGAATAGGTAGTAAGTTACTAAATACTGCAGAGTTTTTATGAGGATAGTGAGGCTCAGGTTAGGGTATGTAGGAGAGAGGGAGATTACTTCCCAGTAAAAGGAGGTCTTCGACAGGGATGTGTAATGTCACCATGGTTGTTTAAAATATTTATAGATGGGGTTGTGAAGGAGGTAAATGCTAGGATGTTGGGGAGAGGAGTGGGATTAAATTATGGGGAATCAAATGCAAAATGGGAGTTGACACAGTTACTTTTTGCTGATGATACTGTGCTAATGGGTGATTCAAAAGAAAAGTTGCAAAGGTTAGTGGACGAGTTTGGGAGGGTGTGTAAAGGTAGAAAGTTGAAAGTGAACATAGATAAGAGTAAGGTGATGAGGATATCAAATGATTTAGATAAAGAAAAACTATATCACATTGGAGAGAGGAAGTATGGAAGAAGTGAATGTTTTCAGATATTTGGGAGTTGACATGTCAGCGGATGGGCTTATGAAGGATGAGGTTAACCATAGAAGTGATGGAGGAAAAAAGGTGAGTGGTGCACTGAGGTATATGTGGAGAGAAAAAACAATAATCTATGGAGGCAAAGAAGGGAATGTATGAAAGTATAGTGGTACCAACACTTTTATATAGGTGTGAAGCTTGGGTTGCAAATGCTGCAGCGAGGAGGTGGTTAGAGGCAGTGGAGATGTCCTAAGGGAAATGTGTAGTGTAAATATTATGCAGAGAATTCAGAGTGTGGATTTTAGGAGAAGGTGTGGAGTTAATAAAAGTATTAGTCGGAGGGCTGAACAGGGGTTCTTGAGGTGGTTTGGTCATTTAGAGAGAATGGATCAAAGTAGAATGACATGGATAGCGTATAAATCTGCAGTGGAAGAAAAGCGGGGTAGGGGTCATCCTCGAAAAGTTTGGAGGAAGGGGGTAAAGGTGGTTCTGTGGGTGAGGGGCGTGGACTTCCAGGAAGCGTGCGTGAGAGTGTCAGATAGGAGTGAATGGAGACGAATGGTTTTTGGGACCTGACGAGTTGTTGGAGTGTGAGCAGGGTAATATTAAGAGAAGGGATTCAGGGAAACCGGTTATTTTTATATAGCCAGACTTGAGTACTGGTAATGAGAAGTACAATGCCTGCACTTTAAAGAAGGGGTTTAGGATATTGACAGTTTGGAGAGATATGTTGTATATCTTTATATATGCTTCTAAACTGTTGTATATGGGTGCCTCTGCAAAGACAGTGATTATGTATGAGTTAGGTGAAAGTGTTGAATGATGATGAAAGTATTTTCTTTTAGGGGATTTTTGTTTCTTTTTGGGTCACCCTACCTCGGTGGGAGACGGCCAACTTGTTGAAAAAAAAAATTATTATACTATAAAGGATGCATACTAAGAGTAAAGTAAGAAGAGTTATCTATATTTACATGTGTGTTAGCTAAAAAAATAAAAAATCATTCTCCCTCTCTGTCATTACATTCATTAGGTACCTTTTGCCTCTTTTCTTGAACTGGCTCATGCTATGACTGGCTCTGACATGTGCAGGCAATCTGTTCCATTCCTTTATTGCTGTACAATAAAAGGCGTTTGAGGCCTGGTCACTGACTGTGGGTACTACAAAGTTGTGCTCTCTCCCCCCTGGTACTATGATTGTTTTGGTTCCCAACCTTTACAAAATTAGCAGCAAGATATTCTGGACACTGTGTGTGAGAAATTTTATAAACTTTTATTTAACTTCAGTTGTTTTGCTCTGTCTTCAATATTCAGCATATCCAATTGTTGTAATTCATCCAGGCTTACATGTTCTCTTGGACCCAGGTCCAGGATGAATCTTACCATTTTGTTCTGGGTGATTTGCAGTTTATCTTTCAGTTTTTTGTCAAGGCAGAGTACCATGAAGAGCAAGCGTAATTCAAGCATCTGAATAATTGCATCATTTGTGTTTGTTTTCAGCTTAAACCCAGACTGGCAGGGGTTCAATATGTTGTGGGATATGAGGTAGGAGTAGACTCAAGAAATTGTAATGACACGACTGCAAACAAACCATACCCCGGCCGGGATTGAACCCGCGGTCATAGAGTCTCAAAACTCTAGCCTGTCGCATTAGCCACTAGACCAGCTAGCTATGACCGCGGGTTCAATCCCGGCCGGGGTATGGTAGGTAGGAGTAGATTTGTTTATGTATATTTTTTGAAGATTTTAGAGAGTAAAGGCAAGTTAGATATCGGTCTCTAGTTATTTAGTTCTGTTGGATTGCCTCCTTTGATGATCGGGGTGACCCTTGCTGCGACTCAAAGTAAAGCATGATACTTTCGGTTAAAGATAAAGATTTTATTTCTTTGTGAAGGTTACAGTGTGTAATTACAATTTTTGATTTGTTAAGTACAAAGAAAGTCATTATCGTGCCGGGGCATTTCAGGAAGACTAATCCTAATGCTTAAAAACAACGTAAGTCTACACAGGATAAGAGTGGTTAACTTTTCAATAAATCTTAATTTTAATACTAATGCTATATGGATAAATGATGTCATCTTGACTGGTCTAATTTTTATAATTAAACCACAGGATCTCTTTATAGAAAAAATGCCCAGTTAGTGGTATACTTCACAAAATTAGAATACAGAAGTCTAGGACTCTCCAAAATTTAATGCCCTCTACCATACATGATCACAAACGTTCACAGTAACTTCCCATTAACCTAAATTTAAAACTAAAAGGTATTTTTGCACTTACATAATTGGCTGCAATATCTGCATTTGTGGTTTGGATTCCATCATCTAGGATGGAGAGGTGAACACCACGTCCTGTGTATCCTCGAAGCCAGGCCCATGTTACATTCAAGTCATACCCTGCATGCCCCAGCTGACCTGTGTTGTGCTGCAAATAATATAAAAGGGTTGATATGGCTGTGTGTCACTGCTAGATCAAGCAAGATTATTAGCACCATATGTGAAAATGCCATTGAAGGGGTAAAAAAGGATGAGTTTTAGGGGCTTGAGCATCAGCAGATTTATGACAGCTGGTTAGATAGGAATGAGTGAAAACAAGTAGTTTTTAATGGATGTTCTGATGGAGAGTGAGCAAAATAACTTTTATGAAGGGATTCATGGAAACTGGTTAACCAGACTCAAGTCCTGGAGGCAGGTAAAGCAGTGCCTGGACTCTCAAGGAGGAGTGGAGATGTTGCAGTCACAGGGTAATCTGAAGTGGTGGAGACTTGATGGTCCATCAAGTAGTGTTGGAAGCTTAATGCTGCTCTATCAGGGAGTGTTGTAGACTTAATGCTCCATCAAGGAGTATTGGAGGCTTGATGCTTCATCAAGGAGTGTTGGAGACATGATGCTCCATCAAGAAGTGTTGGAGACATGATGCTCCATCAAGGAGTGTTGGAGACATGATGCTCCATCAAGGAGTGTTGGAGACATGATGCTCCATCAAGAAGTGTTGGAGACATGATGTTCCATCAAGGAGTGTTGAAGACATGATGCTCCATCAAGAAGTGTTGGAGACATGATGCTCCATCAAGGAGTGTTGGAGACATGCTTCATCAAGGAGTGTTGGAGACATGATGCTCCATCAAGGTGTTGGAGACATGATGCTCCATCAAGGCATGTTGGAGACATGCTTCATCAAGGAGTGTTGGAGACATGGTGCTCCATCAAGGAGTGTTGGAGACATGCTTCATCAAGGAGTGTTGGAGACATGATACTCCATCAAGGAGCATAGGAGACATGGTGCTCCATCAAGGAGTGTTGGAGACATGATCACTGTTTGTTAATCATGAGTGTGCTTGGTTGCTTGGGGCTTGTGTTGCTTTACTGAGTCAATACATAAACTTTCACTTCAGCATCACAGCAAGCTCAGGCACTTAAATGGAATTATTTGTTACACAAGGCAAATTTTATATCAATAAACTCCAATGAATAACTAATTTGTGCACAAACTTAACATGCTTTGTAATCTATAATATTTTTCTATCTTCTGTTGTAAGCTTTGTGTCTTTTAATCAATTATTATTATTATTGTAATTATTATATTCATAGGGAAGTGCTAAACCCATAGGAATCATGTAATGTTTGGAACATGGAAGGTTGTAAAGTTTTTTCTAAGGAAGGGGAAGGTAACTACCATACCTTGGATCAAGAGCCCTTCACCAGCATCAAGGCACCCCCCCCAACACTCCATTTTATATGTCTAGACAATGAATACTATAAAGTGTCAGATTATGATAGGAATAAATGCTCTCAAACATTACAGGCTGCTAGAAACATTATAATGTTACTTTCATAACACATACACAAGGGAGACTACTATGGGAGGAAATTGTTAGGGCCACAAGGCACGATAATGTAGTAATTCTAGGAGACTTTAACTTTAGTCATATTGATTGGAATTTCTTGACTGGGAATTTAGAATCATACGACCTCTTAGAAGTAGTTCAGGATTGTTTTTTGAAGCAGTTTGTGACAGAACCTACAAGGGGTAATAACCTGCTTGACTTAGTTCTGGCAAACAATGAATCCCTTGTTAATAATTTAGAAGTTTCAGATGAACTGGGTGCTAGCGACCACAAATCAATTACATTTAGAATTGAATGGAAGTATGATAGTAGGGATAACTCAGTAACAGTCCCAGATTTTCGCTTAGCAGATTACGATGGGCTTAGAGAACACTTATCATCTGTTGACTGGGGTAACGAAGAGACCTATCAATATGACAGTTTTCTGAACACAATACATGTGCTCAAAGAACATTTATCCCTTATAAAGAAATTAGATCAAATAGAAATGACCCAAAATGGATGAATAATACCTGAAAATCTACTAGGGCATAAGAAAGGAATTTATAGGCGTATCAAAAGAGGCGAGGGTCATCTTATGAATCAGTATATTGACATTAAGAGGGACATTAAAAAGGGGATAAGAAAAGCTAAAAGGGACTATGAAATTAAAGTTGCTAGGGATTCTAAAACTAACCCAAAAAGTTTTTTCCAGGTATACAGAACAAAAGTCCAGAGATAAGATAGGTCCCCTTAAAAATAACTATGGGCATCTTACTGACAAAGAGAATGAAATGTGCTCGATTTTAAATAATTATTTTTCTCTCGGTTTTTACACAGGAAGACACTAATAATATTCCGGTAATTAATTTTTATAGTAGGCCAGAAGAAGATAAATTATGTAACATCACAGTCACTAGTGAATGGTTGTGAAGCGATAGACCAACTGAAGCAAATAAGTCACCGGGTCCTGATGAGGTTTTTTCAAGGGTTCTTAAGAATGCAAAATGGAAGTCTGTGAACCATTTAACTAATATTTTAATTATCTCTTCAACACAGGTGTAGTGACTGATATGTGGAAGATGGCTAATGTAATTCCTATTTTTAAAACAGGGGACAAGTCGTTACCGTCAAATTACCGCCCAATAAGCCTGACCTCAATTGTAGGCAAATTACTAGAGTCAATTATAGCTCAAATTATAAGAAGCCATCTCGATAAGCATAGCTTGATTAATGATACTCAGCATGGATCACAAGAGGGCCGGTCTTGTCTAACTAATTTATTAACTTTCTTCAGTAAAGCTTTTGAGGCTGTTGACCACGATAAAGAATTTGAAATTATTTACTTAGATTTTAGTAAGGCATTTGATAGAGTTCCGCACCAAAGACTGTTGAAGAAAGTAGCAGCTCATGGCATTGGGGGAAGGGTGCTCTCGTGGATTGAATCATGGCTCACAGACAGGAAGCAGAGAGTGTCCATAAATGGGGTTAAATCCGAGTGGGGATCAGTAACAAGTGGCATTCCACAGGGATCAGTCTTAGGCCCGTTGTTGTTTATAATATATATCAATGATCTTGATGAGGGAATTACTAGTGATATGAGCAAATTCGCCGATGACACGAAGATAGGTCGGATAATTGATTCAAACGTAGATGTTAGGGAACTTCAGGAGGATTTAGACAAACTCTACTCTTGGTCAGAAAAGTGGCAGATGCAGTTCAATGTAGATAAATGCAAGGTTCTGAAGCTCTGAGTGTCCATAACCCTAGCACTATATAAGTTAAATAATGTAGAACTTAGCCATACAGATTGCGAAAAGGACTTGGGGGTTATGGTAAGCAGCAACCTTAAACCAAGACAGCAATGCCTAAGCGTACGTAATAAGGCAAATAGATTACTGGGATTTATATCAAGAAGTGTAAGCAACAGAAGTCCAGAGGTCATACTGCAGCTTTATACATCATTATAAGGCCTCACCTAGATTATGCAGCTCAATTCTGGTCTCCATATTACAGAATGGACATAAATTCGTTAGAAAACATTCAGCGTAGGATGACTAAATTAATACATAGCATTAGAAATCTTCCTTATGAAGAAAGATTGAAGACTCTTAAGTTACATTCACTTGTTAGACGAAGAATGAGGGAGACCTGATCGAAGTGTATAAGTGGAAGATAGGTATTAATAAAGGGGATATTAACAAGGTCTTGAGGATATCTCTCCAAGAGAGAACCCGCAGTAATGGATTTAAATTAGATAAGTTTAGATTTAGAAAGGACATAGGAAAGTAATTGGTTTGGAAATAGGGTAGTTGATGAGTGGAACAGTCTACCTAGTTGGGTTATTGAGGCTAGGACTTTGGGTAGTTTCAAATTTAGGTTGGATAAGTACATGAGAAGTTAAGAGAGTGGTGAAGCAATGTAAAAAGAGAGCAAATGAGAGAGTGGGTGAGATGTTATCAACAAATTTTGTTGAAAATAAGAAAAAGTTTTGGAGTGAGATTAACAAGTTAAGAAAGCCTAGAGAACAAATGGATTTGTCAGTTAAAAATAGGAGAGAGAGTTATTAAATGGAGAGTTAGAGGTATTGGGAAGATGGAAGGAATATTTTGAGGAATTGTTAAATGTTGATGAAGATAGGGAAGCTGTGATTTCGTGTATAGGGCAAGGAGGAATAACATCTTGTAGGAGTGAGGAAGAGCCAGTTGTGAGGTGGGGGAAGTTCATGAGGCAGTAGGTAAAATGAAAGGGGGTAAGGCAGCCGGGATTGATGGGATAAAGATAGAATGTTAAAAGCAGGTGGGATATAGTTTTGGGAGTGGTTGGTGCAATTATTTAATAAATGTATGGAAGAGGGTAAGGTACCTAGGGATTGGCAGAGAGCATGCATAGTTCCTTTGTATAAAGGCAAAGGGGATAAAGAGAGTGCAAAAATTATAGGGGATAAGTCTGTTGAGTGTACCTGGTAAAGTGTATGGTAGAGTTTATAATTGAAAGAATTAAGAGTAAGACGGAGAATAGGATAGCAGATGAACAAGGAGGCTTTAGGAAAGGTAGGGGGTGTGTGGACCAGGTGTTACAGTGAAACATATAAGTGAACAGTATTTAGATAAGGCTAAAGAGGTCTTTGTGGCATTTATGGATTTGGAAAAGGCGTATGACAGGGTGGATAGGGGGGGCATGTGGCAGATGTTGCAAGTGTATGGTGTGGGAGGTAGGTTACTGAACAGTGAAGAGTTTTTAACGAGGATATGAGGCTCAAGTTAGAGTATGAAAGGAAAGAGGGAAATTTTTTCCCAGTAAAAGTGGGCCCTTTAGCAAGGATGTGTGATGCCCACCGGGGTTGTTTAATATATTTATAGATGGGGTTGAAAAGAGAAGTAAATGCGAGGGTCTTGGCAAGAGGCGTGGAGTTAAAAGATAAAGAATCACACACAAAGTGGGAGTTTGTCAAAAAGCTGCTCTTTGCTGATGACACTGTGCTCTTGGGAGATTCTGAAGGAAGTTGCAGAGAAATTTGGGGGATGAATTGTAGGGTGTGCAAAAGAAGAAAATTAAAGGTGAATACAGGGAAAAAGTAAGGTTTTTGAGGATAACAAAAAGATTAGGTGATGAAAAAATTGAATATCAGATTGGAGGGAGAGAGTATGGAGGAGGTGAACGTATTCAGATATTTGGGAGTGGACGTGTCAGCGGGTGGGTCTATGAAAGATGAGGTGAAAACATAGAATTTGATGAGGGAAAAAGAGTGAGTGGTGCACTTAGGAGTCTGTGGAGACAAAGAACTTTGTCCTTGGAGGCAAAGAGGGAATGTATGAGAGTATAGTTTTACCAACGCTCTTATATGGGTGTTGAAGCGTGGGTGATGAATGTTGCAGCGAGGAGAAGGCTGGAGGCAGTGGAGATGTCATGTCTGAGGGCAATGTGTGGTGTGAATATAATGCAGAGAATTCGTAGTTTGGAAGTTAGGAGGAGGTGCAGGATTAACCAAAACTGTTGTCCAGAGGCTGAGGAAGGGTTGTTGAGGTGGTTCGGACTGTAGAGAGAATGGAGCAAAACAGAATGACTTCAAGAGTGTATCAGTCTGTAGTGGAAGGAAGGCAGGGTAGGGGTCGGCCTAGGAAGGGTTGGAGGGAGGGGGTAAAGGAGGTTTTGTGTGCGAGGGGCTTGGACTTCCAGCAGGCATGCGTGAGCGTGTTTGATAGGAGTGAATGGAGACAAATGGTTTTTAATACTTGACGTGCTGTTGGAGTGTGAGCAAAGTAACATTTATGAAGGGATCCAGGGAAACCGGCAGGCCGGACTTGAGTCCTGGAGATGGGAAGTACAGTGCCTGCACTCTGAAGGAGGGGTGTTAATGTTGCAGTTTAAAAACTGTAGTGTAAAGCACCCTTCTGGCAAGACAGTGATGGAGTGAATGATGGTGAAAGTTTTTCTTTTTCGGGCCACCCTGCCTTGGTGGGAATCGGCCGGTGTGATAATAAAAAAAAAAAAAAAAAATAAGTACATGAGTGGGAGGGGTTGGATTTGAATGGGACTTGCACATCGGAGCTTGTTTCTTGGGTGGCATTGAAAGTTGGGTTGGTCAAATGTTTGTTAGTGGGATGAATTGTAAAGGACCTGCCTAGTATGGGCCAACAGGCCTGCTGCAGTGTTCCTCCTTTCTTATGTTCTTATGTTCAGTGCTTCTTAACCATGGGTGCCAGTACCCTATGACACACAAAAGAAAAACAGCTGCAAGTACCAAACACACTGATCAATTCAAAATATCGTCTATGAAAGATACTGAAAAATATATTCTACTGTAAGACACTGTTTATTTCACTGGTCCATTTAACCCTATTACTGTCGTGACTCCTAAAATTAAAAGTCCCGGCAGTGTTTTGCAGCTTTCTGAAAATAAATAAAATGGTAGAGAACCATTTTTAAAGGAAATGACACCAAAATTGCAAAATTTTTTGTGTAATTTACAGAATTACACCATGCAAAGTTAGGAGGATTGGGGAGCACTTTACACAGCAGCAATTTCGTCCACTTTAAGAAATATTTTAGGTTAATTCAGTCGTTCAAACTGACTTAATTCCTGGCTATTTCACTGTATCTTTTCTGTTCTATTGAGTTAAGAAACTGACTTTAAAACTCCCAGAGGTCATTTGTGCTTAGGGATCAACAGCAGCAACACACCTAAAACTAATAATAACTCAACAAAAAGCTGCAGTAAGAATTATCACACAATCCAATCCTAGGGCACATTCTCCCCCCCCCACTCTTCAAAAACCTAGACTTACTCACTGTTCAGAGCATCCACACTTCCACACTTACTACTGTGCAACCTACATTTACAGAACCATAAATTCCAATATTAACCCTGAACTAAAATGCTTTCTTGATAGTTGTAACAGGACCCATAGACACAACACCAGACTTAAAAATCTCTATGACATTCTATACAAACGTTCAATGTACATTAAAGGGCCTAAAATCTGGAACTCCCTGCCTGAAAACTCTAGAACTGCACTCTCATCCACCATTTTCAAAACTACCGTCAAAAAATATCTTATCTCCTAACACAACCCACCATCAGGTAACTACATGAAAACCATCCATTCATGTATACACACACACACACACACACACACACACACAAGCATATATCCTCCTCCTGGCTCAAATGACTATGAACATAAAATTGCCTAATAAATCTCAAGCTAGTCATAAGTTTGCCTGAGATACTCCAATATAGGAGCTTTAATATTATTATTATTTTTTTTTTTTTTTTTTTTTTTATCAACACCGGCCGATTCCCACCAAGGCCAGGAGGGCCTGAAAAAGAAAACTTTCATCCATCATTCACTCATACTGTCTTCCTAAGGTCTTTACAAATTACATTTTTAAACTGACATAACTACCTCCTTTGCAGAGTATGCTGGCTTTAATTTATTATTATTATTATAATCAAAAAGAAGTGCTAAGCCACAAGGGCTATACAGCAGGAGCTTTAATAGAAACTGTGTATCATGCCAAGACAAAACCATTCTCATTACTAATTTTGCAAATTGTTATATTCTTAAATGTTCTGAACTACCTCACTATTGTAAGTAAATCCATTTAATAATTTGTAATTTGTAATACAGAATAAGAATTATGATTAGTCTGCCTGAAATGCCTAGGCATGCTAGTTGCCTTCTTTGTAATTGTTGTTTTATAATATGCAAACCACTCATTGTAATCTTTACAGAGAAATAAGCATTTCAATTTAAATTTTACACAAAATTCAACAAATTCCATTATTAATTAAAAAAATAAACACAGTAAGAATTTCAACCACTAAAGCAAAGTTTGCTCTGTTAATGAAACATGTCTCCAGGCTTCTCCTAAATAACACTTCCCCTCCATTTTGATTCCATCACAAAAAAAAAAAAGTTTTACCCTATTTCTCAGCTAATAAAATATAACTAATAAATATCGTTCATGGTTTAGGCCATCCCAAGTAAAAATCCATAATACAGACTCGGAAAAAAAAATGCCAAAAATCGAATATTTCCATTATTTGAAGCCTATTACAGGCCATTTCTGGTCTCAAACTGTTCAAAATCATCGCCATTTCACTTGTATGTCATTCAGTCTATCAGTGACAAGAAAGAGCCAATAAAACCATGAAAACCTACCCTATAAAAAGCCTCAAAGTTGTTGCTGTATTTTAGCCCAAAACACAAGTCAGAAGTTAGCTGTTCCCATCATACACTGAGTGTGGCTGGAATTTTTTATACTATGCACACTCACTGCATAGACCAATTTATGTCTAGGCCAAAATTTTTCCTCACAGCATATCTGAGGGTGCCATGATTAAGACAAACATATGTAAGTGCCACTGATCTCAAAAACATGCATCTCCATGGGAGACAATGAAAGGGTTAAGTTAGTGTTCAGTTCTGTTTTCTTCCAAACACTTTATATATTGTACAACATCTCTGAAAAAAAGGAACTTATTTTGCCTCTAGAATACATGGCAGATATAGTCATATACCTCAAAAAACTGAACACTTCCATCCAATGAACAAGAATGACTATGATCATTGCCAGAGAAAAGTTGTTGGCCTTCACTAAAAACATCTAATTTGGAAAAATTTCACTCAAACTGGAAATTTTGTTAATCTTCCTTCACTTGATGAGGCTGTTGGTGGAGAAGAAGAACTGTCCATCATGACTGAAGTGAAAAATCATTTGCAGGACCTGATTAAATTTTTCCACGGTTACTATGGCTCAGGAATGAATAAGGAAGCCATGGATGATACTGAAATAATGAAAGATGAGCATGCTGAACTGAAAACCCATGAAGAAATCTGAGAGAATATGAATCAATTATGGTACAAAACTTCTGGTGCGCACAACTCAACTTAGCAGAAAAAGCTTCGAACGTTCTCTTGCCATTTCCAACCACCTATCTGTGTGAGACAGCTCTTTCAACATTTCTGCACATAAAAGGCTAGAAACCATCTTGACGCAAGTGATGGCACACGTGTGGCTATTTATGAATGAACCTGGTTTCAGCATCATCACTAATGAACATCAAGAAAAGAGTCACTAAATTAGACATATGCATTTTTTCTATATACAACTTAATGCATTAAGTTCTTTCTCACAACTGTCATTGATCTACATCACCATTACATTTGTTTTTGTTGTAAAAATATAAAAGTTTCAGAAAGAATTTAATGTTTTATGTTATTTTTGATAGGGGTACAAAAAAAAATAAGTGATGGGGGGTTAGAGGTATTTAAAAAAAGGATAAGAACCACTGATATAATGGGTACAAACACAAGTACTTCTACCAGGTACAATGATAAACCTACCAAGTACCATTGATCCTTGTATAAGGGATCGTTAAATGCCATTGTAGTTTCTGCTATACTATCTATCCATTTTCCAAAGTCATCTATTCCAGTGGTTAATGATGAATGACTTGAATTGAGGTAAATGTCTTTGCTTTCATGTTCTGTATTAATAATGGTCTTAGGTTGAATAAAAGAAACATTGTTTCTTAGGAAATAAGGTCTAGCATAATCTCCATCAACAAAGTGTTGTGCATCATACTCCCTTATAGACCGAGATGCAGCAAGTCTGGCCCTGGCCAAGTCAACTGAGTTGCCAATGGTTCTGAAGAGTGGAATGGTCATCAATTTATGCTTAAAACTGGGTTCTTGTGCAGTGGATTGTTTGTGTGAAAGTGAATTCTTGTTTATCTCCAGTTCCTCTTCTTTCATTGTCCAGTAATCCAGATTCTCCTGTGCCCTCCACTGCGGCTCTCTGTTTCTAACAAATTCAGGGAGCCTTCTTCTCAATTTAGCCATCATAGTTCTTGAATTCTGGACATTAGAAGGAAGGCTATGGAATCTCTCTCTTCCTTTTATATCTCTGGGACTCCATTGATCATTTTCTTCTTCATATTTTTTACTTGGTCTTGTTTTAAAAATTAATTGCCTTTTGCTTCTAATGAGTAACTTCTGTTGGTCAACCCACTTAACCTAGGAAGAAAATATTTTTATTAATAAATTACTAAAGAAGTCTTTGGTTATATTCTTTTAAAAAAGAGTGATGTGAAAACATATTTACCAATATAAATAAAGCAGTTTTTTTGTAGCATATGTATTTTGTATTTTAGAACAAAATCAGAATGCAGAAAAAACTATTCTTAGATAATTATGATAAACATACATTTACTAATATGTTCAGGAATTTCAAAGATTTACAAATTCTGAGTGTGGAGTTAGGAATGTATATTGCATAGATATCTTAGTACAAGATTCAAGATAAATATTCATCATATTATTGATGGTGCTAGGAGAAATTTAGGAGAGTATGCAAAAGAAGGAAATTAAAAGTAAACATAGGAAAAAAAACAAGGAAATGAAAGTGAACACAGGAAAGACATCTATGAAGGGTGAAGACTAAGAATTTCATCTCTGGTGTTTTTTTTTTTTTTTTTTTTCAACAAGTCGGCCGTCTCCCACCGAGGCAGGGTGACCCAAAAAAGAAAGAAAATCCCCAAAAAGAAAATACTTTCATCATCATTCAACACTTTCACCACACTCGCACATTATCACTGTTTTTGCAGAGGTGCTCAGAATACAACAGTCTAGAAGCATACACATATAAAGATACACAACATATCCCTCCAAACTGCCAATATCCCAAACCCCTCCTTTAAAGTGCAGGCATTGTACTTCCCATTTCCAGGACTCAAGTCCGACTATATGAAAATAACCGGTTTCTGGTGTTACCCTAGGTAATTTACACACATGTTACTATGTATAATAATTTGTGTAACTGTATTTGTACATGTATCTAAATAAACTTACTTACCAGCACTGTTAAATGGGTGCAAAGCATGGGTTTTAAACATTGCAGTGAGGAGGCTGGAGGCACTGGTGATGTATTTGAGGGCAATGTGTAATATAATAATACAATAATATCTTTATTTCTAAAAGTACTAGGGATGCCAAGCATCTATCTAGGTTGGAATATTGCTGCACACTAAAAGCACCTTTCAAGGCTGGTGAAATTGCTGACCTAGAAAGTGTACAGAGAACCTTCATGGCACACATAACTGTGATAAAACACCCCAATTACTCTTGAAGTTCCTCAACCTGTACTCCCTAAAATGAAGACGGGAGAGATACATGATTATATACACTTGGCAAATCCTATAGAGATTAGTACCATACTTCCACACGAAAATCACTCCCTATGAAAGCAAAAGATTTGGCAGATGATACAACATCCCCCAATGAAAATGTTACACTCCAAGTATTGTAACCACTATTTCCTTCTGGTTAGAGCATAACAACTTTGGTCAGAGAGGTTAGGGTAATAATAATGATCCTCCGGTTGGGGATTTCAATGCAAAAGTGGGTAAAAATGTTATGGAGGGAGTAGTAGGTAAATTTGGGGTGCCAGGGGTAAATGTAAATGGGGAGCCTTTAATTGACCTATGTGTAGAAAGAAATTTGGTAATAAGTAATACATATTTTATGAAAAAGAGGATAAATAAATATACAAGGTATGATGTAGCACGTAATGAAAGTAGTTTGTTAGATAGAATGGAAGACATATTACAGAAATAGAGATGATTTTGATTGATTTTAGCACTGGAAATGGCTTGAAACTGAGCTCAAAGTAGCGGAAATGTTAAATTTTTGCCGATATTCAAGAGTAAACAAACGACCTCACACATCTAATACACGTCAGCTGGTGGGTCTAATATACATTCACAAATATGGTGATGATATTTATACAATTATTACAGTATTGCATAACAGTAAATCATCTATTTTTTGGTGTGAATAAAAATTCATTATGTGAATAAAAAATCAAAATGGAATTTATTTGTAAAGCCTCAAAACATAACTAATGAACAGAGGAAATGTTAGTTTAGTGCCAGGAATGCCTACATTGTTTATTCTGGACCCTATTTAGAAATTGGAATATTTTTAACTTTGTGTTAAATTGGCCAAATTAACAATTTCCGATCACTTTACTTTGTAGTTGAAACAGTTGACTTGGCGATTTCTTGTGCTCAATCGATAGAATAGAAGTAATACTAGTGAAATAGCTAAGAATTTGGTTGATTGGAATAATGTAATTGGCCTAAAATGGGAGTCAAAGTCGGCAAAATCGCCGATTCGTAAATACAGTGGACCCCCGCATAACGATGGCATCGCATAGCGATTTTTCCGCATAACGATTACTTTTATCGCAAAATTTTTGCCCCGCATACCGATTAAAAACCCGCATACCGATTTTCGTCCGAGACGCGTCCAATGTGCCCTCAGCCAGCCTCACATGTGCCGCTCCGTCCCATTGTTTACCAGCCAGCCTCCGCGGTAACATCCAAGCATACACTCGGAATATTTCGTATTATTACAGTATTTTCGGTGCTGTTTCTGGAAAATAAGTGACCATGGGCCCCAAGAAAGCTTCTAGTGCCAACCCTGTGGTAAAAAGGGTGAGAATTAGTATGGAAATTAAGAAAGATTTTGAAGGGTTTGGGGCTAACCCTGAGAAGCCTATGCCAGTTGTGGAATCCATTGTGCCTACTTCAAAGATTAAGGAAATGTGTGCACAGTGGGTTGAACTGCAAACCTTTATAGATGAAAATCACCCTGACACAGCTGTTGCAAGCCGTGCTGGTGACTATTTCAATGACAATGTTGTGGCCCATTTTAGACAAATCGTAAAGGAACGGGAGGTACAGAGCTCTATGGACAGATTTGTTGTGCGACAGAGGTCCAGTGACTCTCAAGCTGGTCCTAGTGGCATTAAAAGAAGAAGGGAAGTAACCCGGAAAAGGACTTGCTACCTCAAGTCGTAATGGAAGGGGATTCCCCTTCTAAACAGTAAGAAGATAATGCTCTCCCCTCCTCCCATCCCATCAATCATCACCAGATCTTCAATAAAAGTAAGTGTCATTTAATTGTGCATGCCTTTTTCAGTTTGTGTGTATTAAAATTAACATTTCATGTGGTAAAAAAATTTTTTTTCATACTTTTGGGCGTCTTGCACGGATTAATTTGATTTCCATTATTTCTTATGGGGAAAATTCATTCGCATAACGATTATTTCGCATAACGATGAGCCCTCTTGCACGGATTAAAATCGTTAACCGGGGGTCCACTGTATCGCTGACACATCAAAATTCGCGAGAGCATAATTTCGTCAATTTTCCACCAAATTTCGTACTTTTTGTTTTATTACCTTCACAAAAAGATTCTCTACGATTTCATAAGAAAAAATAACAAATTTTTTTTTTGAAAATTCTTGGATACTGGTGTGTGACTCCAGATTTGGGCCTTGGACCCTGAAAGGGTTAAACTGTCCAAACATAGATCTACATTCACGTGCGTAGCGTTCTGACCCTGATTTTCCCCATTTGAGAGCATGAAAAAAAAAAAAACGTAGATCTACGTTCGGAGCCTGCCGCACGCCAACGTATATCTACGTTTGGACAGTTTAAGGGTTAAAGAGGAGTAGGAATGTTGCATTTTGGAGGGACTTCCAAAGTGGGATATCATCATGCTTCTGGCAAGACAGCAACTGAATGAATAACAATGAAAGCATTTTCTGTTTTGATCACCTTATCTTGCCAGGAGATGACTGCCAAGATCAAAAATACTCTTATACAATAATGTTGACAAGTTAATGAATAACACATTGTCAAAACATCATTTTGCTTGCACAGCAAGTTTCATCAGATGAATATAACAATGGAGACAACAGAAGTAATTTCAAGGTAACCTGTTTCTCAGCTCTGACAGATGATCAGTCCCTCATCCTGAAGCAGAGGCACAAGGCCAAACTTCAACATTACTTTTACTGTCTCTGGTGTTATACTGTATTCACCAATATTTAACTGAAGCAGACTACACTTACTGTGCAGCTTTCAATGACTGGTGGCATTTTATATTGGGGTTCTTTAGTTTTTCTGACAGCAGCAAGGCCTTCTTTTCAATGTGTTTAATGATACTTGTTTTATGTTTCTCTATTAGGAATAAAATTTGTTTGTCTTATTAACCCTTTCAGGGTCCGTCCCGTAGATCTACGGCTTTACGGTGAGTGTCCAAACCGTAGATCTACGCCATGAGCTCAGCTCACTCTGATAAACTGTGAGTGGTACATTTGGGCCTAGATATGAGAGAATACATCTATGTGGTATGTGTGCACCACATAAAACAGATCCTGCAGCAGACTGTGTATGAGAGAAAAAAACTGAAATCATGATTTTTCGATTAAAACAGCAACTTTGCAGTGTTTTTTCGTATGTTTTTTATAGTTGTATTTGCGATTTCTTGGTCTCATTTGATAGAATGGAAGACATATTACAGAAATAGAGATGATTTTGATTGGTTTTAGCATTGGAAATGGCTTGAAACTGAGCTCAAAGTAGCGGAAATGTTAAATTTTTGCCGATATTCAAGAGTAAACAAACGACCTCACATGTCTAATACACATCAGCTGGTGGGTCTAATATACATTCACAAATATGGTGAAGATATTTATACAATTATTACAGTATTGCATAACAGTAAATCATCTATTTTTTGGTGTGAATAAAAATTCATTATGTGAATAAAAAATCAAAATGGAATTTATTTGTAAAGCCTCAAAACATAACTAACGAACAGAGGAAATGTTAGTTTAGTGCCAGGAATGCCTACATTGTTTATTCTGGACCCTATTTTGAAATTGAAATATTTTGAACTTTGTGTTAAATTGGCCAAATTGACAATTTCCGATCACTTTATTTTGTAGTTGAAACAGTTGACTTGGCGATTTCTTGTGCTCAATCGATAGAATAGAAGTAATACTAGTGAAATAGCTAAGAATTTGGTTGATTGGAATAATGTAATTGGCCTAAAATGGGAGTCAAAGTCGGCAAAATCGCCGATTCGTAAATATCGCTGACACATCAAAATTCGCGAGAGCATAATTTCGTAAATTTTCCACCAAATTTCGTACTTTTTGTTTTATTACCTTCACAAAAAGATTCTCTACGATTTCATAAGAAAAAATAACAAATTTTTTTTTTGAAAATTCTTGGACACTGGTGCGTGACTCCAGATTTGGGCCTTGGACCCTGAAAGGGTTAATATTTGCAATGTCTGTGAAAGTAATTTTCACTAGATGATAACACTGCTACCAAATGATAACACAAGTCTGAGAGTAATCTTTAACTATACTAAGTGGTGAGTAAAAAATTGCATCGATGACTCAAGGTTGAGTTAAGACAAATGGTAACATGGCACAGTGATAGTTATTTTTGAGAGAAAAATGAGGTGCACAGGGAAAGGGAGAAATGTTAGAAGTAAGGTGAACTGAATGGAAATGGTAGGAACTGGGAGCAGCATAATGTTAGCAGTTAAGGATCTACCAGAACGAGGTTACTTGAAAGCCTAGGTATCCCATGAGTAATGATATGTAAATGGAGACTGATGTAACTAATGTGACATTTTACTGTTGCCACATTTTGCTCTCCAGGAGTTTGACAAGGCTCCTAGAGAGCAAAACGTTGCCACAATAATATGTCACATTAGTCGCAATTGTGTTTATTTACCTAACAAATAAAAAAAATATTTTATTTCTTTGCAAAGGTTATAATGTGTGAATGCATTATAAAATGTGTTGATAGGTAGTAGGTTGGAACACAGCAACCACCCAGGGAGGTACTACCATCCTGCCAAGTGAGTGTAAAATGAAAGCCTGTAATTGTTTTACATGATGGTAGGATTCCTGGTGTCTTTTGTCTGTCTCATAAATATGCACGATTACAGGTACATCTTGCTACTTCTACTTACACTTAGGTCACACTACACATACATGTACACGATTATTTATACACACTCATCTGAGTTTTCTTTGATTATATCTTAATAGTTGTTGTACTTATTACTTTTCTTTTTATATCCATGGGGAAGTGGAATAAGAATCTTTCATCTGTAAGCCATGCGTGTTGTAAAAGTCAACTAAAATGCCGGGAACAATGGGCTAGTAACCCCTTTTTAGTAATAATTACTAAAAAGAATAAGAAGAAAATTGCCAAAGTGCGATGTGTGAATGTGCGTGGATGTTGTACGAATGATAAGAAAGAGATGATTGTGGATGTTATGAATGAGAAGAAGCTGGATGTCCTGGCTTTAAGTGAAACAAAGCTGAAGGGGGTGGGAGAGTTTCAGTGGAGAGGAATAAATGGGATTAGGTCAGGGGTTTCAAATAGAGTTAGAGCTAAAGAAGGAGTAGCAAAAATGTTGAAGGATAAGCTCTGGCAGGAAAAGAGTGACTATAAATGTATTAATTCAAGGATTATGTGGAGTAAAATAAAGGTTGGATGAGAAAAGTGGGTTATAGTAAGTGTATATGCACCTGGAGAAGAGAGAAGTGTAGAGGAGAGAGAGAGAGATATTGGGAAATGTTGATTGAATGCATGGGGAGTTTGGAACCAAGTGTGAGAGTAATGGTGGTTGGGGATTTCAATGCTAAGTGGGCAAAAAAGTTGTGGAGGGAGTAGTAGGGAAATTTTGGGTGCCAGGGGTAAATAAAAATGGGGAGCCTTTAATTGAGCTATGTGTAGAAAGAGGTTTGGTAATAAGTACTGTAATACATATTTTATGAAGAAGAGGATAAATAAATATACAAGGTATGATATAGCACGTAATGAAAGTAGTTTGTTAGATTATGTATTGGTGGATAAAAGGTTGATGGGTAGGCTCCAGGATGTACACATTTATAGAGGGGCAACTAATATATTGGATCATTATTTAGTTGTAACTACAGTTACAGTAAGAGGTAGATGGGAAAAGAGGAAAATGGCAACAACAAGTAAGAGGGAGGTGAAAGTGTATAAACTAAGGGAGGAGGAAGTTCGGGTGAGATATAAGCAACTATGGGCAGAAAGGTGGGCTGGTGCAAGTATGAGTAGTGGGGGGAGTTGAAGAGGGTTGGAATAGTTTTAAAAATGCAGAAGTATTAGAATGTGGGGCAGAAGTTTGTGGTTATAAGAGGGTGGGTGCAAGAGGAAAGAGGAGTGATTGGTGGAATGATGAAGTAAAGGATGTGATAAAAGAGAAAAAGTTAGCTTATGAGAGGTTTTTACAAAGCAGAAGTGTTATAAGAAGAGTAGAGTATATGGAAAGTAAAAGAAAGGTGAAGAGAGTGGTGAGACAGTGCAAAAGGAGAGCAGATGATAGAGTGGGAGAGGCACTGTCAAGAAATTTTAATGAAAATAAGAAAATTTTTTTGGAGTTAAACAAGTTAAGAAAGCCTAGGGAATGAATGGATTTGTCAGTTAAAAACAGAGTAGGGGAGTTAGTAGATGGGGAGATGGAGGTAGTGGGTAGATGGCGAGAATATTTTGAGGAACTTTTAAATATCGACGAAGAAAGGGAGGCAGTAATTTCATGCACTGGCGAGGGAGGTATACCATCTTTTAGGAGTGAAGAACAGGATGTGAGTATGGGGGAGGTGTGTGAGGCATTACGTAGAATGAAAAGGGTTAAAGCAGCTGGAACTGACGGGATCATGACAGAAATGTTAAAAGCAGAGGGGGATATAGTGTTGGAGTGGTTGGTATTTTTGTTTAATAAATGTATGAAAGAGGGGAAGGTACCTAGGGATTGGTGGAGAGCATGTATAGTCCCTTTATATAAAGGGAAGGGGGACACAAGAGATTGTAAAAATTATATAGGAATAAGTTTACTGAGTATACCAGGAAAAGTGTATGGTAGGGTTATAATTGAAAGAATTAGAGGTAAGACAGAATGTAGGATTGCGGATGAGCAAGAAGGTTTTAGAGTGGGTAGGGGATGTGTAGATCAAGTGTTTACATTGAAGCATACATGCGAACAGTATTTAGATAAAGGTAGGAAAGTTTTTATTGCATTTATGGATTTAGAAAAGGCATATGATAGAGTAGACAGGGGAGCAATGTAGCAGATGTTGCAAGTACAGTGAACCCCCGGCATTCGATGGCATCGGTATATGTTAAATCCAGTATACGATACATTTTAAAGCAAAAATTTTGCCTCGCCACTCGTTAAAAAACCCGCCACACGCAATTTGTCCGGGACGCGTCCACGTGTGGTCTGAACTGCCCCGTGTAAGTAAGTAAGTAAGTTTATTCAGGTATACACAAATACAGTTACATAGAATTATCATACATAGCAGTATATGTGTAGAGAACCTAGGATAACCCAAAAAAGTCAGACAGAGTGACTTATTTCCATTGGGGTCCTTTTACCTTATTATTATAATATAAAGGTTATAATATTTTCTTATTATTCTATAATGAAGATAACATCTTCAGTGTTTACAAGCCAGCCAGTGTGCTCACATCTAAGCATACATTCGGTACATTCTATATTATCACAGTGTTTTTGGTGCTTGTTTCTGCAAAATAAGTCACCATGGGCCCCAAGAAAGTTTCTAGTGCCAACCCTGTGGTAAAAAGGGTGAGAATTAGTATGGAAATTAAGAAAGATTTTGAAGGGTTTGGGGCTAACCCTAAGAAGCCTGTGCCAGTTGTGGAATCCATTGTGCCTACCTCAAAAATTAAGGAAATGTGTGCAAAGTGGGTTGAACTGCAAACTTTTATGGATGAAAATCACCCTAACACAGCTATTGCAAGCCGTGCTGGTGACTATTACAATGACAATGTTGTGGCCCATTTTAGACAAATCTTAAAGGAACGGGAGGTACAGACCTCTATGGACAGATTTGTTGTGTGACAGAGGTCCATTGACTCTCAAGCTGGTCCTAGTTGCATGAAAAGAAGAAGGGAAGTAACCCTGGAAAAGGACTTGCTACTTCAAGTGCTAATGGAAGGGGATTGCCCTTCTAAACATTAACAACTTCGACACTCTCCCCTCCTCCCAGCCCATCAATCATCACCAGATCTTCATTAAAGGTAAGTGCCATGTATTCTATTGTTAGTAGAGTACGTACTACTAACTGTGCATGTCTTCTTCAGTTTGTGTGCATTAAACTTAATATTTCATGTGGTAAAACTTTTTTTTTTGGGTGTCTTGCACAGATTAATTTGATTTCCATTATTTCTTATGGGGAAAATTAATTCGCCTTCTGATAATTTTGGCATACGATGAGCTCTATGGAATAGGTGATAAGTTACTAAATGCTGTAAAGAGTTTATATGAGGATAGTGAGGCTCAGGTTAGGGTGTGTAGAAAACAGGGAGACTACTTCCTGGTAAAAGTAGGTCTTAGACAAGGATGTGTAATGTCACCATGGTTGTTTAATATATTTATAGATGGGGTTGTAAAAGAAGTAAATGCTAGGGTGTTCGGGATAGGGGTGGGATTAAATTATGGGGAATCAAATACAAAATGGGAATTGACATAGTTGCTTTTTGCTGATGATACTGTGCTTACGGGAGAATCTAAAGAAAATTTGCAAAGGTTAGTGGACGAGTCTGGGAGTGTGTGTAAAGGTAGAAAATTGAAAGTGAACATAGAAAAGAGTAAGGTGATGAGGGTATCAAATGATTTAGATAAAGAAAAATTGGATATCAAATTGGGGAGGAGGAGTATGGAAGATGTGAATGTTTTCAGATATTTGGGAGTTGACATGTCGGCAGATGGATTTATGAAGGATGAGGTTAATCATAGAATTGATGAGGGAAAAGAGGCAAGTGGTGCATTGAGGTATATGTGGAGACAAAAAAAAGTTATCTATGGAGGCAAAGAAGGGAATGTATGAAAGCATAGTAGCACCAACACTCTTATATGGGTGTGAAGCTTGGGTTGTAAATGCAGCAGTGAGGAGGTGGTTGGAGGCAGTGGAAATGTCCTGTCTAAGGGCAATGTGTGGTGCAAATATTGTGCAGAAAATTCAGAATGTGGAAATTAGGAGAAGGTGTGAAGTTAATAAAAGTATTAGTCAGGGGGCTGAAGAGGGTTTGTTGAGGTGGTTTGGTCATTTAGAGAGAATGGGTCAAAGTAGAATGACATAGAGAGTGTATAAATCTGTAGGGGAAGGAAGGTGGGGTAGGGGTCATCCTCAAAAAGGTTGGATGGAAGGGGTAAGGGAGGTTTTGTGGGCGAGGGGCTTGGACTTCTAGCAGGCATGCATGAGCGTGTTCGATAGGAGTGAATGGAGACGAATGGTATTTGGGACCTGACGAGCTGTTGGAGTGTGAGCAGGGTAATATTTAGGGAAGGGATTCAGGGAAACCAGTTATTTTTATATAGCCAGACTTGAGTCCTGGAAATGGGAGGTACAATGCCTGCACTCTAAAGGAGGGGTTCGGGATATTGGCAGTTTGGAGGGATATGTTGTGCATCTTTATACGTATATGCTTCTAAACTGTTGTATTCTGAGCACCTCTGCAAAAACAGTGATTATGTGTGAGTGAGGTGAAAGTGTTAAATGATGATGAAAGTATTTTCTTTTTGGGGATTTTCTTTCTTTTTAGATCACCCTGCCTCGGTGGGAGACGGCTGACTTGTTAAAAAAAAGACAAAAGGTACAAACAAAGCCACTAACATGCAGGGGCATTTTGGGCAGACTAATCCTAATGCTTACAGACTACTTAATACTAGTTGGTGGCCCGTGGCCTGGTGGTGAAAGCTTTACATGGTGAGGGTCTGGGTTCAATTTCCGGCAAAGGGTGGAAACATTGGGTGTGTTTTCTCACAACAGTTGACCATGTTCACCTTCAAAGATCACAACGCTGTATCTACCTCATCTGCTAGAAAAATGAGAGGATGGATAATGAGAATCTTCAAAACTAGGGATGCCAAGCCTATGATGATTCCCTTCAAATTGTTTGTTCTCTCTACGCCGGAATACTGCTGCACACTAACTGTCCCCTTCAAGGCAGGCGAAATTGCTCACCTGGAGAATGTACAAAGAACTTTCACAACACATGTAAGTATGATAAAGCGCCTAAATTACTGGGAACGGTTGAAGCCCCTTGATTTGTATTCCCTGGAACACAGGCGAGAAAGATACATGATAATATACACTTCTAAAATCCTAGAGGGATTAGTACCAAACTTGCATGTGAAAATCACTCCCTATGAAAGCAAAAGACCCGGCAAGAGATGCAACATTCCCCCAATGAAAAGCAGGGGCATCACAAGTACACTGAGAGACAACACAATAAGTGTCAGAGGCCCAAGACTGTTCAACTGCCTCCCCTGGCTGGCTGTCTTCAAGAAGGTACTGGACAGGCACCTAAAGTCAGTACCTGACCAGCTGGGCTGTGGTTCGTACGTCGGTTCACATGTGGCCAGCAGTAACAGCCTGGCTGATCAGACCCTGATCCACCATGAGGCCTGGTCACAGACTGAGCCATGGGGGTGTTGACCCCCAAAACCCTCTCCAGGTAAAGCATTAAATAGCTTATTTTTGTTTTTAAAGAAACTTGGATTTGATGTATTTGTGTTACCGAATCTTACTGACCTTTGGTTCCTGAGCAAGTAAGTTGATGACGTTAAGATTTGTTGATCGTTTCTTCCTGTTGTCGTTGCTGTCCATGTTGTGGAAGTGGTACACTGGTGGGTTGGTGAACACCTGCACATAACACCACTGTACTTAATATTTCTAAAAACTAGTCTGACTTTCTTGGGTTATGCTAGGTTCTCTACACATATGCTGGTATGTATGATAATCTATGTAACTGTATTTGTGTATACCTTAGTAAACTTACTTACTAAAATGTCTAAACATAATTTAATAAACAGCCTGGTTGATCAGGCCCTGATCCACTATGAGACCTGGTCACAGACTGGGCCACGGGGGCATTGAGCCCCCGAACCCTATCTAGGTAAAATGCGAGATAATCCTGAAGGAACATGAAAAAACTTGCCTACTAACTGCATTATATTTGGAGTTTCACTCTAAGGGAAATTAACTGATAAACAGGATAGTATGGTAATGATATAAACAGAAAGATGGACAAACACACTGTCATAAAGGCAGTACTGAATAATGTAAGTCATGTAGAAGAGGACACATAAGTACAGTTCAAGACACTGAAAAAATGTTTCACCACAAGTGGTTTTTTCAGTCTTGAAGAAACTACTTGTGGTTAGATGTTTAGTTAATAAATGTCGTGAACTGTATGTATGTCTTTATCAACATGCTGCTATCACCACACTCCTACAGTACCAGTACTGTATAGTGCTGGGCAGTGCCAGTCTTCATGTGAGTGAACATACCACATAAGAGATAACTAGGCATTGCTATTCATTCTGTGAGTATACATACTAACAGAGATTATTGGGCAGCACTGCTCATTTTGTGAGATAAAATACCATAATAAGATTAAATATACCCAAATGTTGCACAAGTGTCTCATTTGTCAATCATAATAAGACAGTATTGGTCATGGTCACTCATTTTCTGAGTGAAACAACTGCTAAAATAACAGTACAGACATGTGTTGCTTAATGACTGGGATATGTTCTGAGAAATGAGTCATTAGGCAATTCTGTTGTGTGAATGTAAGGGAGTGTATTTACACAAACCTAGATGGTATAGCCTACTACACACCTAGGGTACCTGGTTTGTTTTTTCATCATAAGAGTTGCTTGTGAGCAGATAAAGCACGAGATTAAATCAAACACAAGGGAAAATGATGTTATCAAGACATGCAGTAAATATGAGATGTATGAGGCTTCTACTAGTGTAAAATAGCACACTGTTTTAAAGTAAACTTTTTTTTACAAGTAAAAAGAGTACACTCTAGAATAATAATAAAAATTATAGTATAGTAACTATATAAACCAGTAACATAGATCTTTTCTTTCTTTCAACACACCGGCCGTATCCCACCGAGGCGGGGTGGCCCAAAAGGAAAAACGGAAGTTTCTCCTTTTACATTTAGTAATATATACAGGAGAAGAGGTTACTAGCCCCTTGCTCCCGGCATTTTAGTCGCCTCTTACAACACGCATGGCTTACGGAGGAAGAATTCTGTTCCACTTCCCCATGGAGATAAGAGGAAATAAACAAGAATAAGAACTAGAAAGAAAATAGAAGAAAACCCAGAGGGGTGTGTATATATGTGCTTGTACATGTATGTGTAGTGTGACCTAAGTGTAAGTAGAAGTAGCAAGACGTACCTGAAATCTTGCATGTTCATGAGACAGAAAAAAGGACACCAGCAATCCTACCATCATGTAAAACAATTATGTACAGGCTTTCGAGTAACATAGATATTTATTATTATTATCAAGTGTTATGTACTGTACATAACTGTATGTGCTATACTTTTATATGGCTGGCAGTGAAGTATGTTTCTTTACACCAGCATCACCATTGTTGTATATGCAAACTGTCATTGACCAAAGTGTCATTATGTGGCGCATGACTGTACTCAGCAATGCCATTCATCAGTGAAACAAATGCAACAGTACCACTTATCAATATAGTATCATCATAAATGTTGTGCAGCTGAAACTCCAGCAAAAACTATGTTCTCAGTGCTCCACCCTCATCTTAGGGTAAATATATAGAATAGGTTGGTAGGTTAAAGAGGTATAAAGCCTACTGACTATACAAGGGTAATTAAGGCTTCATGTAACCTTTTCACTGCCAGGTTTACTTTAATCCCTATTTTAGGAAGTAAACTCTCAACACACGCATACATATGAAAAACAGTTCAGACTGGGTCTAATAACAAAACAGCAGACAACACAATACATGTTAATACTTACTAATCTAATAAAGAAGCCTAAACAACTGTACTATGGAAGCAGATTTAATGAAATAAAAGGAGATATGAAAAAGACCTGGAAAACCCTCTCTGAAATCCTGGGCTCTAGAAAACTTTCCAGAAACAGAGATATAAAATTTACTAAACTAGATGAACCACAAATCCAGCCTCAGACATACTCAATGTCTTCTCAGCTATAAGAAATAAACTAGCAAGCAAAATCCCAACATCTAATACTCAGGCAAAAGACTACCTCACTGGAAATTACCCAAATACTCTATCTATATCTAGCTCCTACTGAAGTCTCATTCAATAGAAGTCATTAAAAAACAAAACAGGAAAACTAAATAACTTGCCACCACTCGATGTACAAAAAAGCAGCTCATGTGCTGTGGCCCAATACTGCAACTTTGCCTGATGAATCAGCTGCTTCCCATTCACTATCAAAGGAGGTGATCCATCTGAAGTGAACAACTATAGACCTATATCAAACTTGCCATTACTATCTAAAATCTTCGAAAAAATAATACATAAGCACGTTTACTCCTACATAATATCTCACAACACACTAAACCCCTGCCAGTTTGCATATACATACTATGATTGCTTTGGTTCCCAGCCTTGACAAAATTGGCAGCAAGATATTCTGGACACAGTTTGTGAGCAATTTTATAAACTTGATTTAACTTCAGTGGTTTTACTGTGTCAAACATTTACCATATCTAATTGTTGTAATTCATCCTGGCTTACATGTTCTCTTGGACCCAGGTCCAGTATGAATTTTACCATTTTGTTCTGGGTGATTTGCAGTCTATATTTCAGTTTTTTCTGTCAAGGCAGAGTACCATGAAGAGCAAGCATAATCCATACGACATTGTATAAGGGCTAGACATAGGGCCCTACGAGCCTCAGTAGGTAGACACTGTGCTTGTCTGAAGAGCAAATAATTTTAATGTCCAGTGTAATGGGGAATCCATCACTTCAGTTTCCTCAGTAAAATATCTGGGAATCCCCTTTGACCCATGCATATCAGGAGAATTGATAGGGAACAGCGTAGTAAAGACTGCGAATGCCAGACTGAACTTCAGTCTGGCATTCGCAGTCTTTACTACGCTGTTCCCTATCAATTCTCCTGATATGCATGGGTCAAAGGGGATTCCCAGATATTTTACTGAGGAAACTGAAGTGATGGATTCCCCATTACACTGGACATTAAAATTATTTGCCCTTCTCAGTTTTTATTTCATGCCAGAGTATGGCTTCCATTTTCCTGAGGTGTAACGATAGTTTATTGTCTACTAATTTGCTACAGGACTCCAGTTACAGTGTTGCTACATTAGCTATATCTTGTAAATACCTTTGTAACTTGTCATGATTGTGACCAGACCTACCTGGAGTTCATTACCTTTGTAAATTGTGAGTTCATTACCTTTGTAAATTGTGAGTTCATTACCTCTGTAACTTGCTCAGCTATCAAAACTTTGGAGTCCAGTCCCTGGACCAATTATGTACCTCTGTAATCTTTTGACTACCGCCCACAGGATGGGTATGGGGTGCATAATAAACATATTAAACTAACTTGTGGGTCTTTACCTGACACTAACAGAGCACCGTCATCCACATAAAGTAGGAGTTTGCACTTGACACTGATGGGCATGTCGTTTACATAACACAGGAATAATAAGGGGCCCAGAATACTACCTTGGGGAACTCCACATGCTATCGGTAAGTGTTCTGAATCTGTTTTGTTGATTTCGACATTTTATTTCCTGTTGTAAAGATAGGATTTAAACAAGTCTATGGAACCTATGCCAATAGCTTGAAGTGTCTTACATAATATATTGTGGTTGAGAGTATCGAAGGCCTTTTGCAAGTCTAAGGTTACCATTCCTATGAAGTTCCCTATCAACATTTCAGTTCTCATGTAATCCATCAGATTAATTAGGGAGGTGTCGGTTGAATAAGATCTCCTAAAGGCTGGTTTGTAACATCTGTAACTATGAAGAATGTTGTTGTCATTAACCCTTAAACTGTCCAAATGTAGATCTACGTCCACGTGCGTGGGGCTCCGAACGTAGATCTAGGTTTTTTGTTTTATATGCTTTCAAATGGGAAAAATCAAGGTCGGAGCTCTACGCAGGTGAACGTAGATCTACATTTGGACAATTTAAGGTACTTAACTACTTGACAGTATATTGCCCTCTTTAGAATTTTGGATATTACACTGAGTATACCAACAGGCCTATAGCTGTTGACATCAGACCTACTATTTTTCTTGAAGATAGGAGTAACTCTGGCCTCCTTGAACCCCTCTGGTATAGTATTAGTGGTGATAGATAAATATAATATGTGAGCAATGGGGATTGGCAGTACAGAGGCACCATCTTTTAGGAACTTAAACGGGATATTATCTGGGCCAGTGCTCTTAGTTGGGTGTAACCTGCTTAGTTCTTTTAGCATGAAGTCATGAGATACACTTACTAGTCGACAACTGTTCGGGGTTACCCCTTTATTGGTTTAGTATGTTTTAAACTTATCAGTCTGTGCTAAAGGTATTTTTGATGCAGCCTAGCTGAGAAAAATACACCTCTCAATGTATATATCCAGAGTGCATATAGAATAAAAAGCTGAGAAGAGAAAGAGATAATAAAAAATAGAGAGGGGAAAAGTACATCAAGATGTTAGAGAGCTGCCTCCACCTACTTTAGGACAAAACATGAATACAATTTTAGGAACTACAAAATACTGAAGGATCAAAGGGATCATTATTTCTGTACAATGGGAGAATTTTCCTACTTGAAATCAAAGTGTAACTAAAAGTGTAACTAAAAAGTCAAAGTCAATCCTTATCGGGCAGTGTTACTATGTTCTTGATTTATATATGGTATATGGATTGCCCTTAGTGGCAAGACACTATGTAATTATTTATAGAGAACCACAAGGGTCACCAATAACCCTGATGATGCTCTTGATTTATATATTTGTAATAAACGCATAAGATAAACCAGTTCCATATCTATATATATTTTAGTATTATATAGTTCTGGGCCTAATTTAGGTCTACCCAAAATACTGTGCATACTATAGGTTTTTCACAAGCCTACAGAGTGCACAGCATTTTGGGGCCATACTCAGCAGCAGAACACCATAATGGTGAGTATTAGACATGGTAAAATTCTTGCCCTCAGAGGGTAAGACAGTACGCAAAGTAGAAGCTTTGCGGTCCAGTCCCTGGACCCATTATATACCATTATAATCCTTTGACTACCACCCACAGGATGGGTATGAAGTGCATAATAAAGATGTTAAATTATCTAAAGTAGAAAAAAATAACAACTTTTAAAAGAGGTTAAAGTAAAGTGAGAAAATTGAATAAAAATGGACTATAAACTTCATTGCTGAGAAGTGTAATGTAATGAAAAGTAATGAAAATTTGGAGTGAACAAAGAGAACCATGGAAATTACAGATTATAAGATACAACTGGCAGTTTCCCACCAACAAAGCATAAATCAAAGAGGGAAATGTATTAGAAACCTTCAAATCTTGCAAGAAAATAAATTTCATAGCTAAGAAAGAAAGACTGAGGGCACAGGATTCTTATTATTATATTAAGGGGAAGTGCTAAACCTATTGGGGTTATGCAAAACCTGGGGAAATAGGCAATTATGTTCAAATAAAGAAACGGGAGGAAGGTTGAATTCGTTGGATCAAGTGCCTTCCTGGGCATCAAGGAATCTTCCTTGAGGGGTGAAGGCACAGGAAATGTCAACATTGGATGAGATGATGATGACATCATACAGAACAATATCATAAAAACTGAAGAGGAAAATAGGCAAGATTTCTATAAACCATTAATGAAAAACTGTCACAATACTAAACTACAACAATGAATTTGACCAGAGAAAGAAGGGAGGATAAAAGAGAATAAAGAAGAAAATGGAGAATACTAGAGAAAGAAGGGGTAATGGAGGATAAAAAGAAAGACAAGAAGAAGAAAAGAGAAAGATGGGAGGAGCCAGGAGGGACAAGAAGAGATGGCGATGTTGTTGCTGATGAGAAGCATGTTTCATACTTGACGAACATAATGCAGGTTATACTTGTGTGCCAGGTACTTAGCATGGGGCTCGCCACCATCCACCTCCACAGCCAAGTGATCACTCAGCCAAAGCTTGCCATTAATAGCCTCGTCCTGGAAAAAGGATCATGGTTAAGGTGGCAATAGTTTTGCTACATGAGCTATGAAAATTATGGAGTTCTTGCCAGAAAAGACATAACAGACCTTGTGGTATTACCAACATTTGGATTCAGGCCTAATAAAAATACTAATGATGCTATTATACACATGCTAGAACATATATACACTGCAATAGAGAAAAAAGAAGTCCCACTGGGGATCTTCATTGACTTACGTAAAGCTTTTGATACAGTTGACCATGACTTGCTCCACGTAAAATTGTCACACTATGGTATAAGAGGGCACTCCCTCAACTACCTCAAGTCATACCTCAGCAACAGAAGCCAATATGTGTACGCAAATGGGGCAAACTCTTCTGCACAACCAATTACAGTTGGTGTCCCACAGGGAAGTGTCCTTGGCCCTCTTCTCTTTCTCCTATACATAAATGACCTACCAAATGCTTCTCAATTACTCAAACCCACACTATTTGCTGATGACACAACATACGTCTTCTCCCACCCGAGCCCAGTCACGCTAGCCAATACTGTAAATACCGAATTACAGAAAATATCTACCTGGATGAGTACTAAAAACTTACACTAAACATTGACAAAACCTACTTCATTCAGTTTGGAAACAGAGCTACAGATGTCCCTCTTAACATAATGATAAACGGATCACCTATCACAAAGCTAACAGAGGGAAAATTCTTAGGAATCCACATTGATAATAGACTCAAATTTCATACACATATACAACAAATTTCTAAGAAAATTTCCAAGACTGTAGGCATACTATCGAAGATACGGTACTATGCTCCACAGTCAGCCCTCCTGGCCCTATATCACTCTCTTATTTACCCCTATCTCACCTATGGAATTTGTGCATGGGGCTCAACAACAAGTAACCATCTCAGACCACTAATTACCCAACAAAAGGCTGCAGTTAGAATGATAACAAATTCTCACTACAGGCAGCACACTCCACCAATATTCATATACTAAACCTACTCACCATACAAAACATCCATACTTATTACTGCACCTATTACATACATAGAACACTCAACTCTGATATTAACCCTCCCCTCAAACATCTTGCCAACCTCAACAGAACACATGACCATAACACAAGGCACAGATCACTCTTTGATATTCCTCGTGTCCATCTCACGCAATGCAAAAACTCAATGCACATAAAAGGTCCTAAAATCTGGAATTCATTACCTGTAAATATAAAAGAAACACTACCTGTTTATAAATTCAAGTCTCTTCTCAAAGATCACTTACTCACCCAAAACCAAATAAATACTGAATAACTGAACCTTATAAATTGTATATCTTAAATGTTTCTCACAATTATATCACATAAATGTTAAACCTAAAACCCAATCTAACTTTATTATTTTTTAAATACACTACCTAACAGAATACTCCATTCTACTGAATTTACAACAATGCATGCAACCATATGACCTGTCTTTGTAATACTCACTTGTGCTTTATAGTAATCAGTTTACATTAATGTTTTTCACTGATTTCATCATTGCTTAGTTAATCTTAAGTTAATTTTAAGCCAGCCCGTAATGCTATGCATAGTATAAGTGGCTTTGGCATGCTGCTCTTATCTGTATTTTTTTTGTACCTCTGTAAGTGTGCTCAAATTATAAATAAATAAATAAATAAATAAATAAAACAAGAGCAGTGTATCACATACAACTTGCCTCAACCTGTCATGTTAAATACACATATAAATTGTCACAAATAAGACATTGCCTAAATATTTTTTCTCCAACTTTTCAGTTTTATTTCCCTCATAACTTGAGAATGCTTTGTTTGAAAGAAGTCATATTTATTGATGTTGGAATCTGTGTCATAACTGAAGAATGATTCATTTAATTGGCTTCAAAATTTTACCGAGTGTATGTTTTTGTGGAAAATTGCATTTATCTGAATGTAACTAATTATGTACATAACAGTAAATGATAACAAAGATAATTATTATTTATCAATGTTACATAGACAGACATGTAGGAATTTGGGACACCTAGGTCGCAAAAAATGTCCCCCTTCGATACCTACCACTGTCATAACCACAAGTTGCTCTGGACCAATTAATTAAATGAAATATACATACACCAGGAATACTGGTAAATATATAAATTTGTGGACTGTATATTAAAAATAATAAATGGTTATATATATACACAATTACATAACAGAAGGTAAATACCTTACCACCCTTTATATACAAAAAAGCGTCACAAGTGCTATCACCAATCATTGCAACACTCTTTAACAAATCCATTGAATCCTCCACCTTCCCTACAGTTCTCAAAATAGCAAGGGTCACCCCGATCCATAAAGGAGGAGACCAAACAGAGTTGAATAACTATAGGCCAATATCCAATTTACACCCTCTCTCAAAAATCTTCGAAAAATTAATTCATAAACGAATCTACTCCTACCTTATCTCCCAAAACATACTCAACCCCTGCCAATTTGGATTCAGGCCTAATAAAAATACTAATGATGCTATTATACACATGCTAGAACATATATACACTGCAATAGAGAAAAAAGAAGTCCCACTGGGGATCTTCATTGACTTACGTAAAGCTTTTGATACAGTTGACCATGACTTGCTCCACGTAAAATTGTCACACTATGGTATTAGAGGGCACTCCCTCAACTACCTCAAGTCATACCTCAGCAACAGAAGCCAATATGTGTACGCAAATGGGGCAAGCTCTTCCGCACAACCAATTACAGTTGGTGTCCCACAGGGAAGTGTCCTTGGCCCTCTTCTCTTTCTCTTATACATAAATGACCTTCCAAATGCTTCGCAATTACTCAAACCCACACTATTTGCAGATGACACTACATACGTCTTCTCTCACCCGAGCCCAGTCACGCTAGCCAATACTGTAAACATCGAATTACAGAAAATATCTACCTGGATGAGGACTAACAAACTTACATTAAACATTGACAAAACCTACTTCATTCAGTTTGGTAACAGAGCTACAGATGTCCCTCTTAACATAATGATAAACGGATCACCTATCACAAAGCTAACAGAGGGAAAATTCTTAGGAATCCACCTTGATAATAGACTAAATTTCATACACATATACAACAAATTTCTAAGAAAATTTCCAAGACTGTAGGCATACTATCGAAGATACGGTACTATGTTCCACAGTCAGCCCTCCTGGCCCTTTATCACTCTCTTATTTACCCCTATCTCACCTATGGAATTTGTGCATGGGGCTCAACAACAATTAGCCATCTCAGACCACTAATTACCCAAAGGCTGCAGTTAGAATGATAAATTCTCACTACAGGCAGCACACTCCACCAATATTCAAAACACTAAACCTACTCACCATACAAAACATCCATACTTATTACTGCACCTATTACATACATTTGAACACTTAACTCTGATGTTAACCCTCCCCTCAAACATCTCCTTGCCAACCTCAACAGAACACATGACCATAACACAAGGCACAGATCACTCTTTGATGTTCCTCGTGTCCATCTCACGCTATGCAAAAACTCAATGCACATAAAAGGCCCTAAAATCTGGAATTCATTACCTGTAAATATAAAAGAAACACTACCTGTTTATAAATTCAAGTCTCTTCTCAAAGATCACTTACTCACCCAAAACCAAATAAATACTGAATAACTGAACCTTATAAATTGTATATCTTAAATGTTTCTCACAATTATATCACATAAATGTTAAACCTAAAACCCAATCTAACTTTATTATTTTTTAAATACACTACCTAACAGAATACTCCATACGACTGAATGTACAACAATGCATGCAACCATATGACCTGTCTTTGTAATACTCATTTGCTTAGTTAATCTTAAGTTAATTTTAAGCCAGCCCGTAATGCTATGCATATAAGTGGCTTTGGCATGCTGCTCTTACCTGTATTTTTTTGTACCTCTGTATGTATGCTCAAATTAATAAATAATAAATAAATAAATAAATAAATTATACTTCTCTTGCATCTGATTAATTTCAGCGACTGTTTTGTACGTACAAAATTTTACTGTTTCCATTACGAATCCATTGTAAGGATACCTCATTATCAGACCAAATTACAGTGTCGCTAATATTTATCTCCTGCAACTTATTTCTTATATAATTAGCTAATTTGACACCTACATAAATGGCTGTTAATTCCAACTGAGGTAAGGTACGTGATTTAATTGGAGACACTTTAGCCTTAGACATAACAAGAGAAATAACACTATTACATTGAAGGTAAGCAACTGCTCCATATGTCAATTTTGAAGCATCACAAAAAATGTGGAGTACATTTTTCCCATTTGGATTGGCCACCTGGCGTGGGAACTCCAACATTGGAATTTTTTCATAACCACCAATTAATTCATCCCACCTGTTAATGAATTCCTCAGGTAGAATTTCATCCCAAGCACATATAAGTTTCCATGCTTCCTGAATTAATAATTTCCCTCTTATAGTAAGGGGTGACACTAAACCTAGTGGATCAAAACATTTGGAAACTTCAGCAAGCAAAATTCTCTTAGTTAATTTATTGGGCATACTGTAATTATTAGGTTTTAACTTAACAAATCCTCTCATACCCCAAATTTTAAAACCCAATACATTACTATTTTTTGGGCATTTTCCACTCGGGTAATTTTTACTTATTTTGTCCTTAAATTTTTGGAGAATTATATTCCATTTTTAAAGGGGAAATTTTTTGCACTTTGCTTTATTTTATTAGCCTCCCCATAATCTTAACAGTTCCTCTTCATTTGACTCACCCCCAAGAAATTGTCCACTAAAATTGTTTGTCATTACTTACTCATGGACTTCCCGACATTTAAGGTGTGCATTATCGTCGTTTGAAGGGGGATTGGATTTTGATGTACCCCAAAAAATACGCTCCTAAAGCAAAAGGGTTTTCAAGGGCTAATGGGTCACCAGGATTCTCAGGCCATAAAAAGTGGTACATCCCGGCCCACCTCTTGAAAACCCATCTTGGAAAATTTTACTTATGTCAACCAAAAGACATAATTCTTACTCGAAATTTAAAAAGATATTCCAATTTTTTTCCGTCAACGACAGATGTAAATCAAACAGTAAATTAAACTAGTTACTTTTTTGTTACTCCTTGCACTAAAATTAAAAAACAAAATCCTAAAGGATTGGTCTTAGAACCCTTTCACCCCGGATGTGGAAAATAGTGACCAAAAAATTTTGGCTTGTCAGGGGTCCTCTTTAAAATTTTATTAATTAATTTTTTCACTTGCAGAGGAAAAGTTGAATAATATAGGCCAATACCCAATTACACCCCTCTCTCAAAAATCCGAAAAATTAATTCATAAACGAATCTACCCTCCCTTATCTCCCAAAACATCCCAAAACCCCGCCAAATTTTGGGATTCAGGCTAATAAAAATACTAAGAGCTATTAACACATGCTAAACATATATAAACTGCAATAGAAAAAAAGAAGTCCCACTGGGGGGTCTTTATTGATTACGTAAAGCTTTTGATACAGTTGACCATGACTTGCTCCACGTAAAATTTTCACATATGGTATAAGAGGCACCCCTCAACTACCTCAAGTCATACCTCAGCAACAGAAGCCAATATTTTACGCAAATGGGCAAACTCTTTTGCGCAACCAATTACAGTTGGGGCCCACAGGGGAAATGTCCTTGCCCTCTTTTCTTTCTCCTATACATAATGACCTCCAAAAGCTTCGCAATTACTCAACCCCACTATTTGCAGATTGACAAAAACATCGTCTTTTCCCCACCCGCCCAGTCACGCTAGCCAATATGTAAAAACCGAATTACGAAAAATCTACTGGATGAGGATAACAAACTTACACAAACATTGATAAAAAACCCCTTCATTCAGTTTGGAACAAGCTACAGATTCCCCCCTTTTAAAATAATGATAAACGGGTCACCTATCACAAAACAAAGAGGGAAATTCTTTAGGAATCCCCCTTGATAATAACTCAAATTTCATACACAATACAAAAAATTTCTAAGAAAATTTCCAAGATGTAGGGATACTATCGAAGATACGTAAAATGTTCCCCCAGTCAGCCCTCCTGGGCCCATATCACTCTCTTTTTTACCCCCATCCACCAGGAATTTGTGCATGGGGCTCACAACAATTAACCCCTCAGACCACAATTACCCAAAAAAGGCTGCATTAGAATGATAAAAAATTCTCACTACAGGCAGACACCCCACCAATATTCAATACACTAAACCATAAAACCATACAAAAACCATACTTATTTTGCCCATTACATCATAAACACTTAACTCTGATATTCCCCCCCCCAAACACTCCCTTCCACCTCAACAGAACACATGACCATAACACAAGGCACAGATCACTCTTTGATGTTCCTCGTGTCCATCTCACATTATGCAAAAACTCAATGCACATAAAAGGCCCTAAAATCTGGAATTCATTACCTGTAAATATAAAAAGAAACACTACCTGTTTATAAATTCAAGTCTCTTCTCAAAGATCACTTACTCACCCAAAACCAAATAAATACTGAATAACTGAACCTTATAAATTGTATATCTTAAATGTTTCTCACAATTATATCACATAAATGTTAAACCTAAAACCGAATCTAACTTTATTATTTTTTAAATACACTACCTAACAGAATCCTTCATATGACTGAATGCAACCATATGACCTGTCTTTGTAATACTCACTTGTGCTTTATAGTAATCTGTTTACATTAATGTTTTATCACTGATTTCATCATTGCTTAGTTAATCTTAAGTTAATTTTAAGCCAGCCCCTAATGCTATGCATAGTATAAGTGGCTTTGGCATGCTGCTCTTATCTGTATTTTTTTGTACCTCTGTATGTGTGCTCAAATTGGAAATAAAAAATAAATAAATAAATAAATAAATAAATAAAGGCATTGTTCGCGGCTTTCACTGAGACCCACATAAAGGATCACTTGGACAACGAAATATGGATCCCAGGTTACAACCTATAAAGATGTGACAGAGTGAACAGGCTAAAGGGGGGAGGGGTTGGCCTGTACATTGCAGAGTCACTTGTTTGCACAGAACTGCTTAATGCTTCAAATGATGTAGTGGAAGTTTTAGCAGTAAAGATCGAGAACCAAAACCTAGTCATTGTGGTAGTCTACAAGCCTACGGATGCAACATCCCAGCAATTCCAGGAACAGCTGTTAAAAATTGACCACTGTCTGGAAAATCTTCCAGCTCCTGCACCCAACATCTTGCTCCTGGGGGATTTCAACTTAAGGCACCTAAAATGGAGGAATATAGCAAATAATATTGTTGCAGTAATAACACCAGGACGCAGCTCTGATGAAAACTCACACTCACACGAGCTTTTAAATCTCTGCACAAAATTCAATTTAAACCAGCAAATAATAGAGCCTACTAGTGTGACCATGGCGTAATAGCGCACAAAATGCGCGCTAAAGGAATAACAGGAAAAGTCGGTCGATGGATCTATAATTTCCTCACTAACAGAACACAGAGAGTAGTCGTCAACAGAGTAAAGTCCGAGGCAGCTACGGTGAAAAGCTCTGTTCCACAAGGCACAGTACTAGCTCTTATCTTGTTCCTCATCCTCATATCCGACATAGACAAGGATGTCAGCCACAGCACCGTGTCTTCCTTTGCAGATGACACCCGAATCTGCATGACAGTGTCTTCCATTGCAGACACTGCAAGGCTCCAGGCGGACATCAACCAAATCTTTCAGTGGGCTGCAGAAAACAATATGAAGTTCAACGATGAGAAATTTCAATTACTCAGATATGGTAAACATGAGGAAATTACATCTTCATCAGAGTACAAAACAAATTCTGGCCACAAAATAGAGCGAAACACCAACGTCAAAGACCTGGGAGTGATTATGTCGGAGGATCTCACTTCAAGGACCATAACATTGTATCAATCGCATCTGCTAGAAAAATGACAGGATGGATAATGAGAACCTTCAAAACTAGGGAGGCCAAGCCCATGATGACACTCTTCAGGTCACTTGTTCTATCTAGGCTGGAATATTGCTGCACTCTAACAGCACCTTTCAAGGCAGGTGAAATTGCCGACCTAGAAAATGTACAGAGAACTTTCACGGCGCGCATAACGGAGATAAAACACCTCAATTACTGGGAGCGCTTGAGGTTTCTAAACCTGTATTCCCTGGAACGCAGGAGGGAGAGATACATGATTATATACACCTGGAAAATCCTAGAGGGACTAGTACCGAACTTGCACACGAAAATCACTCACTACGAAAGCAAAAGACTTGGCAGACGATGCACCATCCCCCCAATGAAAAGCAGGGGTGTCACTAGCTCGTTAATAGACCATACAATAAGTGTCAGGGGCCCGAGACTGTTCAACTGCCTCCCAGCACACATAAGGGGGATTACCAACAGACCCCTGGCAGTCTTCAAGCTGGCACTGGACAAGCACCTAAAGTCAGTTCCTGATCAGCCGGGCTGTGGCTCGTACGTTGGTTTGCGTGCAGCCAGCAGCAACAGCCTGGTTGATCAGGCGCTGATCCACCAGGAGGCCTGGTCACAGACCGGGCCGCGGGGGCGTTGACCCCCGAAACTCTCTCCAGGTAAACTCCAGGTAACCAGACTGAGAGTCGAAGATCAAAATTACTTTTTTATGAGAGAGCCACAGAATTTGGTTAACACAAGCCTATCCGATGTTATCCTGACGCCAAATGACTTCGAACAGGCGATAAATGACATGCCAATGGACTCTGCCCCAGGGTCAAACTCGTGGAACTCAGTGTTCATCAAGAACTGCAAGAAGCCCCTATCACGAGCCTTTACCATCCTATGGAGAGGGAGCATGGACACGGGGGTCGTCCCACAGTTACTAAAAACAACAGACATAGCCCCACTCCACAAAGGGGGCAGTAAAGCAACAGCAAAGAACTACAGACCGATAGCACTAACTTCCCATATCATAAAAATCTTTGAAAGGGTCCTAAGAAGCAAGATCACCACCCATCTAGAAACCCATCAGTTACACAACCCAGGGCAACATGGGTTTAGAACAGGTCGCTCCTGTCTGTCTCAACTATTGGATCACTATGACAAGGTCCTAGATGCACTAGAAGACAAAAAGAATGCAGATGTAATATATACAGACTTTGCAAAAGCCTTCGACAAGTGTGACCATGGCGTAATAGCGCACAAAATGCGTGCTAAAGGAATAACAGGAAAAGTCGGTCGATGGATCTATAATTTCCTCACTAACAGAACACAGAGAGTAGTAGTCAACAGAGTAAAGTCCGAGGCAGCTACGGTGAAAAGCTCTGTTCCACAAGGCACAGTACTCGCTCCCATCTTGTTCCTCATCCTCATATCCGACATAGACAAGGATGTCAGCCACAGCACCGTGTCTTCCTTTGCAGATGACACCCGAATCTGCATGACAGTGTCTTCCATTGCAGACACTGCAAGGCTCCAGGCGGACATCAATCAAATCTTTCAGTGGGCTGCAGAAAACAATATGAAGTTCAACGATGAGAAATTTCAATTACTCAGATATGGTAAACACGAGGAAATTAAATCTTCATCAGAGTGATCATGTCGGAGGATCTCACCTTCAAGGACCATAACATTGTATCAATCGCATCTGCTAGAAAAATGACAGGATGGATAATGAGAACCTTCAAAACTAGGGAGGCCAAGCCCATGATGACACTCTTCAGGTCACTTGTTCTATCTAGGCTGGAATATTGCTGCACACTAACAGCACCTTTCAAGGCAGGTGAAATTGCTGACCTAGAAAATGTACAGAGAACCTTCACGGAGCGCATAACAGAGATAAAACACCTCAATTACTGGGAGCACTTGAGGTTCCTAAACTTGTATTCCCTGGAATGCAGGCGGGAGAGATACCTGGAGTTTACCTGGAGAGAGTTCCGGGGGTCAACGCCCCCGCGGCCCGGTCTGTGACCAGGCCTCCTGGTGGATCAGAGCCTGATCAACCAGGCTATTACTGCTGGCTGCACGAAAACCAACGTACGAGTCACAGCCCAGCTGGTCAGGAACCGACCTTAGGTGCTTGTCCAGTGCCAGCTTGAAGACTGCCAGGGGTCTGTTGGTAATCCCCCTTATGTATGCTGGGAGGCAGTTGAACAGTCTCGAACCCCTGACACTTATTGTATGGTCTCTTAACGTGCTAGTGACACCCCTGCTTTTCATTGGGGGGATGGTGCATCGTCTACCAAGTCTTTTGCTTTCGTAGTGAGTGATTTTCGTGTGCAAGTTCGGTAGGTGTCCCAAATTCCTACTTGTCTAACTGATAAATAATAATTATCAATGTTCATTTACTGTTATGTATATATGATACATTCAGCTAAATGCAATTTTCCACAAATGACTTCACTAATTACCTCCGGTTCAAGATGGACCAACTGGCAAATTAAATGTGGAAAATTGCATTTATCTGAATGTAACTAATTATGTACATAACAGTAAATGATAACAAAGATAATTATTATTTATCAATGTTACATAGACAGACAAGTTCCTAGGAATTTGGGACACCTAGGTCGCAAAAAATGTCCCCCTTCGATACCTACCACTGTCATAACCACAAGTTGCTCTGGACCTATTAATTAAATGAAATATACATACACCAGGAATACTGGTAAATATATAAATTTGTGGACTGTATATTAAAAATAATAAATGGTTATATATATACACAATTACATAACAGAAGGAAAATATATCTTAATATCACTCACCAATTTGACTGGATATTAATGTGTATCATACTCAGAAAACCTCACTCTAAATCTATGAAAATAATGCTGGCCAGAATTACACACAAATCTAGAGAGCTTATCTGAGGTTCCTGGAGTTGTCTTGTCCAGTCGTCTGATATCTCAAGTTATGCAGGAATGTACATCCACCAATTTCGCCTCCTATTTGAGAGGTGTCAACACAATTTTAACCTCTAGAGCACGAAAAATTCTTCCCCATTCACCAACGTTTCTAATACAAAATTCAAAACCAAGATGGTGAGTGTCTCGTCTGCGCAGACGCAGGCTTTCCGTTTTCTATGACAAATATTATTAAATACAGTATGGCCATCTATTTACATATAAATACTGAATTTCTGGAAAATATGTACAGTATTTTCCACAGTTTTACTGAAAACAAAGATCTCACTGCTATAGGGTAGTACAGCCCCAGTGTGTCAATTTTAATAAATAGTGATATTTAGTAGGTTGGTAGACAGCAACAGCCCAGGGAGGTACTGGCAATTGTGTGTAAAATGGACGCCTGTATTTGTTTTACATGATGGTAGGATGCTGGTGTTTTTTTTCTGTCTCACAAACATACAAGATTTCAGGTACGTCTTGCTACTTCTACTGACACTAGGTCACACTACACATGCATGTACACATTTATGTATACACACTCATCTGAGTTTTCTTTGATTTTATCTTAATAGTTCTTGTTCTTATTACTTTTCCTTTCATATCCATGAGGAAGTGGAATAAGAATCTTTCCTCCGAAAGCCATGTGTGTTGTAAAAGTCAACTAAAGTGCTGGGAGCAATGAGTAGTAACCCCCTTTTCCCGTATAGCTTACTAAAACGAAAAAGAAGTAAACTGTCAAAGTGGGATGTTTGAAGGTGCGTGGATGTAGTGCGAATGATAAGAAAGAGATGATTGTGGATGTTATGAATGAAAAGAAGCGGGATGTCCTGGCTCTAAGTGAAACAAAGCTGAAGGGGGTAAGAGAGTTTCAGTGGGGAGAAATAAATGGGATTAGGTCAGGGATTTCAAATAGAGTTAGAGTGAAGGATGGAGTAGCAATAATGTTGAAGGATAAGTTATGGCAGGAAAAGAGGGAATATGAATGTATACATTCAAGGATTATGTGGAGTAAAATAAGGTTGGATGTGAAAAGTGGGTTATAGTAAGTGTTTATGCACCTGGTGAAGAGAGAAGTGTAGAGGAGAGAGAGAGATTTTGGGAAATGTTGAGTGCATGGAGAGTTTTGAACCAAGTGAGAGAGCATTTGTGGTTGGGGATCTCAATGTTAAAGTGGGTAAAAATGTTGTGGAGAGAGTAGTAGGTAAATTTGGGGTCCCAGTGGTAAATGAGAATGGGGAGCCTCTAATTGAACTATGTGTAGAAAAAGGTTTTACCTGGAGTTTACCTGGAGAGAGTTCCGGGGTTCAACGCCCCCGCGGCCCGGTCTGTGACCAGGCCTCATGGTGGATCAGAGCCTAATCAATCAGGCTGTTACTGCTGGCTGCACGCAATCCAACGTACGAGCCACAGCCTGGCTGGTCAGGTACCGACTTTAGGTTTGGTAATAAGTAATACATATTTTATGAAAAAAGAGGATAAATAAGTATACAAGGTATGATATAGCACGTAATAAAAGTAGTTTGTTAGAGTGTGTATTCGTGGATAAAAGGTTGATGGGTAGGCTTCAGGCTGTGCAAGTTTATAGAGGGGCAATGGATATATCGGATCATTATTTAGTTGTAGCTACAGTTAGAGTAAGAGGTAGATGAGACAAGAGGAAAATGGCAACAGCAGGTAAGAGAGAGAGGTGAAAGTGTATAAACTTAGGGAGGAGGAAGTTAGGGTGAGACATAAGCAACTATTGGCAGAAGGTGAGCTACCTGGAGTTTACCTGGAGTTTACCTGGAGAGAGTTCCTGGGGTCAACGTTCCCACTGCCCGATCTGTGACCAGGCCTCTAGGTGGATCAGAGCCTGATCAACCAGGCTGTTACTGCTGGCTGCACGCAATCCAACGCACGAGCCACAGCCCGGCTGGTCAGGTACCGACTTTAGGTGCTTGTCCAGTGCCTGGTTGAAGACAGCCAGGGGTCTATTGGTAATCCCCCTTATGTATGCTGGGAGGCAGTTGAACAGTCTTGGGCCTCTGACACTTATTGTGTTGTCTCTTAACGTGCTAGTGACACCCCTGCTTTTGACTGGGGGGATGTTGCATCGTCTGCCGAGTCTTTTGCTTTCGTAGTGAGTGATTTTCGTGTTCAAATTCGGTACTAGTCCCTCTAGGATTTTCCAGGTGTATATAATCATGTATCTCTCCCTCCTGCATTCCAGGGAATACAGGTTCTGGAACCTCAAGCGCTCCCAGTAATTGAGGTGTTTTATCTCCATTATGCGCACCGTGAAGGTTCTCTGTACATTTTCTAGGTCAGCAATTTCACCTGCCTTGAAAGGTGCTGTTAGTGTGCAGCAATATTCCAGCCTAGATAGAACAAGCGACCTGAAGAGTGTCATCATGGGCTTGGCATCCCTAGTTTTGAAGGTTCTCATTATCCATCCTGTCATTTTTGTAGCAGATGCGATTGATACAATGTTATGGTCCTTGAAGGTGAGATCCTCCAACATGATCACTCCCATGTCTTTGACGTTAGTTTTTCGCTCTGTTTTGTGGCCAGAATTTGTTTTATACTCTGATGAAGTTTTAATTTTCTCATGTATACCATATCTGAGTAATTGAAATTTCTCATCGTTGAACTTCATATTGTTTTCTGCAGCCCATTGGAAGATTTGGTTAATGTCCACCTGGAGCCTTGCAGTGTCTGCAATGGAAGACACTGTCATGCAGATTCGGGTGCCATCTGCAAAGGAAGACACGGTGCTGTGGCTGACATCCTTGTCTATGTCAGATATGAGGATGAGAAACAAGATGGGAGCGAGTACTGTGCCTTGCGGAACAGAGCTTTTCACCGTAGCCGCCTCAGACTTTACTCTGTTGACTACTACTCTTTGTGTTCTGTTTGTGAAGAAATTATAGATCCATCTACCAACTTTTCCTGTTATTCCTTTAACACGCATTTTGTGCGCTAATACACCATGGTCACACTTGTCGAAGGCCTTTGCAAAATCTGTGTGCATTACATCTGCATTCTTTTTGTCTTCTAGTGCATCTAGGACCTTGTCGTAATGATCCAGTAGTTGAGACAGACAGGAGCGACCTGCTCTAAACCCATGTTGTCCTGGGTTGTGTAATTGATGGGTATCTAGATGGGCGGCGATCTTGCTTCTTAGGACCCTTTCAAAGGTTTTCATGATATAGGATGTTAGTGCTATCGGTCTGTAGTTCTTTGCTATTACTTTACTGCCCCCTTTGTGGAGTGGGGCTATGTCTGTTGTTTATAGTAACTGTGGGACGACCCCCGTGTCCATGCTTCCTCTCCATAGGATGGTAAAAGCTCGTGAAAGGGGCTTCTTGCAGTTCTTGATGAACACGGAGTTCCATGAGTCTGGCCCTGGGGCAGAGTGCATGGGCATGTCATTTATCGCCTGTTCGAAGTCATCTGGCGTCAAGATAACATCAAATAGGCTTGTGTTTACCAAATTCTGTGGCTCTCTCATAAAAAATTCATTTAGATCTTCGACTGGTTAGCGGCTTGCTAAAAACTGAGTCATATTGGGACTTAAGTAGCTCACTCACTTCCTTGCTGTCATCTGTGTAGGGCCCATCTTGTTTAAGTAGGGGCCCAATACTGGATGTTGTTCTCGACTTTGATTTGGCATATGAAAAGAAATACTTTGGGTTTCTTTCGATTTCATATATGGCTTTTATTGGGGTAGAAGTTTGTGGCTATAGGAGGGTAGGTGCAGGAGGAAAGAGAAGTGATCGGCGGAATGATGAGGTAAAGGGTGCGATAAAAGAGAAAACGGTAGCTTATGAGATGTTTTAACAAAGGAGAAGTGATATAACAAGGGCAGGTATATGGAGACTAAAAGAAATGTGAAGAGAGTGGTGAGAGAGTGAAAAAGAAGAGCAAATGATAGAGTGGGAGAGCCTAGGGAACGAGTGGGTTTTAAATGTTGATGAAGAAAGGGAGGCAGTAATTTCATGCACTGGCCAGGGAGGTATACCATCTTTTAGGAGCGAAGAAGAGCAGGATGTGAGTACGGGGGAGGTATGCGAGGCATTACGTAGAATGAAAGGGGGGCAAAGCAGCTGGATCTGACAGGATCATGACAGAAATGTTAAAAAGCAGGGGGAGGTTATAGTGTTGGAGTGGTTGGTATTTTTGTTTAATAAATCTAGGAAGTAGGTTGGTAGACAGCTACCGCCCAGGGAGGTACTACCGTCCTGCCAAGTGAGCGTAAAACGAAAGCCTGTAATTGTTTTACATGATGGTAGGATTGCTGTTGTCCTTTTTTCTGTCTCATGAACATGCAAGATTTTAGGTATGTCTTGCTACTTCTACTTACACTTAGTCACACTACACATACATGTACAAGCATATATATACACACCCCTCTGGGTTTTCTTCCATTTTCTTTCTAGTTCTTATTCTTGTTTATTTCCTCTTACCTCCATGGGGAAGTAGAACAGAATTCTTCCTCTGTAAGCCATGCGTGTTGTAAGAGTTGACTAAAATGCCGGGAGCAAGGGGCTAGTAACCCCTTCTCCTGTATATATTACTAAATGTAAAAGGAGAAACTTTCGTTTTTCCTTTTGGGCCACCCCGCCTCGGTGGGATACGGCCGATTTTTTTTTTTTTTTTTTTTTTTAGATTTTGTCAACGAAGTGGCTACTTTATTGTGCACCCCATATCCATCCTGTGGACGGTAGCGCAACAGCATATGGATACACAAAAGGCCTAGGAACTAGGGCCCCAAAGGGTTAACAGGAATACATATGGATTTATATCTACATATCTATAGTTCACTTATCTGTTACAAGCAAATTTAGGAAATTTGCTTAGTATATCTGGTATCTTATTTTCATTAATAAGATATCTTGACATGTCACATAGGTTATTATACTGTCTGTCTCTGTATTCCTCAATAATTGGACAATTAAGCACATAGTATTCAAGACAGTGACCACATGCCTGATCACATAATTTACATTTAGTTTGATCATCATCTGTGTGTCTCCCAAACTGCCAGAAGTACTTGTAACCAAGCCTAAGTCTGGCCACTACAACATCAGTCAGTCTGTTCACATTGCAAGTTGCTCCATAAACATACTTATCTACGTTCATGTTATCATAGCTGGCATTGGACAAGCACCTAAAGTCAGTTCCTGATCAGCCGGGCTGTGGCTCGTACGTTGGTTTGCGTGCAGCCAGCAGCAACAGCCTGGTTGATCAGGCTCTGATCCACCAGGAGGCCTGGTCACAGACCTGGCCGCGGGGGCGTTGACCCCCGGAACTCTCTCCAGGTAAACTCCAGGTAATAGATCTACTCAGGCTTCTAACTGCATTCCTATAACAATCATTTTCATTATTTACTTCTCTTCTAATATTCCTAATGCTAGACACAGTTATACCAAAGTTATATTCTACGTTCTCCTTCTGGGTACTCTTCTTGGCTAACATATCAACTTCATCATGAAGGAGTAATCCAATGTGTGACGGGATCCATAGCAATTGTACATTAATTCCTTTGTCCCTAATTTTTGAGTATCTATACCTGGCTTCTCCAATGAGCATGTTGTTGGAGTCATTATATGAGTCAAGAGCCTTCAATGATGACATAGAATCAGCAATGATGATAGAGTCAAGCTCAGTGTCATAGGTTAGCTTTAGCGCCATTAGGATTGCAAACAATTCAGTTTGCAGTGTAGACGCCCAGTTGTTAATTCTTATGCCTAACTCAACAAATTTATTATCGTTCTTAACTAGGGAGGTGACAACAAGAGCAGATGCAGCCCTGCCAGAAAACTCCTGTTTAGATCCATCAGTGTATATAACTTGTGATAACTTATTACTACCAGCTAGGTGAGAAATTTCTTCTTGAGCAGTTGCTCTAACAAGTGATTTAAGGAAGGGATTACTAGCAATGAGTTTCTTGGGAGGGACTTGCAGGTATGTGATATTAAATGAGCACATCATCCACGGAGGGGTGAAATGCTCTTGTTGCCTACAGTGATACAGTTCATGCAGGTTATAAAGCTTAATGCAATTGCACGTTTTCACAATCCATTTAGATCTGTGTGTATTTACCTCTAGACACTTGGTAAGATTCATTGTGACAGTGTCTGGTTCGTTTCTCAACATTCTAATACCGAGTACAGTGTTAATCTCAACAATCCTATCACTGATACTAGAAATACCAAGCACCTTCCTCATGTTAAGAACTTTTGTAGATCTGGGACAGCCAAGAATAATTCTGAGAGCTTCATTTTGCATTAACTCCAAGGGTCGGAGAGAACTTTCTCTAGCTAATATCAACATGGGAGCAGCATAATCAATTAAGGACATCATTTTGCATTAACTCCAAGGGTCGGAGAGAACTTTCTCTAGCTAACATCAACATGGGAGCAGCATAATCAATTAAGGACCTAACATAGGCTATGTACATCATTCTCACGATTCTCACATTAGCACCATAGTTGGGGTTGTAGCCAGCAACAGCTTTGAGAGCATTTAGCCTAGCTTTACGTTTCTTGTTTAGTTGTGGTATAGTGGATTTGTTAAAGGGTACATCTACACCAAGATATCTGTAAGTTTTAACGTAGCTAATGATTTCACCCTGCAAATAGATGGGTGGGGGATGTCGTTTGCTTGTTAATATCTTTGTTTTAGAGGAAGATATTATGAGGCCTAGTCGATTACAAATTGCTTGAACTTCATTAAGAATGGTAATCATCTTCTTATGCCCTGTTGTATGGATCATGATATCATCAGCATAGCTTATAGCTATATGTTTAGGTGAGGCAGGTAGAGCATTTAGGAGAGCATTACTCAGAATATTAAATAGCATGGGACTAAGAACTCCTCCCGGCGGTGTACCTAAAGACATTTCTTTAGACTCACTTCTGAAGCCTTGGTAAAGGACAGAGGATACTCTATTTGACAGGTATCCTATTATCCAGCAGAGTAAGCTACCACCAATATTCATTTTGGCTAGTTCATGTAGTATAACGGTTCTGTTCGCAATATCAAATGCAGATTTTAGATCAAGAAAAGTGGTAAAACTAGTAGAGGTGTGTGCAGTGAGAAAGGTGGAAATACAGTTCTGCACACTTTTACCTTTCATGAACCCATAGAGGTAGGGGGAAAGTTGGTGTCTGATTCTGTAGTACAGTCTGTTAAGTATCATTCTTTCAAAAGTTTTACAAAGACAACTAGTTAAGGAGATCGGTCTAAATGTATCAGGCTGTTGGGGCTTAGGGATAGGCACAATGAGACTACTACTTCCTGGACCAATAGTCTCATTGCGCCTATCCCTAAGCTCCAGCAGCCTGATACATTTAGGCCGATCTCCTTAACTAGTTGTCTTTGTGAAACTTTTGAAAGAATGATACTTAACAGACTGTACTACAGAATCAGACACCAACTTTCCCCCTACCTCTATGGGTTCATGAAAGGTAAAAGTGTGCAGAACTGTATTTCCACCTTTCTCACTGCACACACCTCTAATAGTTTTACCACTTTTCTTGATCTAAAATCTGCATTTGATATTGCGAACAGAACCGTTATACTACATGAACTAGCCAAAATGAATATTGGTGGTAGCTTACTCTGCTGGATAATAGGATACCTGTCAAATAGAGTATCCTCTGTCCTTTACCAAGGCTTCAGAAGTGAGTCTAAAGAAATGTCTTTAGGTACACCGCAGGGAGGAGTTCTTAGTCCCATGGATACGGCCGGTGTGTTGAAAGAAAAGAAAAATGTATGGAAGAGGGGAAGGTACCTATGGATTGACAGAAAGCATGTATAATTCCTTTATATAAAGGGAAAGGGGGGACAAAAAAAGATTGTAAAAAATATAGGGGAATGCGTTTACTGAGTATACCAGGTAAACTGTATGGTGGGGTTATTATTGAAAGAATTAGAGGTAAGACAGAGAGCAGGATTGCAGATGAATAAGGAGGCTTTAGAATGAGTAGGGGATGTGTAGATCAAGTGTTTACATATAAACATTAAATATGCAAGTATAAAATATACTTTGTTAGGTAAGACACATATGCAACAGTTAGGTATCTTTATTGTGAAACGTTTCGCCTACACAGTAGGCTTCTTCAGTCAAGTACAGGAAAGGTTGATAGAAGCAGAAGATACTTGAAGACGATGTAATCAGTCCATCACCCTTAAAGTTTTGAGGTGGTCAGTCCCTCAGTCTGGAGAAGAGCATTGTTCCATAGTATGAAACAATAAAGATACCTAACTGTTGCATATGTGTCTTACCTAACAACCTGTCGGTATTTTATACCATTTTAATGTTCAAAATATACTTTACAAAGTAACTAGGTATGTCTATACAGTAGGACCCCACATCCATGAGGGATACTTTCTGAGGATCTGCCATGGATACTGAAAGCGTGGATAGTAGCAAAACCTATGTATAAGTCCTATACATACCAATTTTAAAGTTTAGTTGATAAATTATGCACAATAAGTAGAGAATTGTCACTTTTTCACTGATGGGAAGCACTTCACGGCTTCTCTAAGGCTTTCAAGAACTACCAACTTTTCTACTTTGGGGCCATTATTATGCAACATGAAGAGACGTTTATGGGTCACAGTAAACCGTGGATAACTGAAACTGTGGATACCGAATCAGTGGATGCAGGGGTTCTGCTGTGTATTTATATGTATATATATATATATATATATATATACATATATATATATATATATATATATATATATATATATATATATATATATATATATATATATATATATATATATATATATATACATATGTCGTGCCGAATATGTAAAACTGGTCAATTAGCAAGAACTCATTTAAAATTAAGTCCTTTTTAAAATTTTCTCATTAATGTTAATGTAAAAATTTATAATTTTGCACCAAAAGGAACTTAGAAAACTTACCTAACCTTATTATAACAAGCGCAATTTATTTTAGCCTAACCCAACTAAATATATTTTAGATTTGTTTACAATAATTTAATACTAAACAAACACAGTGAAATATATTTTTTTCGTTAGGTTCAGAATGATTTTGGCGAAATTATTGCATTCACAAATTTTCACTTGTCTTACATGGCAAGATGAGCCTTGCTATTTAAGCCAAAATGGCAAGTTCTGCCTATTCGGCACGACACATATATATATACATACATACATATATATATATATATATATATATATATATTATATATATATAATATATATATATATATATATATATATATATATATATATATATATATATATATATATATATATATATATATATATATATATATTATATATATAGGTAGTAGGTTGGTAAACAGCAACCGCCCAGGGAGGTACTACCGTCCTGCCAAGTGAGTGTGAAACGAAAGCCTGTAATTGTTTTACATGATGGTAGGATTGCTGGTGTCCTTTTTTCTGTCTCATGAACATACAAGACTTCAAGTATGTCTTGCTACTTCTTCTTACACTTGGGTCATACTACACATACATGTACAAGCATACATATATATACACACCCCTCTGGGCTTTCTGCTATTTTCTTTCTAGTTCTTGTTCTTGTTTATTTCCTCTTATCTCCATGGGGAAGTCGCCTCTTAAAACACGCATGGCTTCCTCCGTAAACCATGCGTGTTGTAAGAGGCGAGGCGACTAAAATGCCGGGAGCAAGGGGCTAGTAACCCCTTCTCCTGTATAAATTACTAAATTTGAAAAGAGAAACTTTTTTTTTTTTTTTTGGGCCACCCTGCCTCGGTGGGATACGGCCGGTTTGTTGAAAAAAAAAATTATATATATATATATATATATATATATATATATATATATATATATATATATATATATATATATATATATATATATATATATATACATATATATATACTGTATATACGTATTTTATATAACCGGACTTGAGTACTGGAAATGGGAAGTACAATGCCTGCACTCTAAAGGAGGGGTTTGGGATATTGGCAGTTTGGAGGGATATATTGTGTATTTTTATACGTATATACTTCTAAACTGTTGTATTCTGGGCACCTCTGCAAAAACGGTGATTATGTGTGAGTGTGGTGAAAGTGTTGAATGATGATGAAAGTATTTTCTTTTTGGGGGTTTTCTTTCTTTTTGGGTCACCCTGCCTCGGTGGGAGACGGCCGACTTGTTGAAAAAAAGAATCACTAACTAAGCTCTTCAGAGTTTTTTGAAAGGCACTTGAAGAAGTGAGTGTATGGGGATATGAAGATGAATTATGGACATACCTGATGGGTGTACCAAGCACTGATGACAGGTGGGTGAAGACATGGGTCCTCCTGGGAACTATGAGCAAGAGAGATGTCCGCTATGCTCACCCAAAGCCACACTACCCAAGTTAATACCCTCACCATTACACCCATATGTTGGTCATATCATCACCTGAGGAATGTGAAAAATTAGAATGAATTGTGCATAGGTTTTCACAGTACAATTCAATTCTCAATAAGTTTATTCTCTATAAGGGTTACAATGTGGGGTTTACAGGTTTTGAATATTGTGTGGTTTACATGTTATAAGATACTAATTACAGAGGGGGCCACTAGGACACCTAGCATGGCTAGGCATTTCAGGCAGAATTAGATTAATTCTTCACAATAAATCCTTACAGATTATGGTATTAAGGCTAAGTGACTACATCATAATTTGTGAGTTTAGCAATGTGAATGCTTTTGTTTTGGCACAATACAAAGTGTCTATATTGGAGTATCATAGGCAAACTTATGACTAGTTAGGATTTATTATTTTAAGAATAAGATTAGTATTTCTGGGTTTATAGTCAGTGGGCGAGTGAGTGTAATTGTGAACCACCAGGTGGTTATCATGTAGTTAGTTGTCGGGGTGGATCAGGGAGATAAGATGTTTTCTAACTGTAGTTTTGAAAGTGATGAATGTGTCTACAGTTCTAGAGTTTTCAGGTAGGGTGTTCCAGATTTTAGGTCCTTTGAAATATATTGAATTTTTGTATAGGTTTAGTCGGACACGGGAAATGTCGTAGAGATGTTTGTGTCTTGTGTTATGCCTGTGGATCCTGTCACAACTATCAAGAAAGCGTTTTAGGTCAAGGTTAATATTGGAATTTAAGGTCCTGTAGATATAGATTGCACAGTAGTAAGTGTGGATGTACTGAACAGGGAGTGAATTTAGATCTGTGAAGAGTGGGGGGGGGGTGTTGCCAGGGATGGGATTTAGTGATTGTTCCCTACTGCGGCTTTTTGTTGGGTTATTATTGGCTTTAGGTGTGTTGCTGCAGTTGATCCCCAAGCACAGATAGCATAAGTGAGATATGGATATATAAGTGAATGGTATAGTGTGAGAAAGGCAGTTTGCGGCACGTAGTATCGTATCTTGGAGAGGATCCCCACCGTTTTGGATACTTTTTTTGTTATGTGTTGGATATGGGTGCTGAAATTTAGGTTGTTGTCGAGGTATAGGCCAAGGAATTTGCTCTCATTATGTCTGGCAATTAGAGTGTTGTCGATCTTAATGTTAAGTTGCTCAACACCTGCTCTGCTTCCAAACATAATATAGTAGGTTTTGTCAGTGTTAAGTGTAAGTTTATTGGCTGTCATCCAAGTCGATATTTTGAGCAGCTTCTCGTTAACAATGGTGTTGAGGGTGGCAAGATTAGGGTGGGAGATGACATAAGTCGTGTTGTCAGCAAAGAGAATGGGTTTCAGGTGTTTGGATATGTTTGGAAGATCATTGATGTAAATGAGGAAGAGCAGGGATCCAAGGACACTTCCCTGCCGAACTCCAGTATCAAGTGGCCGTATTGATGAGGCTGTGTCTTTAATGGTGACATACTGATACCTATTAGAAAGGTAGGATTTAAAATATGCAAGCGCATGGCCTCTTATACCATAATGGTCAAGTTTGTGGAGTAGGATGCCGTGGTCTACTGTGTCAAACTTTTTTGAGGTTAATAAAATTCCTAGCGGATATTCCTTATTTTCCAATGCTGTGTAAAGCAGGTCTAGCATTTTTATAATTGCATCATTAGTGCTTTTATTTTTCCTGAATCCAAATTGGCAGGGGTTGAGTATGTTTTGTGATGTTATAAATGAATATAGTCTCCTGTGCACGAGTTTCTCGAAGATTTTGGATAGCATGGTAAGTTTGATATTGGCCTATAGTTGTTTACATCTGTAGGGTCACCACCTTTATGTATTGGTGTAACCCTTGCTGTCTTGAGTAGTGTCGGGAAAGTGCTAGTTTCTAGTGACTTGTTAAAAAGTAATGTAATAGCATGCTAAAGGACATGAGCCGCTCGCTTATACAATAATGGTGGGACGTGAGACAGATTCCCCGAGTTATACAAAAGACATGTAGAAATTTATTCACTGAAACACTAGTAATATGCACTTCAAATATAGTGGAACCTCAGTTTTCAAATTTAATTTGTTCCAGATATCGATTTGACAACCAAAACAATTTTCCCCATACAAAATGATGTAAGTAGAATTAATCCCTTCCAGATTCCAAATGACAATATAACATTAATAATGTTCTAACTACTATATAAAACAATGTATAAATTTATATAGCACAGGGGAACTACAAAAATGAATACTAAATGAAAATACAACTGAAATATTGCACAGTAAATGAAAATTTAACTGCCCTTTAGAACGAGAAACAACATTATTTGTTTCTCGTTCTAAAAGTTAGTTTAATATGTTTATTATGCACCCGATACCCATCCTGTGGGCTGTAGTCAAAAGATTACAGAGGTTCTAAAAGAAAATAAAGACCTCATTCTGGCTTACTGGTTCTTTGTTTCATCTGTCCAGTGATTTTTTTCCAGGCCCATGATGGCTTATCTCACACACACACACACAAAAAATTGCATCAAAACGGCAAAATAACAACAACAAAAAAAAAGTCCACAAGATGCACAACAAAAGCTCAAGAGATGTTTACGACATGTGAGTTAGTGGCTATAATGACTCATAGCTACGCTCTCGACCCATTGTCCAGTCTGCATTTCTTGAGCATGTGACCTGAGTTGCTTTGTCTCATTCCACACACGTGAAAACTTGTCCATCGACAACCAAAAGAACGTACGAAAACCAGGACATGTTTTCTCAAAAACTTCATTCAAAAACTTATTTAACTGGACAAGTAATGCAATTGAGAACCAAGATTCGACTGTACATGTATTAATTTCCATACAAATACTCGTGTTGACTTATTGAAACAAAAGAAATCTAAATTATACAAAACTTTTCATGAAGTCCTTCATCAAGTTAAAACTTTTCTATAACTATAACAATACTACACGAAACAAAATACTCAGCCTAAGATCCCAGGAGACAAGAATATAAGTGACTAGAATACAAACATGTAAACGTCAATAGCTCTATTTACATTATTCCTTTTATATATTCTTTATAGTATAATAATAATAAGATATTTCCTACATTGTATAATAATAAGGTATTACAAGGACTCCAATGGAAATAAGTCACTTTGACTTTTTTTGGTTATCCCAGGTTCTGTACACATATGCTGCTATGTATGATAATCTATGTAACTGTATTTGTGTATACCTGAATAAACTTACTTACTGACACGTTAACCTTTATGATACATATTATTTGCATGGACAGTCATATCCAGGGTTGTCAAATTTGTCTGGTTACCTTAGGATAGTGAATAATTCCCATGCCAATTTGAATAATTGTATATTGTTATAAACCGATTTTAATTAAAAGGAAAACAATTGTCAGATTGTATGGTGCAATTTGTTCTTAGCTGATACTTCCACATACTGATTAGCAAGAAAAGATATTATCATCTCTGCCATAAGACATCAATACTACAACAATATTATTGTATTTGTGTATTGTCAGTAATGTACTTAAAAAGAAGTGACTGTCACTCTTGACACTAACCTTTAATTATCATGGTTATAAAGTGACACCAACCTTAACTATATAATATATAATAGCAATAATATTGCTTAACCTATGTAATGGTTATTTTGACCACAAATGTAATTAAGGGCACTGGAGCACAAGCTGCCATATTAGGCCTACTTCTGTGTCTGGAGGCTGAAAAAAGCACTAAGTAATTAAGTTTATTCAGGTATACCCAAATAAAGTTATAGGTAAACTTAAGAAAAGCGTTTGACACAGTAGACCACAGCATCCTACTCCACAAACTTGACCACTATGGTATAAGAGGCCATGTGCTTGCATATTTCAAATCCTACCTTTCTAATAGGTATCAATATGTCACCATTAAAGACACAGCCTCATCAATACGGCCACTTGATACTGGAGTTCCGCAGGGAAGTGTCCTTGGACCCCTGCTCTTCCTCATTTACATCAATGATCTTCCAAACATATCCCAACACCTGAAACCCATTCTCTTTGCTGACGACACGACTTATGTCATCGCCCACCCTAATCTTGCCACCCTCAACACCATTGTTAACGAAGAGCTGATCAAAATATCGACTTGGATGACAGCCAATAAACTTACACTTAACACTGACAAAACCTACTATATTATGTTCGGTAGCAGAGCAGGTGTTGCGCAACTTAACATTAAGATCGACAACACTCTAATTGCCAGACATAATGAGGGCAAATTCCTTGGCCTATACCTCGACAGCAACCTAAATTTCAGCACCCATATCCAACACATAACAAAAAAAGTATCCAAAACGGTGGGGATCCTCTCCAAGATACGATACTACGTGCCGCAAACTGCCCTTCTCACACTATACCATTCACTTATATATCCATACCTCATCTATGCTATCTGTGCTTGGGGTTCAACTGCAGCAACACACCTAAAGCCAATAATAACCAAACAAAAAGCCGCAGTAAGAATAACCACTAAATCCCATCCCTGGCAACACCCCCCCACTCTTCATAGATCTAAACTTACTCCCTGTTCAGAACATCCACACTTACTACTGTGCAATCTATATCTACAGGACCTTAAATTCCAATATTAACCTTGGCCTAAAACGCTTTCTTGATAGTTGTGACAGGATCCACAGGCATAACACCAGACACAAACATCTCTATGACATTCCCCGTGTCCGACTAAACCTTTACAAAAATTCAATGTATTTGAAAGGACCTAAAATCTGGAACACCCTACCTGAAAACTCTAGAACTGCAGACACATTCATCACTTTCAAAACTACAGTTAGAAAACATCTTATCTCCCTGATCCACCCCGACAACTAACTACATGATAACCACCTGGTGGTTCACAATTACACTCACTCACCCACTGACTATAAACACAGAAATACTAATCTTAATCTTAAAATAATGAATCCTAACTAGTCATAAGTTTGCCTATGATACTCCACTATAGACACTTTGTATTGTGCCAAAACAAAAGTATTCACATTGCTAAACTCACAAATTATTATGTAGTTACTTAGCCTTAATACCATAATCTGTAAGGATTTAATGTGAAGAATTAATCTAAGTCTACCCGAAATGCCTAGCCATGCTAGGTGTCCTAGTGGCCCCCTCTGTAATTAGTATCTTATAACATGTAAACCACACAATATCCAAATCCTGTAAACCCCACATTGTAACCCTTATAGAGAATAAACTTGATTTGATTTGATTTGATTATCATACATAGCAGCATATGACCCTGGTGGGTTTAGCACTTAGTTTTGATCATAAAAATAATATCGGCTGAAATATTATCAAAATCTAGCTGGATAAATAAAAAGAATGAGTGTTATCAAAGAGGATAAGTGGAAAGAAGGGAATCATGTTGGAGGATCTCACCTTCAAGGACCATAACATTGTATCAATCTCAGCTGCTAGAAAAATGACAGGATGGATAATGAGAACCTTCAAAACTAGGGAGGCCAAGCCCATGATGACACTCTTCAGGTCGCTTGTTCTATCTAGGCTGGAATATTGCTGCACACTAACAGCACCTTTCAAGGCAGGTGAAATTGCTGACCTAGAAAACGTACAGAGAACTTTCACGGCGCGCATAACGGAGATAAAACACCTCAATTACTAGGAGCGCTTGAGGTTCCTAAACCTGTATTCCCTGGAACGCAGGAGGGAGAGATACATGATTATATACACCTGGAAAATCCTAGAGGGACTAGTACCGAACTTGCACACGAAAATCACTCACAACGAAAGAAAAAGACTTGGCAGACGATGCAACATCCCCCCAATGAAAAGCAGGGGTGTCACTAGCACGTTAAGAGGCAATATAATAAGTGTCAGGGGCCCGAGACTGTTCAACTGCCTCCCAGCATACATAAGGGGGATTACCAATAGACCTCTGGCTGTCTTCAAGCTGGCACTGGACAAGCACCTAAAGTCGGTTCCTGACCAGCCGGGCTGTGGCTCGTACGTTGGATTGCGTGCAGCCAGCAGTAACAGCCTGGTTGATCAGGCTCTGATCCACCAGGAGGCCTGGTCACAGACCGGGCCGCTGGGGCGTTGACCCCGGAACTCTCTCCAGGTAAACTCCAGGTAAACTCCATAATTTATGCACATTTAATCGTTGGTATGTTAATTCACACAATTCAATCATTTTATATTTTTGGCCATATTTTTGGCTTAATACTTTTCCAAAGTGGCCATTTTGGTCAAATTTTCTTTCAGTTTTGGCCATAAGCTGTTGTGTTCATCTGACAACCCTACAATGCTCTCTCAGTAACCCACAGACTATGATAAAGGGAAGTGTTGTTATACTTTCAATTCTTCTCTCTTGTCTTGCAATAATAATAATAATATCTTTATTTGTACAAGTACATGTACAAGGTATACAGTCCTAGTTGACATCAATGACGTACTACCATATAGAAAACTACTTCTTATGCAGAGCATTTCGGGCAGATTAAGTCGGTTTTGTCCCAGGATGCGACCCACACCAGTCGACTAACACCCAGGTACCCATTATTATTGATGGGTGAACATAGACAACCAGTGTAAGGAAACACGCCCAATGTTTCCACCCTTTGCCGAGAATCGAACCCGGACCCTGACCTTGTGAAGCGAGAGCTTTTGCCACCAGGCTACGGGGCACCTCTATGGGTTGACATAGACTTTTGTACTTTCCTGGATGAGGGAGTCCCCGTGAAGAATATTACAGACAGTTTTGGGTGCACTTCACAGTCTGTTCTGAGCCTCAGCTGAGCTGCAAGAAACCTGCCTCATGGCACCACAATCACTATTAAGAGGGGATCTCCAGACCTTTGAAGACTACTCAGTGCACTGATATTCTTCACAAGAGGAAGGTTATGCTAAACTTTACGATTACTGCTTAAAGAAAAAGCATCCTGATGTCCTGAGAGAAGTGGTTATTCACACTGCCAGAGGATCTGAGTATGACATATCACAGGGTTCCAGGAAATCCTGTGTTTTCGAGAGTATGTATAAACGCCCCCACGCGTTTTGTGACAAGTATGTGGGTTGGACCACAGATGATTGAAGGAATATTATGTTCAGTAATGAACCAAAAAAATTTTTGTCATAATGAATGTCTCAACCCGGGTTAGTTATTCAAGGGGCTTTTCAAGGTTTGGGGCTGCCTGGCAGGATGGAGCTGCCTGGTAGGATGGAGGTGCCTGGCAGGATGGAGGTGCCTAGCAGGATGGAGCTGCCTGGCAGGATGGAGCTGCCTGGCAGGATGGAGCTGCCTGGCAGGATGAAGCTGCCTGGCAGGATGGAGCTGCCTGGCAGGATGGAGCTGCCTGGTAGGATGGAGCCGCCTGGCAGCATGGAGCTGCCTGGCAGGATGGAGCTGCCTGGCAGGATGGGGGGCTGCCTGGCAGGATGGAGCTGCCTGGCAGGATGGGGCTGCCTGGCAGATGGAGCTGCCTGGGAGATGGAGCCGCCTGGCAGCATGGAGCTGCCTGGCAGGATGGAAACTGCCTGGCAGGATGGAGCTGCCTGGCAGGAAAGGACTGCCTGGCAGGATGGAGCTGCCTGGGAGGATGGAGCTGCCCCGGCAGGATGGAGCTGCTGGTAGATTTGGGGCTGCCTGGCAGCATGGAGCTGCCTGGCAGATGGAGCTGCTGGCAGGATGGAGGGCCCCCTGGCAGCATGGAGCTGCCTGGCAGGATGGAGCTGCCTGGCAGGATGGAGCTGCCTGGCAGGATGGAGCTGCCTGGCAGGATGGAGCTGCCTGGCAGGATGGAGCTGCCTGGCAGGATGGAGCTGCCTGGCAGGATGGAGCTGCCTGGCAGGATGGAGCTGCCTGGCAGGATGGAGTGCCTGGCGATGGAGCTGCTGGTAATGGAGCCTGCAGCATGGAGGGTGCCTGGCGCATGGAGCTGCGGCAGGATGGAGCCGCCTGGCAGCATGGAGCTGCCTGCAGGATGGAGCTGCCTGGCAGGATGGAGCTGCCTGGCAGGATGGAGCTTTCCTGGCAGGATGGAGTGCCTGGCAGGATGGAGCTGCCTGGCAGGATGGAGTGCCTGGTAGGATGGAGCTGCCCGGGAGCATGGAGCTGCCTGGCACATGGAGCCCGCCTGGCAGGGTGGAGCCGCCTGGCAGGATGGAGCCGCCTGGCAGGATGGAGTGCCTGGCAGGATGGAGCCGCTGCAGGATGGAGCTGCCTGGCAGGATGGAGCGTGGTAGGTGGAGCCCGCCTGGATGGGGCTGCCTGGCAGCATGGAGCTGCCTGGCAAGGGTGGAGCCGCCTGCAGGATGGAGCCGCTGGCAGGATGGAGCCGCCCGGCAGGATGGAGCGCCTGGCAGGATGGAGTGCCTGGCAGATGAGCCGCCTGGGAGGATGGAGTGCCTGCAGGGTGGAGCTGCCTGGCAGGTGGGCGCTGGCAGGATGGAGCCGCCTGGCAGGATGGAGCTGCTGGCAGATGGAGCCGCCTGGCAGGATTGACTGCCTGGCAGGATGGAGCCGCCTGCAGGAGGAGCTGCTGGCAGGATGAGGTGCCTGGCAGGATGGAGGGCCGGGCCCGGCAGGATGGAGTGCTGGCAGGATGGAGGGTGCCTGGCAGGATGGAGCCACCTGGCAGGATGGAGGTGCCTGGCAGGATGGAGGTGCCTGGCAGGATGGAGCCGCCTGGCAGGATGGAGCTGCCTGGCAGGATGGAGCTGCCTGGCAGGATGGAGCCGCCTGGCAGGATGACTGCTGGGAGGATGGAGCTGCCCGGCAGGATGGAGCCGCCTGGCAGGATGGAGCCGCCTGGCAGGATGGAGCTGCCTGGCAGGATGGAGCCGCCTGGCAGGATGGAGCTGCCTGGCAGGATGGAGCCGCCTGGCAGGATGGAGCTGCCTGGCAGGATGGAGGTGCCTGGCAGGATGGAGCCGCCTGGCAGGATGGAGTGCCCGGCGGATGGAGCTCCTGGCAGGATGGAGCGCCTGGCAGGATGGAGGTGCTGGGGAGGATGGGGGTGCCTGGCAGGATGGAAACGGGCCCGGCAGGGTGGAGCTGCCTGGCAAAGGGTGGAGTGCCTGGCAGGATGGAGCCGCCTGGCAGAATGGAGCTGCCCCGGCAGGATGGGCCCTGGCGGATGGAGCTGCCTGGCAGGATGGAGGTGCCTGGCAGGATGGAGCCGCCTGGCAGGATGGAGCTGCCTGGCAGGATGGAGCTGCCTGGCAGGATGGAGCCGCCTGGCAGGATGGAGCTGCCTGGCAGGATGGAGCTGCCTGGCAGGATGGAGCTGCATGGCAGGATGGAGCTGCCTGGCGGATGGAGCCCGCTGGCAGGATTTGGGGCTGCCTGGCAGGATGGAGCCGCCTGGCAGGATGGAGTGCCTGGCAGGATGGAGGTGCCTGGCAGGATGGAGCCGCCTGGCAGGATGGAGCTGCCTGGCAGGATGGAGGTGCCGGCAGGATGGAGCCGCCTGGCAGGATGGAGCCCCCTGGCAGGTGGAGCTGCCTGGCAGATGGAGCCGCCTGGCAGGATGGAGCTGCCTGGCAGGATGGAGCCGCCTGCAGGTGACTGCCTGGCAGGGTGGAGGTGCCTGGCAGGATGGAGCTGCATGGGGAGGATGGAGCCGCCTGGCAGGATGGAGGCCGCCTGGCAGGATGGAGCTGCCTGGCAGGAAGGAGGTGCCTGGCAGGATGGAGCCGCCTGGCAGGATGGAGCTGCCTGGCAGGATGGAGCTGCCTGGCAGGATGGAGCCGCCTGGCAGGATGGGGGCTGCCTGGCAGGATGGAGCTGGCCTGGCAGGATGGAGCCGCCTGGGAGGATGGAGCTGCCTGGCAGGATGGAGCTGCCCGCAGGATGGAGCCGCCTGGGAGGGGTGGAGCGCCTGGCAGGATGGAGCTTGCCCGGCAGGAAAGGAGCCGCCTGGCAGGATGGAGCTGCTGGAGGATGGGCGCCTGGCAGGATGGAGCTGCCTGGCAGGATGGAGCGCTGGCAGGATGGAGGTGCCTGGCAGGATGGAGGTGGCCCGGGCAGGATGGGAGCTGCCTGGCAGGATGGAGCTGCCCGGCAGGATGGAGCCGCCTGGCAGGATGGAGCCGCCTGGCAGGATGGAGCTGCCTGGCAGGATGGAGCCGCCTGGCAGGATGGAGCTGCCTGGCAGGATGGAGGGGCCTGGCAGGATGGAGCTGCCTGGCAGGAGGAGCGCCTGGCAGGATGGGGCTGCCTGGCGGATGGAGGTGCCTGGCAGGATGGAGCTGCCTGGCAGGATGGAGTGCCTGCAGGATGGAGCTGCCTGGCAGGATGGAGCTGCCTGGCAGGATGGAGCTGCCTGGCAGGATTGGAGGTGCCTGGCAGGATGGAGGGTGCCCTGGCAGGATGGAGCTGCCTGGCAGGATGGAGCCGCCTGGCAGGATGGAGGTGCCTGGCAGGAATGGAGGTGCCTAGCAGGATGGAGCCCCCTGGGAGGATGGAGCTGCCCGGCAGGAAAGGAGCTGCCTGGCAGGATGGAGCCGCCTGGCAGGATGGAGCTGCCTGGCAGGATGGAGCCGCCTGGCAGGATGGAGCTGCCTGGCAGGATGGAGGTGCCTGGCAGGATGGAGCCGCCTGGCAGGATGGAGCTGCCTGGCAGGATGGAGCTGCCTGGCAGGATGGAGCCGCCTGGCAGGATGGAGCTTTCCTGGCAGGATGGGGCCTGGCAGATGGAGCTGCATTGCAGGATTGGAGCTCCTGGCAGGATGGAGCCGCCTGGCAGGATGGAGCTGCCTGGCAGGAAGGAGGTGCCCGCAGGGTGGAGCCGCCTGGCAGGATGGAGCTGCATGGCAGGATGGAGCTGCCTGGCAGGATGGAGCCGCCTGGCAGGATGGAGCTGCCTGGCAGGAAGGAGGTGCCTGGCAGGAAGGAGGTGCCTGGCAGGATGGAGCCGCCTGGCAGGATGGAGCTGCCTGGCAGGATGGAGCTGCCTGGCAGGATGGAGCCGCCTGGCAGGATGGAGCTGCCTGGCAGGATGGAGGTGCCTGGCAGGATGGAGCCGCCTGGCAGGATGGAGCTGCATGGCAGGATGGAGCTGCCCGGCAGGATGGAGCCGCCTGGCAGGATGGAGCCGCCTGGCAGGATGGAGCTGCCTGGCAGGATGGAGCCGCCTGGCAGGATGGAGCTGGCTGGCAGGATGGAGCTGCCTGCAGATTTAGCTGCATGGCAGGATGGAGTTTCCTGGCAGGATGGAGCCGCTGGCAGGATGGAGCTGCCTGGCAGAAGGAGGTGCTGCAGGATGGAGCCGCCTGCAGGTGGAGACTTTGGGAGATGGAGCTGCCTGGAAGTTTGGAGCCGTGGCAGGATGGGGCTTGCCTGGCAGGATGGAGCTGCTGGCAGGATGGAGCCGCCCGGCAGGATGGAGCTGCTGCAGGATGGGCTGCCCGAGATGGAGCCGCCTGGAGGATGAGCCGCCGGCAGGATGGAGCTGCCTGCAGGAATGGAGCCGCCTTTCAGGATGAGCTGCCTGGCAGATTGAGCCGCCTGGCAGGATGGAGCTGCCTGGCAGGATTGAGCCGCTGGCAGATGGAGCTGCCTGCAGGATGGAGGTGCCTGGCAGGTGGAGCTCTGGCAGGATGGAGCTGCCGGCAGGGATGGAGCCGCCTGGCAGGTGGAGCCGCCGGCAGGATGGAGTGCCTGGCGGATGGAGCCGCCTGGCAGATGGAGCTTGCCCGGCAGGTGGAGCCGCCCGAGGATGGACTGCCTGGCAGTGGAGCCCGCTGGCAGGATGAGTGCGGCGATTTTTAGGTGCCTGGCCCGGATGGAGCCGCCTGGCAGGAGGGGCTGCCTGGAGGGTGGAGCTGCCTGGAGGATTTGGGGCCGCCTGGCAGATGGAGGTGCCTGGCAGGATGGAGGTGCCTGCAGTGGGCCGCCTGGCAGGATGGAGAGCTGCCTGGCAGGTGGAGTGCTGGAGGTGGAGCCCCTGGCAGGATGGAGCTCCTGGCAGGATGGAGCCGCCTTTGGGAGGATGGAGTGCCTGGCAGGATGGAGGTGCCCGGCAGGATGGAGCCCCCTGGCGGTGGAGCTGCCTGGCAGGATGGAGCTGCTGGCAGGATGGGCCCCCTGGAGGATGGAGCTGCCTGGAGGATGGGAGTGCCTGGAGGTGGAGCTGCTGGCAGGTGGAGCTGCCGGAGGATGGAGCCCCCGGCAGGGTGGGCTGCCTGGCAGGAAGGAGGGTGCCGGCAGGGTGGGCCGCCTGGCGGATGGAGCTGCCTGGGGGATGGGCTGCCTGGAGGATGGAGGGGCCCCCTGGCAGGATGGAGCGCCGGCAGGGGGGCGCTGGGAGGTGGAGCCGCCCGGCGGATGGGGCTGCTGGCGGTGGAGTCCCCGGGAGGTGGGCCGCCCGGCAGGATGGAGCCGCCTTGGCAGGAGGAGCTGCCGGGAGGATGGGCCGCCCGGCAGGATGGAGTGCCTGGAGGTGGAGCCGTTGGCTATGGATTGCTGGGGGATGGAGCTGCCTGGGGGATGGAGCGTGGCAGGTGGAGTGCCTGGGGAGGATGGAGCCGCCTGGCAGGGTGGATGCCTGGCAGGGAAGGATTTTCCCGGGGGAGGATGGACCGCCGGGGGGGATGGGTGCCTGGCAGGGTGGGGCTGCCTGGCGGATGGAGCCCCCTGGCAGGATGGGCGCCTGGCAGGGGTGGAGCTGCCCGGCAGGGTGGAGCCCCCCCTGGGCAGGATGGGCTGCCTGGCGGATGGGGCTGCCCGGCAGGTGGGGCCGCCTGGCAGGGGGAGCCGCCTGGCAGGATGGGGCTTTCCCGGCAGATGGGCGCCCGGCAGGATGGAGTGCCCGGCGGATGGAGCCGCCTGGCGGGTGGAGGTGCCCGGCAGGATGGAGGGGCCGGCGGATGGACCCCCTGGCGGGTGGAGTGTGCAGGATTTAGCTGCCCCGGCAGGAAGGAGCCGCCTGGCAGGGGTGGAGCTGCCTGGCGGATGGGGGCCTGGCAGGTGGAGCCGCCTGGCGGATGGGGTGCCGGCGGAGGAGCTGCCTGGCAGGATGGAGCTGCCTGGCAGGATGGGCCGCCTGGGGTGGTGCCCGGGGGAGGATGGGGCGCTTGGCGGTGGAGTGCCTGGGAGGATGGAGCTGTGGCAGGAGGAGGCTGGCAGGAGGAGCTGCCTGGCAGGATGAAGCCGCCCGGGAGGATGGAGCTGCCCGGCAGGATGGAGCCCCCCTTGGCAGGTTGGGCCGCCTGCAGGAGGAGCTGCCCGGCGGGTGGGCTGCCTGGCAGGGTGGAGCCGCCCGGCAGGATGGAGGCCCGGGAGGATGGGGCCGCCCGGCAGGGTGGAGCTGCCTGCAGGATGGAGGGGCCGGCAGGATGGGGTGCCTGACAGGGTGGAGCGCCTGGCAGGGAGGGGGCCCCTGCAGGTGGACTGCCTGGCAGGATGGAGCTGCCTGGAGGATGGAGGGCCTGGCAGGATGGAGGGGGCCGGCAGGATGGAGCACCTGGAGGATGGAGCCGCCCGGCAGGATGGCTGCCTGGCAGGATGGAGCCGCCTGGCAGGTGGAGCCCCCTGGGGGTGGAGCGCTGGGAGGATGGAGCTGCCTGTCAAAGGACTGCCTGGGGATGGAGCTGCCTGGCAGGATGGAGCTGCCTGGCGGATGGAGCTGCCCGGCGGGTTTGGGCGCCCGGAAGGTGGGCTGCCCGGCGGATGGGGCTGCCGGCAGGATGGGGCCGCCGGCAGGATGGAGCCGCCGGCAGGTGGAGCTGCTGGGGGGATGGAGCCGCCCGGCAGGATAAGCAGCCTGGCAGGATGGGGGTGCCTGGCAGGATGGAGCCGCCTGGCAGGGTGGGCTGCCTGGAGGATGGAGCTGCCGGAAAGGATGGAGCTGCCTGGAGGGGTGGAGCTCCGGGGAGGATGGAGTCCTGGTAGGATGGGGCTGCCCGGCAGGATGGAGCTGCCTGGCAGATGGAGCCGCCCGGCGGATGGAGCTCCGGTAGGATGGAGCTCCGGCAGATGGGGCTGCCCTGGTGGATGGAGGTGCCGGCGGATGGGCAGCCTGAGGATGGAGCCGCCTGGCAGGATGGGGCTGCCTGGAGGTGGGCGCCTGGTAGGATGGAGCTGCCTGGCAGGGTGGGGCCCCCTGGCGGAGGAGGGTGCCTGGGAGGGTGGAGCTGCCCGGCAGGATGGAGCCCCCTGGCGGATGGAGGCCGGTAGGTGGAGCTTCCTGGCAGGATGGGGCCGCCCCGGCAGGATGGAGCGCCCGGTAGGATGGAGCTCCCCCGGAGGTGGAGCGCTGGCAGGTGGAGCTGCCTGGCAGGTGGAGTGCCTGGTAGGGGAGCGCCGGCGGGGGGCCCCTCAGGAGGGCTCCTGGTAGGGGGAGCGCCTGGGGGATGGACTCCGGAGGGGGAGGCCTGCGGATGGAGCTGCCTGGTGGTGGAGCTGCCGGCAGGAGGGGTCCGGTAGGTTGGGGGTCCCGGGGGAGGAGCGCCTGGGAGGATGGGGCCGCCTGGCAGGATGGGCTGCCCGGCGGCTGGAGCTGCCCGAAAGGAGGATTGCCCGGCAGGATGGAGCTGCCTGGGAGGGTGGAGTTTCCTGTCAGGAGGAGCTGCCCGGCAGGAGGAGCCCCTGGCAGGATGGGAGCTGCCTGTGGATGGAGCTGCCTGCAGAGGAGCTGCCTGGCAGGATGGAGGCCTGCAGGATGGAGCTCCTGGAGGATGGGGCTGCCTGGAGGATGGAGCTGCCTGGCAGGATGGAGCCCCCTGGTAGGATGGAGCTGCCCGTCGGATGGAGCTGCCTGGAAAGGGTGGAAAAGCCCGGGAGGATGGAGTGCCTGTAGGATGGGCTGCTGGGAGGATGGAGCTGCCTGGCAGGGGGCCCCCCGGCAGGATGGAGCGCCCGGCAGGGTGGAGCTGCCGGGGGAGGAGCTGCCTGGCAGGATGAGGGTGCCTGGCAGGATGGAGCCGCCGGGGGATGGAGCTGCCCGCAGGTGGAGCTGCCTGGCAGATGGAACTGCCTGGCAGGATGGGGCGCCTGTCAGGATGGAGCTGCCTCAGGGTGGGCTGCCTGCGGATGGATCCTGGCAGGTGGACGCCTGTCAAAGCTCCAAATGCACAATTTGCTCAGGTCTAAGAAATTTATGGGGTTTATGTTTCGACTTTTTTTTTGAATTTAATATTTTTTCCAGAAATGTTAAATAAAAAACAAAATCAAAAAGTCGAAGAAAAACACGTGGTTTTTTTTTACTTTCTAAGTTCCCTTTGAAACTTTTCAATTGTTTTTGTGTTTCATTCATATTTTTGAAACTTACTTTTGCACCAAAAAAATGAAATGAGGAACTTAAGACGAAAAAATAGAAAACTTTAATAAACCCCCTAAAAAAAAAAACGAAATTTTTTTTTTCGTTCAAAATGTAAAAAAAAATAAATTTTATACATTAGTAATAATAAAAATAAATGTGCCCAAAATAATACATAATAAGAATACTATTAAAATGCCATATTTTACTTAAAACTAATATTACCTGGAGTTTACCTGGAGAGAGTTCCGGGGGTCAACGCCCCCGCGGCCCGGTCTGTGACCAGGCCTCCTGGTGGATCAGAGCCTGATCAACCAGGCTGTTGCTGCTGGCTGCACGTAAACCAACGTACGAGCCACAGCCCGGCTGGTCAGGAACCGACTTTAGGTGCTTGTCCAGTGCCAGCTTGAAGACTGCCAGGGGTCTGTTGGTAATCCCCCTTATGTATGCTGGGAGGCAGTTGAACAGTCTCAGGCCCCTGACACTTATTGTATGGTCTCTTAACGTGCTAGTGACACCCCTGCAGAGGTTTCAGAATTTTTTGAGTGTCTGTCACTTTTATGGATATGACAACACTTCCGGGCGCACTGAGCGCCCAGGCGAGGCGCTGTAGCCAGGAACAGTGACCCTCGAAGGACTTACTGATCTTGCTGGAGATTTTAAGGGCAACTGACAGCTTTCACTAAGCAAGTCCTGCTTACCGATGTGTAGAGCAGTGCTTAGAGTTTGATGACAAAAGGAAAGGAAATTGGAGTTCCCTTTGCAAATGGAAACAGGAACAAAATGATCCTAAACAGGACTTTACCTAAGTCCCAGCAACGCGGGACACTGGCTTCCCACCAAAACCATGAAATATTCACAGAACAGAAAGCTGGAGTTGAATGGTGCCCCTCCTTGAATATACATAGCAACAGGCAGAATAAGATGAAGTCAAGCATTCCAATGAGAATGAAGGAAAATTTGTCACCGTTCCTCAGGCTAGCAAAATATCCACACTCCGTTCGATCCCTCCCATTCTTTTCGTAGTTGTAAATAATAGGGTTGTTATGGGCCACCAAACCTAACACACTATTAAGTCCTGATTCTTGGATGTCCGGGAAAAGTATATCACCTAAATATGGGCAGGAAATATAAAGGAAGCAAAGTTTCCTGCAGACAGAAAGATACGGACAAGTTCCCAACGGCAGAGCCAAATATCTCACTTCCTGAATGAGCACATCTCTACGCTATTAGTGCCAGCATGGAAATCCTCTTCCTCCATTCTTTTTTCTTCTTATCGGGGTGTTTACAGAGCCCACTGTAATCTTTTGACTACCCCCCACAGGATGGGTATGGGGTGCATAATAAACATATTAAACTAATTATAGTGCCACCATGCCATATTGAGTTCTCCTAATAGCCTGGGAAAAAACCTCATTCCAGAGTGGAAGTAAAGACTTGTGAGGATGTATTATAAGTCCCCTATGCATCACGAGGCCAACAAGAAGGTGCATGTATGAGTCGGGATTTCCTGGCAATCAGCAGGGTTGAACTCTTCCCCATTAAGAAGTGGTGGGGTCAAGGACAGCACCCCAAACTGGCACAAGGCCGTGCATTTGATTAGTCTAGGGTAAAAAATCATAGAGTTTATTTGATAAATTATTATTATGTGAGTAAATTTCCTTCTAGAGCAGAGGCACAGTCATTGGCCTCCACTCCAGAACAACAGATATTAGAGCCAGCAAGCAGAACCCCCCATAAATTCCATCAATATAACGACATTTATCTTTGCAAACATACAGGGTCTAAAGCCGTCAACAAACAACGTATTTCCTCTTACATCAAGGGACTGCTCACGGAGTCAAATGCAATGTTTGCAGTATTCACAGAGACCCACATAAAGGTTCATTTTGACAACGAAATATAGATTCCAGGTTATAACCTATTCAGATGCGACAGACTAAACAGGCAACAAGAGGGGGGTTGGACTGTATGTCACAGAGTCGCTCATTTGCACAGAATTACTAAACACCTCAAATGATGTAGTTGAAGTTTTAGTGGTAAAGACTGAAAACCAAAACCTTGTTGTTGCGGTTGTATACAAGCCTCTGGAAGCAACTTCCCAACAAATCTGGGAGGAGCTTTTGAAAATTGACCACTGTCTGGAAAATCTCCTAACTCATGCCCTAAACAACTTGTTGCTGGGAGATTTCAACTTGAGACACCTAAAATGGAGGAGTGTAGCAAATAATATTTTAGCAGAGATCACCCCAGGAGGCAGCACACATAAAAACTAACACACACACAAGAACTATTATATCTCTGCACCAATTTCACCTTAAATCAGCAAATATTAGAGCCTACAAGACTAGAAAATATGCTGGACCTGATCTTCACTAACAATGGCGATCTGATACGTAATATAACCGTATCAAAGACTACACACTCAGATCACAGCATAATGGGGGTACAGACATGTATGCACAGGGCTGCTGACCAGCAAATTGTGATCAGTCATGAGGGTGTCTTCACAAAATTCAACTTCAGTAACAAAAACATACAATGAGAACAAGTCAACCATGTCGTAAATGAAACAAGCTGGGAAGATATCCTATACAACATGGATCCGAATCCTTGCCTAGAAAAAATAAACTCTGTGGTCCTTGAGATCTGCTCAAGGCACATTATATTAAGACAGAGAAAGAGAAGATGTAAACTAGAAAGAGAGAGATGCTCCCTATACAGACGAAGGTGAAGAATCACAGAGCTGCTGAGAGGGGCCAATATATCTGGAATACAAGGGGAAGAACTGATCAATGAAATTGCAAATATGGAACTTAAGCTGAAGGAATCTTACAGGAGACAAGAATCGCAGGAAGAACTAAAAGCCATAAAGGAAATTGAAAAAAAAAATACTTCTTCTCTTATACCAAATCTAAGGGAAAAACAGTATCCAGTATTGGGGCCTTAGGCGAGATGAGACATAGACAGATGACAGCCAAGAAATGAGTGATATATATACTAAAGTCTCAATACGACTCAGTGTTCAGCGAGCCACTACCCAGACTAAGAGTCGACAATCCAAATGAATTTTTTATGATTGAGACCCAAAATCTGGTCATCTCAAAAATCCATGCACTCTACCCCAGGCCCAGACTCATGGATCTCCGTGTTCATCAAGAACTGCAAGAAGCCCCTGTCGCATACCTTCAGCATTCTATGGAGAGGTAGCATGGACACAGGGGTCATCCCACACTCACTAAAAAAATCAGACATAGCCCCACTCTTCAAAGGTGGCAGTAAAGCAATGGCAAAGAACGACAGACTGATAGCACTAACATCCCTTATCATAAAAATCTTTGAAAGGGTTCTAAGAAGGAAGATTATCATCCACCTAGATACCCATCAATTACACAACCCAGGACAACACGGGTTTAGAGCAGGTCGTTCCTGCCTGTCTCAGCTACTGGATCACTATGACAAGATCCTGGATGCTGTAGAGGATAAACAAAATACAGATGTAGTATACACAGAATTTGCAAAAGCTTTCGACAAGTGTGACTTTGGTGTAATAGCACACAAAATACATGATAAAGGAATAACAGGAAAAGTTGGTAGATGGATCTATAACTTCCTGACAAATAGAACACAAAGAGTAATAGTAAACAAAGTAAGTCTGAGGCAACTATGGTGAAAAGCTCTGTTCCACAAGGCACAGTACTCGCTCCCGTCCTATTCCTCATCCTCATTTCTGACATAGACAGAGATGTAAGCCATAGCTCCGTCTCTTCCTTTGCAGATGACACCATAATTGAAATGACAGTGAGCATCGAAGACACCGCAAGATTACAATCGGACATCAGCCAGTCTTCAAATGGGCCACCCAAAACAACATGAAGTTTAACGAAAAGAAATTTCAAGTACTCAGATATGGAAAACTTGAAAAAATTAAAACTGTATCAGAGTAAACAACAAAATAAAATAGAGCGAAAAAGTAATGTGAAGGACCTCGCCTTCAAAGGTCACAACAATATATCTACCGTATTTTCTAGAAATATGAGAACCTACAAAACTAGGGATGGCAAGCCGATGATGATTCTCTTCAAATCACTTGTTCGAGTGTTCGCATTGTTATTAGGAGTGTTCGCATCGTTATTGGGCCGTGCGGACGTGCTGCGCAGTCGCTCCTGATTGAGTTGGCTTTTGCGCAGTGTTGACGTGTACTTAGCTCTGTGAAGACCTGTTTGCGCGCTCTCTATGAATTGAAGCAAGATGCCCTCCATCGAGCAACTTTACCAACAGCTTAAGGAAGAATGTAGGATGGCGAAGTTGGAGATTCGGCGACTGACCGAGGAAAACAAGAAGATTCGTAGTAGTCCTCCTGTTTTGAGTCCTCAGGTCAAGAAGGGAAACTGGTCAGTGGCTGGACAGCAGGGAACGAAGTTGACGATCAAGAGGACGAATGGAAAGGTAGAAACGATGAAGAAGAAAGAGACTGCCGTGGAAACTGTTGTGGAAACATCTAATACATTCTCCGTGCTACCCGACGAATGTGAGTCGACTACTGGGAACATCACGACGAACGACATTAAGGAAGGTAAGAATATTGTTGTTGTTGGGGATAGCCAAGTTAGGTATATGGATAGGGCGTTCTGCTTGAAGGACAGGAGTAGGAGACAGAGAGTTTGCTTTCCTGGGGCTGGGATGGAGGATATTGTTAGCCGTCTGGATGACATCATAAGAGGTAATGGGAGCAATCCTATTATCTGTCTCAGTGCTGGAGGCAAAGATGTTGGCAGACGTAGGAGTGAAGACCTGATTAGCAGGTATAGGTCAGCAATAGAAATAATTAGGAGTAAGGGTGGGAACCCTGTCATATGTGGTATTTTGCCAAGGAGAGGAGTTGGAAATGAATGGTTGTCCAGGGCAATTGGTGTCAATTGCTGGCTGGACAAATTCTGTAAGGAAAATGCGGTAACATTCATTCAATGGAAATAAGTCACTCTGTCTGACTTTTTTGGGTTATCCTAGGTTCTCTACACATATGCTGCTATGTATGATAATTCTATGTAACTGTATTTGTGTATACCTGAATAAACTTACTTACTGACAACTGGGACCTCTTCTATGGCAGAAATGACATGTATGCCACGGATGAGGTTCACTTATCTAGGTCTGGGGTGGTAGCACTGGCAACTGCAGTGGAGGGAGCAGTTAGGACTTTAAACTAGGAATAGCTAGTGGTATGGGTTTTGGCAGGAAAACAGTGAAGTCCCAGTGTAGTAATATTACGAGTTCTAGGGGAACTAGTAATAAGCAGAACGAGGTAGATATTGAAAAGCCAGGGACTTTGGGTGATAAGGACAGTAATAGGTTTAGTAGAAAAACAGAAATGAGCAGGAAGGGTAAAGAGAAAGGAGAGTCTTTCAATGTTTATTATGCTAATTGCCGTAGTGCTAGGAATAAGATGGACGAGTTGAGATTAGTTGCTAGTGCAGGTAACATTGATGTATTTGCCTTAAATGAGACGTGGTTTAATTCAAAAAGTCGGGACATGCCTCCGGAATGTCATATTCAGGGTTTTAAATTGTTCCAAGTAGATAGAAGTATCGGGAAGGGGGGTGGGGTGGCATTGTATGTCCGAGATCGCTTGAACACATACAGAGTCTGTTTGGATAGAATTTTCAGAGGGGCATGAAAAACTGATTTTAGGAGGTGATATACCGTCCCCCAAACTTAGATAGGGACCAAGGGAGACTACTATGGGAGGAAATTGTTAAGGCCACAAGGCACGATAATGTAGTAATTCTAGGAGACTTTAACTTTAGTCATATTGATTGGAATTTCTTGACTGGGAATTTAGAATCATACGGGCTTCTTAGAAGTAGTTCAGGATTGTTTTTTGAAGCAGTTTGTGACAGAACCCACAAGGGGAAATAACCTGCTTGACTTAGTTATGGCAAACAATGAATCCCTTGTTAATAATTTAGAAATTTCAGAGGAACTGGGTGCTAGCGACCACAAATCAATTACATTTAGCATTGAATGGAAGTACGATAGTAGCGATAACTCAGTAACAGTCCCAGATTTTCGCTTAGCAGATTACGATGGGCTTAGAGAACACTTATCATCTGTTGACTGGGGTAACGAAGTGAGCTATCAATATGACAGTTTTTCTGAACACTATACATGCTGCTCAAAAGAACGTTTATTTCCCATATAAAGAAATTAGATCAAATAGAAATGACCCAAATGGATGAATAATAGGCTCAAATATCTACTAGGGCATAAGAAAGGAATTTATAGGCGTATCAAAAGAGGTGAGGGTCATCTTATGAATCAGTATATTGACATTAAGAGGGACATTAAAAAGGGGGGTAAGAAAAGCTAAAAGGGACTATGAAATTAAAGTTGCTAGGGATTCTAAAACTAACCCAAAAAAGTTTTTTCCAGGTCTATAGAATAAAAGTTAGAGATAAGATAGGTCCCCTTAAAAATAACTATGGGCACCTTACTGACAAAGAGAATGAAATGTGCTCAATTTTTAATAATTATTTTCTCTCAGTTTTTACACAGGAAGACACTAACAATATTTTCCCGTAATTAATTTTTATAGTGGGCTAGAAGAAGATAAATTATGTAACATCACAGTCACTAGTGAAATGGTTGTGAAGCAGATAGACAGGCTGAAGCAAAATAAGTCGCCGGGTCCTGATGAGGTTTTTTCAAGGGTTCTTAAGGAATGCAAAATGGAACTCTGTGAACCATTAACTAATATTTTTAATTTATCTCTTCAAACAGGTGTAGTGTCTGATATTGGAGATGGCTAATGTAATTCCTATTTTTAAAACAGGGGGCAAGTCGTTACCGTCAAATTACCGCCCAATAAGCCTGACCTCAATTGTAGGCAAATTACTAGAGTCAATTATAGCTGAGATTATAAGAAGCCATCTCGATAAGCATAGCTTGATTAATGATACTCAGCATGGATTCACAAGAGGCCGGTCTTGTCTAACTAATTTATTAACTTTCTTCAGTAAAGCTTTTGAGGCTGTTGACCACGATAAAGAATTTGATATTATTTACTTAGATTTTAGTAAGGCTTTTGATAGAGTTCCCGCACCATAGACTGTTAAAGAAAGTGGCAGCTCATGGCATTGGGGGAAAAGTGCTCTCGTGGATCGAGTCATGGCTCACTGACGGGAAGCAGAGAGTGTCCATAAATGGGGTTAAATCCGAGTGGGGATCTGTAACAAGTGGCATTCCACAGGGAATCAGTCTTGGGCCCGTTGTTGTTTATAATATATATCAATGATCTTGATGAGGGAATTACTAGTGATATGAGCAAATTCGCCTATGACACAAAGATAGGTAGGTTAATTGATTCAAACGTAGATGTTATGGAACTTCAGGAGGATTTAAACAAACTCTATTCTTGGTCAGAAAAGTGGCAGATGCAGTTCAATGTAGATAAATGCAAGGTTCTGAAGCTTGGGAGTGCCCATAACCCTAGTACTTATAAGTTAAATGATGTAGAACTTAACCATAAAGATTGCGAAAAGGACTTGGGGGTTATGGTGAGCAGCAACCTTAAACCAAGACAGCAATGCCTAAGCGTACGTAATAAGGCAAATAGATTACTGGGATTTATATCAAGAAGTATAAGCAACAGAAGTCCAGAGGTCATACTGCAGCTTTATACATCATTAGTAAGGCCTCACTTAGATTATGCAGCTCAGTTCTGGTCTCCATATTACAGAATGGACATAAATTCGTTAGAAAACATTCAGCGTAGGATGACTAAATTAATACATAGCATTAGAAATCTTCCTTATGAAGAAAGATTGAAGACTCTTAAGTACATTCACTTGTTAGACGAAGAATGAGGGGAGACCTGATCGAAGTGTATAAGTGGAAGATAGGTATTAATAAAGGGGATATTAATAAGGTCTTGAGGATGTCTCTCCAAGAGAGAACCCGCAGTAATGGATTTAAATTAGATAAGTTTAGATTTAGAAAGGACATAGGAAAGTATTGGTTTGGAAATAGGGTAGTTGATGAGTGGAACAGTCTACCTAGTTGGGTTATTGAGGCTGGGACTTTGGGTAGTTTCAAATCTAGGTTGGATAAGTACATGAGTGGGAGGGGTTGGATTTGAGTGGGACTTTCACATCAGAGCTTATTTCTTGGGTGGCATTGAAAATTGGGTTGGGCAAATGTTTTGTTAGTGGGATGAATTGTAAAGGACCTGTCTAGTATGGGCCAACAGGCCTGCTGCAGTGTTCCTCCTTTCTTATGTTCTTATGTTTGTTCTCTTTAGGCAGGAATACTGCTATACACTAACGACCCCCTTTAAGTCAGGCGAAATTGCTGACCTGGAGAGTGTACAAAGAATTTTCATGGCACATATAAGTAGGATAAGGCACCTAAATTACTGGGAACGGTTGAAGTCCCTTGATTTGTATTCCCTGAATGCAGGCGAGAAAGATACGTGATAATATACACTCTGAAAATACTAGAGGGACTAGTACCAAATCTGTAAATGAAAATCACTCCATGCAAAAGCAAAAGGCTTGGCAGGAATTGCAACATATCCCCGATGAAAAACAGAGGAGCCACGAGTATGGGAAGAGACGACACAATATGTGTCAGAAGATTGTACAACTGCTTACTACCATATATAAGGGGGATTACATTACAATAGACCCCTGGCTGTGGTTTGTACGTCGGTTTACGTGCAGCCAGCAGTAATAGCCTAGTTGATCAGGCCCTGTTCCACCACAAGGCCTGGTCACAGACCAGGCCGCTGAGGCGTTGACCCCCCAAAACCCTCTTTAGGTATACTCTAAGTATTGGGTGTTGGAAGAGGTGGGGGATTAAAAGATAAAGAATCTAACACAAAGTGGGACTAGTCACAGATGGTTTTTGCTGATGACACTGTGCTTTTGGGAGATTCTGAAGAAAAGTTACAGAGGCTGGTGGAAGAGGTTGGTAGGATATGTAAAAGAAGGAAATTAAAAGTAACATAGGAAAGAGTAAAGTGATTAGGATAACAAAAAAATTTAGATAATTAAAGACTGGATATCAGGCTGGAGGGAGGTAGTATGGAGCAGGTGAATGTATTCAGATATTTGGGAGTAGATTTGAAAGCAGATGGATCTATGAAAGACAAGGTGAATTATAAAAGTGATGAGAGGGAAAAAGGTGAGTGGTGCACTGAGGAGTTTGTGGAGATATAGAACATTATCCATGGAAGTAAAGAGAGGAATGTATGAGAGGATAGTTATACCGATACTCTTATATGGGTATGAAGCATGGGAAGTGAATGTTGCAACAGGGAGAAAGCTGGAGGCAGTGGAAATATCGTGTTTGAGGGCAATGTGTGGTGTGAATGTAATGCAGAGAATCCGTAGTTTGGAAATTAGGATGAGGTGTGGGGTTACTAAAAGTATTATCCAGAGGGCAGAGGAGAGGCTGTTAAGGTGGTTCAGCCATATAGAGAGGATGAAAAGAAATATAAGGCCTTGGAGAGTGTATAAATCTGTAGTGGAAGGAAGGCGAGGTAGAGGTCGGCCTTGGAAAGGTTGGAGAGAGGGGGGGGGGTAAAGGAGGTTTTGTGTGCGAGGGGATTGGACTTCCAGCAAATGTGCGTGAATGTGTTAGACAGGAGCGAGTGGAGACAAATAGTTTTCATGACTTGATGTGCTATTGGAGTGTGAGCAAGGTAACATTTATGAAGGGATTCAAGGAAGCTGACAAGGCCGACTTGAGTCGTGGAGGTGGGAAGTACAGTTCCTGCACTCTGAAGGAGGGATGTTAATATTAGTTTTATAACTGTAATGTAGGCACATCTTTGGCAAGACAGTGATCGAGTGAATGATGATGAAAGTGTTTCTTCTTTTTCGGGTCACCCTGCCTTGGTGGGAAACTGCCGATGTATTAATAAAAAAATTAGTAATTGTGATACAGTTGACCATTTTTCACTTAGTATCTAGATACTGTACTAATTATCTTGTCCAGCTGAAACATTCTGTATTGCATGTACAGGTCCTGTATATTTGCTTAGGTCCTTACATGGAAATTACTGAGAATGTATAGGTCAGTAATAATACCCAAGGGCGGTTCCAGACTGTGTATACAGAAGGGGCTCAGGGGGTAGCAGTCTGGCTGGAAGGGGGCTGTTGGCCCTGTCTTGAAGCTGAGTAATTATATTTATTAGGGGCTGGTGAAGATTACTGGAGGCTTCAGTCCCCCCATTGCCTCTCCTTGGCCCAGCCACTGAGGCCACAGTTAGTAAGTAAGTAAGTAAGTAAGTTTATTCAGGTATACACAAATACAGTTACATAGAATTATCATACATAGCAGCATATGTGTAGAGAACCTAGGATAACCCAAAAAAGTCAGACAGAGTGACTTATTTCCATTAGTGACAACTTAAGTTTTGTCCACTGTCAGGGATACAGTTCCATGTAGTGATCTTTTGTTTTTTAAGAGGAATGTACAACCTGGCTGGGGAACACCAGCGGATGCTGAGCCTGTGACAGGTCATCTGGTTAAGACCATTGTCAAGAGACACTGATGCTTCCTCACGAATAAACCACCACCGCCTGGTAATATTTTACGAACATTGGGCATAGAATCCAGTGATACAGTAACTCGCTCCTTTCCTTTTCCTCATCCTCATATCTGACACAGACAGAGATGTAAGCCACAGCACCGTGTCCTCCTTCGCTGATGATACCAAAATTTGCAAGAAATCAGTGTCATCCATCGAGGACAGTGCAAATCTCCAAGCGGATGTTAACCAAGTCTTTCAATAGGTGTCAGAAAACAATATGAAGTTCAATGAAGGCAAATTTCAATTCCTCCAATATGGAAAACTCTGATATGAAAAACGCTATGGAAACTGGATCGGAGTATAAAACAAATTCCAACACACAATAGAGCGAGAAACTAATATGAAGGATCTGGGAGTGATAATATCAGAGGATCTCACTTTCAAAGATCACAGCAATGTATCTACCACATCTGCTAGGAAAATGGCAGGATAGATAATGAGAACCTTCAGAACTAAGGGTACCAAGCCAATGATGACTTTCTTCAAATCGCTTGTTCTCTTGAGGCTGGAATATTGATGCACATTAGCAGCCACTTGCAAGGCAGACGAAATTAAAGACCTTGAGAATATATATAGAACTTTCATTGCACATGTAAGTATAATAAAGCACCTAAATTACTAGGAACGGTTGAATTCCCTTCACCTGTAATCCCTGTAATGCAGGTGAGAAAGAGACATGATATGCAGTTGTAAAATCCTAGAGGGACTAGTCTCAGATTTGCACACGGAAATCACTCCCTACGAAAGCAAAAGATTCATAAGGGGCGCCATGAGTACACTAAGAGACAGCACAATAAGTATCAGGGGCCCAAGACTTCAAGTGCCTCCCAGCATACATAAGAGGGATTACCAATAAACCCCTGACTGTCTTCAAGAGTGAGTTGGATAGGCACCTAAAATCAGTACCTGACCAGCCGGGCTGTGGTCCGCAAGTCGGTTTGCATGAGGCCTGCAGCAAACACCTGGTTAATCAGGGGCCCCGATCCACAGAATACCTGAACTCAGACCCGGGGGCCCCAGGGGGGTTTACCCCCGAACAACCCCCCCCCCAGGTATATTTTAGCCATCTGTCTGGAAAAAAAATTTTTCATACTTTGCAATTTACAAAAAGTTGGCACGTAATTTTTTAGCACTGTTAGTGTTGTTTTGGGTTTCACAAGCACACCCAGGTGCGGGGAAAATTGTTAGTGTTTTTGGTATACACAAGCACATCCCAGGGGCGGGAAAATTGTTAGTGTTGTTTGTGGGGGATACACAAGCACACCCAGGTGCGGAACTTGTTAGGTTGTTTGTGTATACCAAGCACATCCCAGGCGGAACATTGTTAGTGTTGTTTTTTGTATACACAAGCAGCATCCCAGGTGCGGACATTGTAGTGTTTGTTTGTGTTACACAAACAGCACCCCCCGTGCGGAACATTGTTAGTGTTTTTTGTGTAAACAAGCACTCCCCGGGGCGGGAAAATTGTTAGTGTTTTTTTGTGTATACCAACAGCATCCCAGGTGGGAACATTGTTAGTCTTGTTTGTGTATAACAACAGCATCCCCGGGGCGGAACATTGTTAGTGTTGTTTTGATACACAAGAGCATACCAGGTTTCGGAACAATTTTAGTGTTTTTTTGTATACACAAGCCATCCCAGGGGCGGAACATTGAGTTTGCTTGGTTTTACACAAACCCCAAACCCCAGGGGCGGACATTGTTATGTTTTTTGTGTAACACAAGCAGCATCCCAGGGCGGAACATTGTTATGTTTTTGTGTATACACCACACATCCCCGGTGCGGAACATTGTTATGTTGTTTGTAAACACCACAGCATTCCCCCCGGGGCGGAAAATTGTTAGTGTTGTTTTTGATCCCCAAGCAGCAACCGGGGCGGAACATTGTTAGTGTTGTTTGGTTTTTACACAGCACAACCCCCAGGTGCGAAATTGTTATTTGTTTTTTTAACACAAGCAGCATCCCAGTGCGGAACATTGTTAGTGTTTTTTTGTGTATACACAACCGCACCCGGGGGCGGAACAAAAAAGGGTTTTGTTTTTGTGTATACACAAGCAGCATTTCCCCGGGGCGGGAACATTGTATGTTTTTTTGTGTATAAAAAACAGCATCCCCGGGGCGGAAATTTTAGTTTGTCTGTGTATACACAAGCAGCATCTCAAGTGCGGAAAATTGTTAGTTTGTTTGTGATACACCAACATCCCGGTGCGGGACATTTTATGTTGTTTGGTATCACAAGCACATCCCCCGGTGCGGAAAAATTGTTAGTGTTTTTTTTGTATACACCACAGCATCCCAGGGCAGAACATTTTTATGTTGTTTGGTATACACAAGCAGCATACCAGGGGGGGGGAAAATTGTTTTTGGGTTTTTTTTTTTTGAAAACACAAGCGCACCCAGGGGCGGGAAAAGTTAGGTTTTTGTGTAAACAAGCAAATCCCAGGTGCGGGAAAATTGTTAGTGTTGTTTGTGTATACACAAGCAGCATCCCAGGTGCGGAACAGTTATGTTGTTTTTTAACACGCAGCATCCCAGGTGCAAAAAATTTTAGGTTGTTTGTGTATACACAACACACCCAGGTGCGGAACATTGTTAGGTTGTTTGTGTTACCAAGCACATCCCAGGTGCGGGAAAATTTTAGTGTTGTTTTGGGTTTCCAAAAAAGCATCCCAGGGCGGAACATTTTGTGTTTCTGGTATAAAACAAGCAGCATCCCAGGTGCGGAACATTGTTAGTGTTTTTGTGTATACACAACACATCCCATGCGGAACATTTTTAGTGTTTTTTTGTAACACAAGCACATCCCCGGTGCGGAACATTTTTTAGTGTTTTTTGATACACAAAAGCACATCCCAGGTGCGGAACATTGTTAGTTTGTTTGGGGTAAAAAACAAGCAGCACCCAGTCGGAACATTGTTAGTGTTTTTTGTGTATACACAAGCAGCATCCCAGGTGCGGGGAAAATTGTTAGCCCCTTTTTTGTGTAACACAACAGCACCCAGGTGCGGAAAATTGTTAGGTTGTTTGTGTATACAGAAGCACACCCAGTTTTGGAACATTTTTAGTGTTGTTTTTTGTATACACAAACAGCACCCCGGGGCGGGAAAATTGTTATTGTTGTTTGGTATACAGAAACAGCACCCAGGGGCGAACATTGTTAGTGTTTTTTTGGTTTTTACACAACAGCATCCCAGGTTCGGGAAAATTGTTAGTTTGTTTGTGTAACACAACACACCCAGGTGTGGAACATTGTTAGTCTTTTTGTGTATACAAAAAGGGACCCCGGGGGCGGACATTGTTAGTCTTGTTTGTGTATACACAAGCAGCATCCCAGGGGCGGGAAAATTTTTTTATGTTTTTTGTTATACAAAGCACATCCCAGGGCGGAACATCGTTAGTGTTGTTTGTGTTACACAAGCAGCACCAGGTGCGGAACAAATTTAGTGTTTTTTGGGAACACAAGAGCATCCCAGGAGCGGAACTTTTTAGTTTGTTTGTGCTACACAACCAACCCAGGGGCGGACATTGCTAGTTGTTTTGTGTAACACAACACATCCCAGGTGGAACATTGTTATTTTTGGGTTTTTGTATACCAACACATCCCCCCGGGGCGGAACATTGTTAGTGTTGTTTGTGTATACACAAGCAGCATCCCAGGTGCGGAACATTGTTAGTGTTGTTTGTGTATACACAAGCAGCATCCCAGGTGCGGAACATTGTTAGTGTTGTTTGTGTATACACAAGCAGCATCCCAGGTGCGGAACATTGTTAGTGTTGTTTGTGTATACACCACAGCATCCCGGTGCGGAACATTGTTAGTTTTTTGGTATACACCACAGCATCCCCGGGGGCGGAACATTGTTAGTGTTTTTTGGTTTAAACAAGCAGCATCCCAGGTGCGAAACATTGTATGTTGTTTGTGTTACCAAACAGCATCCCGGGGCGGAACTTTTTAGTGTTGTTTGTGTATACACAACAGCATCCCCGGGGCGAAAATTGTTAGTGTTGTTTTTTTGACACAACAGCATCCCAGGTCGGAACATTGTTATGTTGTTTTGTGCATACACAAACAGACCCCGGTGCGGAACATTGTTAGTGTTTTTGTGTATACACAAGAGATCCCGGTGCGGAACATTGTTTTGGTTTTTGTGTATACACAAGCCGCAAACCCAGGTGCGGAAATTGTTAGTTTGTTTGTGTATCCAAGCACATCCCAGGGGCAGAACATTTTAGTTTGTTTTTTGTATACACAAGCAGCATCCCCAGGTGCGGGAAAATTGTTGTGTTGTTTGTGCAACACAACAGCTCCCCGGTGCGGAAAATTGTTAAGTTGTTTGTTATACACAACAGCATCCCGTGCGGAACATTGTAAATTTTTGTTTGTGTATACACAACGCATCCCAGGTGCGGAACATTGTTAGTGTTGTTTGTGCAACACAAGCAGGGGCCCCAGGTGCGAACATTTTTGTGTTTTTGTTGTAACACAAGCAGCATCCCAGTGCGGAACATTGTTAGGGTTTTTTGGATACCAAAACAGCATCCCAGGTGCGGGAAAATTGTTTTTGTTGTTTGGTATACACAAGCAGCATCCCAGGGGCGGAACATTGTTATGTTTTTTGTGTATACACCCCAGCATCCCAGGGGGAACATTTTTAGTGTTGTTTGTGATACACAAACAGCATTTCCCGGTGCGAACATTGTTATTTTGTTTGTGTATACACAACAGCATCCCAGGTCGGAACATTGTTTTGTTGTTTAGTAACACAACAGCACCCCCCCCGTGCGGAACATTTTTTAGGTTGTTTTTTGCATACACAAAGCATCCCAGGTGCGGAACATTGTAGTGTTGTTTGTGTATACACAAGCAGCATCCCCCCTTTGGGGGAACATTGTTTTTGTTTGTGTAACCAAACAACATCCCAGGTGCGGAAAAATTGTTAGTGTTGTTTTGTGTAACACAAACGCAAAACCAGTGCGGAAATTGTTGTGTTTTTTTGTTAACACAACACAACCATCGAACATTGTTAGTGTTGTTTTTTGGGATACACAAGCGCATACCAGGTGCGGAACATTGTTAGTGTTGTTTGTGTATACACAAGCAGCATACCAGGTGCGGAACATTGTTAGTGTTGTTTGTGTATACACAAGCAGCATCCCGGGGCGGAACATTTTATGTTGTTTGGGATACCAACATCATACCAGGTGCGGAAAATTGTAGTGTTGTTTGTGATACACAACAGCATACCAGGGGCGGAACATTGCAGTGTTTTTTGGCATACACAAAGCAATTCCCCGGCGGAACTTGTTTTGTTTTTCCTGTGTTTAAAAACAAGCAGCATCCCCGGGGTGGGAAAATTGTTAGTGTTGTTTGTGTATACACAAGCAGCATCCCAGGTGCGGAACATTGTTAGTGTTGTCGTGTATACACAAGCAGCATCCCAGGTGCGGAACATTGTTAGTGTTGTCTGTGTATACACAAGCAGCATCCCAGGTGCGGAACATGTTTGTTTTGTTTGGTATACACAAGCCATCCCCCGGGGGGGAACATTGTTGTGTTGTCTTGTATACACAAGCAGCATCCCAGGGGCAAATTGTTTTTTTGTTTTTTGTATACACAAGCAGCATCCCAGGTGCGGAACATTGTTAGTGTTGTTTGTGTATACACAAGCAGCATCCCAGGTGCGGAACATTGTTAGTGTTGTTTGTGTATACACAAGCAGCACCCCAAGGCGCGGGAACATTTTTAGTGTTGTCTGTGTAACACAACACATCCCAGGTGCGGAACATTGTTTGTGTTTTTTTTGTTCCCAAGCAGCATCCCAGGGGCGGAAAATTGTTTGTTTGTTTTTTGTATAACAACAGCATCCCCCGGGCGGAACATTGTTATGTTGTTTGTGATACACCAGCACATCCCCCGGTGCGGAAACATTGTTAGTTTTGTTTTTTGTATAACAAGCACATCCCAGGGGCGGAACATTTTTAGTGTTTTTTTTTGTGTATACACAACCATCCCAGGGCGGAACATTGTTAGTGTTGTTTGTTACCACAAGCGCATCCCAGGTGCGGAACATTTTTTGTTTGCGTGTATACACAAGCAGCATCCCAGGTGCGGAACATTGTTAGTGTTGTTTGTGTATACACAAGCAGCATCCCAGGTGCGGAACATTGTTAGTGTTGTTTGTGTATACACAAGCAGCATCCCAGGTGCGGAACATTGTTAGTGTTGTTTGTGTATACACAAGGGGCATCCCAGTGCGGAACATTGTTAGTTTGTTGTTTGTGTATACACAAAAGGGATCCAAAGGGGCGGGGAAAATTGTTATGTTTTTTGTGTATACACAAGCAGCATCCAAGGTGGGGGAACATTACCACCAAACCTTCACTGACTCATCAGCCGCCTCAGCTACTCATTAAACTGACAATTGTTATGTATTTAGTTTGTCACATACATATTTGGTCTATGTACCTTTTTGTAAGTATTGCTTCATGTAAACTTTACCCCGTAGTGTAAACTTTTCCACCGGTATAGTAAACTTTTACCACGGTATGTGTAAACTTTACCACTGGTTAGTAAACTTTACCACCGGGAATGTAAACTTTAAACCCCGGTATGTTAAACTTTTACCACTGATACGGTTTTAAAATTTACCACGGGGTTAAACTTTACCACTGGTAGTTAAACTTTACCCCTGATACGTGTAAACTTAAAAACCCGGTATGTGTTAAAATTTAACCATTAAAGTGTAAACTTTACCACTATAACATAAACTTTACCACCGGGGTGGTAAACTTTTCCACTGATACTGTAAACTTTAACCCCCTGGTATGTTAAAACTTTTCCACTGGGGATGTGTAAACTTTACCACTGATACGTGAAACTTAAACCCCCTGGTATGTGTAAACTTTAAAAACTGGAGTGTAAACTTTAACACGGTATGTGTAAACTTTAAACCACGAACTTAAAAATTAACCCCTGGATTGTAAACTTTACCACGTATTTAAACTTTAACACTGGTGTGTAAACTTTACCACTGATACTGTAAACTTTACCACTGGTATGTGTAAACTTTACCACTGGTATGTGTAAACTTTACCACTGGTATGTGTAAACTTTAACACTGGTATGTGTAAACTTTACCACTGATACGTAAACTTACCACGGATGTGTAAACTTTAACACTGGTTGTAAAAATTTTTAAAACAATTTGTGTAAACTTTTCCACTTTTTATTGTAAATTTTACCACGGGATGTTAAACCTTACCCCCGATACGTGTAAACTTTTTCCACTGGAAGTTAAACTTTTAAAACTGGATGTTAAAATTTACCACTGGTATGTGTAAACTTTACCACTGTTTGTAACTTTACCACTGAACGTGTAAACTTACCACTGGTATGTGGGAAACTTTACCACTATATACATAAACTTTACCCCGGTTTTGGTAAATTTTACCACTGGGGATGTGAAAAATTTAACACTGGTATGTGAAACTTTACCACTGATACGTTAAACTTTACCACTGGGATGTGTAAAATTTACCACTAGTATACAAAAATTTACCACCTACTAAACTTTACCACTGGAAAATGTAAACTTTACCACTGGTAAGTTAAACTTTAACACTGGAAAAGTGTAAACTTAAACCCCTGGTTTTTGTAAACTTTACCAGATACTGAAACTTTACCACTGGTATATTTAAACTTTACCACTGGGATATTAAAAATTACCACTAGTAACATAAACTTTACCACTGGGATGAAACTTACCACTGGTAATTTTAAACTTTACCACTGATACTTAAATTTTAAACCCCTGGTAAGTGTAAACTTTACCACTGGGATAGTAAACTTTACCACTGGTACTGTAAACTTTTTCCACTGGTATGTGAAAAATTTTTCCACGGTACTTGAAACTTTACCACGGTATGTGTAAACTTTACCACTGGACGGGAAAATTTACCACTGGGGATGTTTTAAAATTTTTCCCTGGGGACGGTAAACTTCCACGGGACTGTAAACTTTTCCACTGGATGGGGTAAACTTTTCCCTGGTACGTGTAAACTTTTACCACTGGTATGTTAAACTTTACCACTGGACTGTAAACTTTAAACCCCTGGATTGAAACTTTACCCTGGGAGGGGGGTAAACTTTACCCCGGGAAGTGTAAAATTTACCACGTATGTGTAAACTTTACCACTGGATGTGTAAACTTTCCACTGGATTGTAAACTTTAAACCCCGGACTTAAAAATTTTTTTTTTTCCCCTTATGTGTAAACTTTTAAACTGGTATTGGGGAAACTTTACCACGTATTTTTAAACTTTTCCACTGGTATTGTAAAATTAACACGGATGTGAAACTTTAACACTGGTATTAAAACTTTTCCACTGTATGTGTAAACTTTAAAAACTGGTAAGTGTAAACTTTAAAACTGGGATTATAAACTTTACCACTGGTACGTGTAAACTTTACCACTGTATGTGTAAACTTTAAACCCCTGGTACGGTTTTAAAATTTTACCACTGGATTTTAAAAATTAAAACCCCGGTACTGTAAACTTTACCACGGTACGTGTAAACTTTACCACTGGGACTATAAACTTTCCCCTTGGTACGTTAAACTTTCCACTGGTAATGTAAACTTTACCACTGGTAGTTAAACTTTACCACGGAAGGTAAAAATTTACCACGGGACGTAAACTTTACCACTGGATTAAAACTTTTACCACTGGTACGTGAAACTTTAAAAACCCCGGTATTTATAAAACTTTACCACTGGTACTTTTAAAAATTTACCACTGGTTTTTATAAACTTACCACTGGTACGTGTAAACTTTACCCCCTGTATGTATAAATTTACCCCTGGTACTGTAAACTTTTTCCACTGGGATTATAAACTTTACCACTGTACGGTAAACTTTAACCACTGGACGGTAAACTTTTTCCCGGTACGTGTAAACTTTACCAAAATGGGACGTGTAAACTTTAACACGAAGTGTAAAATTAACCCCTGGGACTTAAACTTTACCACGGAAAATGTAAACTTTACCACTGGTCTGTAAAACTTTTCCACGGTATGATAAACTTTTCCACTGGGACGTGTAAAATTTACCACGGAACTGAAAATTTAAAACCCCGGGACGTTAACTTTTTCCACGGGATTGTAAACTTTTCCACTGGGACGTGTAAACTTTACCACTGGTATGTGTAAACTTTACCACTGGTACGTGTAAACTTTACCACTGGTATGTATAAACTTTACCACTGGTACGTGTAAACTTTACCACTGGTACGTGTAAACTTTACCACTGGTACGTGTAAACTTTAGCACTGGTATGTGAAACTTTACCATGGACGTGAAACTTTACCATGGTATTTTTTATAAACCTTTCCACGGACGTGTAAACTTTAACCACTGTAGTGTAAAATTTACCACTGGTACTGTAAACTTTACCACTGGTCGCCATTAACGTAAATTTTTTCCATTTTTCTCTCTCAAATACCTTTTTTTTTTTATAAGAATTTTTTTTAATAACAACTTTTTTTACAAAATTTCATGTGATTTTTAAGCATACCATGAAAAAATGCTGTAAAGAGATAGTCACAACTTTAAATGGGGTTTTCCTTTTTAACAAGGTCGTTACAGATGAGCGATAATAAGGGCACTAGAAATGAGCGTTACCCTTGTATGGTAAAACATGGGACGGGGTACCGTGGACGGGGTACCATGGGGACGGGTACCACGGGGACGGTGTACTAGTGCACTGACAACTCTGAAATTTGCTTGAGACGGAGTCCTGGGGCCGGGTAGCTGCTTCCCGCCTCATGGTGCCGGGGGTAGCTGCCCCTTTTCCTGCCTCATGGTGCCGGGTAGCTGCTTCCTGGGTCATGGTGCCGGGGTAGCTGCTTCCGGGTCATGGTCCAGTTAGTTTTTCTTCCTGCCTCCGTGCCGGGTAGCTGCTTCCTGCCCCCTGGTTTCCGGGTAGCAGCTTCCTGCCTCCGGGGCCATGTACTGCTTCCTCCCCCTGGTGCCCCGTGTAGGCTTCCTGCCTCAGGTGCCAGTGTGCTGCTTCCGCCTCGGGTGCCAGTTACAGCTTTCCTGCCTCATGGTGCCAGTGTAGCTGCTTCCTGCCTCATGGTGCCAGTGTAGCTGCTTCCTGCCTCATGGTGCCAGTGTAGCTGCTTCCTGCCTCATGGTGCCAGTGTAGCTGCTTCCTGCCTTGTGTGCCCTGTACCATTTTTTCCCGCCCCCGGGGCCATGTACGCTTCCTGCCTCATTGTCCCCGTGTAGCGCTTCCTGCCCATGGGGCCAGTTAGCTGCTTCCTCCCCATGGTGCCAATTTTCTGCTTCCCCCCTCATGGCCAGTGTAGCTGCTTTCCCGCCTCAGGGGCCAGGTGCTCCTTTCCTGCCTCAGGTGCCAGTGTAGCGCTTTTCCCGCCTCATGGTGCCCCGTGTAGCTGCTTCTTCCTCATGGTCCAGTGAAACTGCTTCCCCTGCCTCGGGGCCAGTGTAGGCTTCCTCCCTCCTGGTGCCAGTGTAGCTGCTTCCTCCTCAGGTGCCATTTAGCTGTTTCCCTCCTCAGGGTGCCAGGTAGCTGTTTCCCTGCCTCTGTTGCCAGGAGCGTTTCCCTCCTCTGGTCCCAGTGTAGCGCTTCCGCCTAGGGCTGACTCCCTTTTGGGGGGTTTTCCCTTCCCCCTTTCCATTTAGTGGGGGGGAAGTTTTTGTTTGGGCCCAGGGTGTTTCCCAGGTGATGAGCGTTCCCTGTTGGTGCCAGTTCCTCTTCTGCCTAAATGTGCCAGGTACTTTTTCTGCCCGGGGTGCCGAAAGCGCCCCTGCCCCTTTCCTTTCACTTCCGGCCACTCCCAAACCTTTTATTTTTAAAACCTCTGGCATTTTAAACACCTTTGTAGGGGAAAAGGGGGGGCAATTTTTTACTGTCGGAAACTTTGGGTGCCCCCCGGGTCTGGCACTCCCCTCCGAATTTTTTGCCCCGCACTGTCTGGCACGCTGCCAGCACTGCCATTTCCCCTTTCGTCACTGTTGGCATCTGCCTCTTTTCCCCTCTGGAAAAGCTCCCTACTCACTGGCACTACTGCCCCGTCACTGTCTGGCATCTCCTCCGTACTGTCTGGCCTGCTGCCTACTACTGTTTGCTTGCGCCCCTTTTCGGGCATGTCCCTACCACGCACACTGGCCCCTGCGTCACTTTTGGGCACCCCCTGCCTCCTCACGTCGGCACTTGCCTCCTTCACTGGCCACATCCTCCCTACTTTTCTATCCTGCCGTACTGTCTGGACTCTCCCTTTCTTCCCTGCACTACTGCCTCCGCACTGTCTGGAAACTCCCCGGTCCCTCCTGGCACTCTCCCTGCCGTCACTTTTGGCACACTGCCTGCCCCCTGTCGGCACTACCCCTGCCGTTTTCCCCCCGCACTATGCCTCCGTCACTGTCTGGCACTACTCCTCCGTCACTGTCGGCACTACCCTGCCGTCACTTTTGGGCACACGCCTGCCGTCACTGTCTGGCACACTCCCTGCCGTCCTGCTGGCATACGGCCTCCGTCACTGTCGGGCACACTGCCGCCTCACTGTCTGGCACAAAACTGCCGCCCTCACGCTGGCACTACGCCTGCCGTCACGTCTGGCATACTGCCTGCCGTCACTGTCTGGCACTACTGCCTGCCTCACTGTTGGCAAAAACTGCCTGCCCGCACTTCTGGCACTACTCCCTGCCGTCATGTTGGCACATGCCTGCCGCACGCTGGCACTACTGCCCCCGTATGTCGGGGCATCTGCCTCCGTCACTGTCGGGCACTCCCGCCTCCCGTCCGTCTGGCACTACTCCCTCCGTCATGTCGGGCCTACTCCCTGCCGCCCCCTTCTGGCACTACTGCCTGCCGTCATTCTGGACAACTGCCTGCCGCACGTCTGGTATTTGCCTGCGTCCGCTGGCCTACTGCCTCCTCACTGTTGGCACTACGCCGCCGTACTGCCCTGGCAAACTGCCTCCCCCGCACTTTTGGGCACCCCCTCCTCCCCTGGAATACTCCCTTTCCGTCACGTCGGGCACTACTGCCTGCCCTGCCCACTCGCCTCCTCATGGGCATAGCCTCCGTCCTGTCGGGCATACTCCCGCCGTCCTTTTGGGCCACCCCCCCCTTTTTTTGCCCCCTACGGCCTGCCCCGTCACTGTTGGCACTTGCCTCCCCTCACGGGCCTACCATCACTGGCATACTCCCTGCCGTCATGTCTGGCATACTCCCTGCCGTCAACTTTTTGCCTACCCACTGGCACTTGCCTGCCGCCCCTGTCTGGCACTACTCCCTGCCGTCATGTTCCCTACCTACTGGCCTACCCCTCCCGTCACTTTTGGGCACACTGCCTGCGCATGTTGCCTACCTTCCGCACTGCTTCCTCCCCGTCCTGTCTGGCATACTGCCTGCCTTTTCACTTTTTGCCTACCATCACGGGCATACTGTGCTGTCACTGTTGGCACTCTCCTGCCGTCACTGTCTGGCCTATGCTGCCGTCACTGTCTGGCACTACTGCCTGCCGTCCTGTCGGGCACACTGCCTGCCGCACTTTTTCCCCCCTACCTCCTGGCACTATGTGCTTCACTGTCTGGCACATTTGCCTGCCGTCACTGTTGGCACTACTCCCTGCCGTCACTGTCTGGCACTACTGCCTGCGTCACTGGGCACATTTGCCTGCCGAAATGCTGGCACTACTGCCCCTCACTGTCTCATACTCCTGCTTCCGTTGGCACTACTGCCTCCGCAAAGTCTGGCACTACTGCCGCCGTACTGTTGGAAATACGCCTGCCTCACGGGTTCTGCACACTGCCTGCCGTCACTGTTGGCACTACTGCCTGCCGGTCACTGTCGGGCACAACGCCTGCCGTCACTTTTGGCCTACCCCCCCCACTTTGGCACACTCCTGCCGTCACTGTCGGGCACTACGCCTCCGTCATGTCTGGCCCCCTACTTTGGTATGCCTCCGTCACTGTTGGCACTACGCCTGCCGTCACTGTCCCCCTTTGGCACTACTGCCTGCCTCACTGTCGGGGCCTACGCCGCCGTCCTTTTGGCACAACTTTTGGCCCTGGGCCCCGTGCGCACGTCGGGGCACTACTCCGCCGTCCTGTCTGGCACTACTGCCTGCCGTCACTGTCTGGCACTACTGCCTGCCGTCACTGTCTGGCACTACTGCCTGCCGTCACTGTCTGGCACTACTGCCTGCCGTCACTGTCTGGCACTACTGCCTGCCGTCACTGTCTGGCCCAACTGCCTGCCGTCACTTCTGGCACTACTCCTGCGCCTGTTGGCCTACTCCCTGCCGCACTGCTGGCAAAAGCCTCCCGTCACTGCGGCACACTGCCTGGCCGTCACTTTCGGGCCTACTGCCTGCCGTCACTTTCTGGCACAACGCCTGCCGTCACGTCTGGCACTACTCCCTTCCGTCATGTCTGGACTACTGCCGCCTCACTGTCGGGCATACGCCTGCGGACGTCGGGGCACTACTCCCTGCTGTCACTGCTGGCACTACTCCCTCCGTCCTGTTGGCACAAACTGCCTGCCGTCCGTCTGGCATACTGCCGCGTCAGTCTGGCACTACTGCCTCCGTCACTGTTGGCACTACTGCCTGCCGTCATGTCTGGCACTACTCCCTGCCGTCACTGTTGGCAACTGCCTCCCGTCACTGTCTGGCCTACTCCCTCCTCACTGTCGGCACTACTGCCTGCCGTCACTGTTGGCACTACGCCGCCGCACGTCTCCACTCCCTCTCACTGTCTGGCACTACTGCCTGCCGTCACTTCTGGCACACCCCTCCCGTCACTTTTCACACTGCCTGCCGTCACTTCTGGCCTACGCCTCCGTCACTGTCGGCACACTGCCGCTTCACTGTCTGCACTACTCCTCCCCGTCACTGTCGGCACTACGCCTGCGTCACTTCTGGCCTACTGTTTTGGCACTGCTGGCATAATGCTGCGTCACTGTTGGCACTACGCCTCCCGTCACTTTCTGGCACTACTGCCTCCGCACTGTCTGGCATACGCCTGCGTCATTTTGGCCTACTGCCTGCTTCACTTTTGGCACTACGCCTGCCGCCCACTGTCTGCACTACTGCCTGCCGTAATGCGGGCACTATGCCTGCGTCATGTCTGGCACTACTGCCTGCCGTCACGTCGGCACTACTGCCTCCCGTCACTTTTTGGCATACCCCCTGCCGTCACTGTCTGGACTACTGCCTCGTCACTGTTGGCACTACTGCCTCCCGTCATGCTGCATACTGCTGCCGTCACGGGGGCACAACGCCTGCGTCACTGCTGGCACACTCCCCTCCGTCAACTGTCTGGCACTACTGCCTCCCCGTCACTTTTTGGGCACTCTGCCTGCCGTCACTGTCTGGCACTACTCCCTGCCTCACTGTCTGAACTGCCTGCGTCACTGTCTGCACTACTGCCTCCTTCACGTCTGGCACTCGCCGCCCCGTCAATTTTGGGTCCGTTCATACGCCTCCCTCACTGTCGGGCACACTGCCTGCGTCACTGCGGGCATACTGCCTCCGTACTTTTGGGCACTATGCCTGCCGTCACGTCGGCCTACTGCCTCCCCAACTGCCCTCCCGGGTCACTGTCTGGCCTACTGCCTGCCGCCCCGTCGGGCACTACCCCTCCTCACTGTCGGGACTCTGCCTGCCGTCACTGTTGGCACTACTGCCTCCGTCACTGCGGGCCCAATACTGCCTGCCGTCACTGTCTGCATACTGCCCGTCACGTCTGGCACTACTGCCTCCGTCACTGTCTGGCACTTTTCCCTCCCGTCCTGTCGGGCACTACTCCCGCCGCACTGCTGGCACTACTGCCGCCGTCATTTCTGGCACTCTCCCTGCCGCCCTCGTTTGGCATACTGCCTGCCGCACTGTTGGCATACTGCCTGCCGCACGTTGGCATACTGCCTCCCGTCATGTTGGCCTACGCCTGCGCACTGTCTGGCAAAATTTGCCTGCCGTCACTGTCGGGCACACGCCTGCCGTCACTTTTTGGCACTATGCCTCCCCCGTCGGGCACACTGCCTGCCGCACTTTTGGCCTATCCCGCCGTCATGTCTGGCACTATCCCTGCCGTCATGTATTTGGCCCCTACTGGGCCTTTTCCCCGGGGTCACGTCGGGCACTACTGCCTGCCGTCATGCGGATACTCCCTCCCGTCACTGTCCTGGCACTATGCCTGCTGTCACTGTCGGGGCATACTGCCTGCCGCATGTCGGGCACTACGCCTGCCTCACGTCGGCACATGCCGCCGTCACTGTCTGGCACACTGCCTCCCGCATGTTTGGCAAAATGCCTGCCGTACTTCCGGATACTCCCTGCCGCACTGTCGGCACTACTCCCTGCCGAACTGTCTGGCACTCTCCCTTTCCGTCATGCTGGCAATACTGCCGCCTCACTGTCGGCACTACTGCCTTCCGTCACTGTTTGGCCTACTGCCTCCGTCACTGTGGGGCACAAATCCTGCCGTCACTGTCTGGCACTACTGCCTCCCGTCACGTCGGCACTACTCCCTTTCCGTCATGTCGGGCACTACGCCGCCGTCAGTCTGGCACTCTGCCTCCCGTCACGTCTGGCATACTCCCTGCCGTCACGTCTGGCACTACTGCCGCCGTCACTGTCGGGCACAGCCTGCGTCATGTCGGGCCTACTGCCTGCCTCACTGTCGGGCACTATGCCTCCGTCACGTCTGGCACACTCCCTGCGCACTGTCTGGCCTACTGCCTGCCGTCACTGCTGGCACATGCCTCCGTCACGTCGGCACTACTCCTGCCGTCACTGCTGGCACACTGCCTGCTGTCACTGTCGGGCACTCGCCTCGTAACTGTCTGGCACTACTGCCTGCCGTCACTTTTGGGCCTATCCCTGCGTCACTGTCTGCACTACTGCCTGCCGTACTGTCGGGCACACTCCCTGCCGCACTGCTGGCCACTGCCTCCTCACTGTCTGGCACTACTCCCTGCCGTCATTTTGGGCACTACTCCTCCGTCCTGTCTGGCACTACTGCCTGCCGCATGTCGGGCACTACTCCCTGCCGTCACGGGTCTGGCATACTGCCTGCCGTCATGTTGGCACTCTCCCTTCTGTCACTGTCTGGCACACTGCCTGCCTCACTGTCTGGCCAACCCCTGCCGTCACGTCTGCACACTCCCTGCCGCACTTCTGGCACACCCTGCTGTCACTGTCGGCACACTGCCGCCGTCACTGCCCTGGACTACCCCTGCCGTCACTGTCGGGCACTACCCCTTTCGTCACTGTCTGAACCCTACTCCCTGCCGTCATGTCTCCCAAATGCCCCCCTCACTGTCGGGCACTAGCCTGCCTCATGTCTGGCACTACTGCCTGCCGCACGTCTGGCCTACCCCTGCTTCACTGTCGGGCACACTGCCGCCGCACTTTTGGGCACTACTCCCTGCCTCACTGTTGCACTACTGCCTCTGACTGTCTGCACTATGCCTCCGCACGTCTGGCACTACTGCCTTTCCGTCACTGTGGGGCACTATGCCTGCCGTCCTGTTGGCATACCCCTGCCGTCACGTCTGGCACTACTCCCTTTCCGTCACGTCGGCACTACTGCCTGCCGTCATGCCCTTGCACTACTGCCCCGTCATGTCGGGCACAAATGCCTCTGTCAGTCTACACTACTGCCTGCCTCACTGTCTGGCACACTCCCCTGCGCACTGCGGCACACTCCTCCGTCATGTCGGGCACTACGCCTGCCGTAAATGTCTGGCACAACTCCCCGCCGTAAATGTTTACACTACGCCCTGTCACGTTGGCCTACTGCCTGCCGCACTGTCTGGCCACGCCTGCCGCACTTCCTGACACTACTGCCTGCCGTCATGTTGGGCACTAGGGCCTGCCGTCACGTCTCCCCTACGCTGCTGTCAGGGGGACAAAGCCAATTAGATATCGTTTGACTAAGCATGAACGGATTTTATAATGATTTTTTATGTCAGTTGACTTACCGGTACAAAAATTTAACCAGAAACATTAGCACAGTAACGTTAGCACATAACAGTTAAAAGTAACATTAGCACATAAAGTTAGCACAGAACAGTTAGACAGAACATTAGCACAAAACAGTTAGCACAGTAACATTTTAGCACAGTACGTTAGCCAGTAACAGTTAGCCAGTAACGTTAGAAAGAACAGTTTAGCACGTAACATTAGCACAGAAAACAGTTGCACAGTAACATTTTGACAAAAACAGTTACCCCAAGTAACGTTAGCACAAACTTCTTACAAGTTTTTAAATAATAATAACTTAAAAAACTTAACAAAAAGTTTTTAAATTTTCACTTAAAAAATATCACTCTGACATAAAAAATAACCGTTTTTATCTACAAACATTTTTTTTTTTTTCGTTTTCTTTTTCTAAATGTTTGTATGTTTGGCGTGTGTACTCACCAGTTGTACTCACCCTTGTTGTACCACCCAGTTGATCCCTAGTTTACCACCTATTGTACTCACCTAGTTTACCACCTATTGTACCACCCCAGTTGTACTCCCTAGTTTTACTCACCTGTTTTAGGTTGCAGGGGCGGTCCAAGTCCGGCCCCCCCTTCACTGGCCTACTATTTACTCTGCCCGAACCTGAGCTTTTGTACCTCTGCTTAAAGCTATGTATGGATCCTGACTCCACTAAAAGCTTCCCAAACTATTCCATTACTGATACCTTGGCTGAAGAAATATTCCTAACATCCCTGTGATTCATCTGTTCTTCCTTCCAACTGTGTCCCTTGTTACTGTGTCCAATCTCTGGAAAATCCTGTCTTTTTCCACCTTGTCATTCCTCTCAGTATTTTTTTAATCGTTATCATTCCCCCTATCTCTCCTGCTCCAGTATCGTCGGTTGATTTCCCCAACCTCTCCTCTAGGGCAACTTTACCTCGGGACTAGCTTGTTGCAAACCTTTCATTTCTCTAGTTTCTTTTACATGCTTGGCTAGTGTGGGTTCCAAAAAATGGTCCGCAAACTCCCAAAATTTGGGCCCAACGTAAAAGGGTATGGGTCCTGAACGATTCCTTATTTTTGGTGTGTGTTTGTGTGTGTGTGGTGTGTGTGGTGTTGTGTGTGTGTACTCACCTGTTGAGGTTTTTGGGTCGATCTTAGCTCCGACCCCCCCCTTTACTTGGGCGCTATAGGGACTCTCCCTGAATCGGAGCTTTATCATACCCCGTTAAAGTATGTATGGATTTGCCCCCAAACATCGCTTCAACATGTCATGAACCCCGATCTTAGTTTAGTGCTTCATGCGTCTCCTTTTTTTTTAAAAACTGGGACCACATTTGCTGTCTTCCAGCCTCAGGCAATCTCCTGTTTCGTAGATGAAAAAAATATTTTTGTTAGGGTACACATAGCATCCCTCCCTTCTAGGACCCCTGAGAGATGTTTTTCTGGCCCCATTCCTTTTAGTATCTAGCCACTCGAAGCCTCTTCACTTCTACCTCGGGTTTTGGAAATGTGTTCACACTTGGTGGGTGCCCCACCCTCCTCTTTCGGAGCCCCTTCGTCTCCTCTGTGAAACACTTTTTTTGAATTATGTTGAGTTCCTCACATAGTTCACGGTCATTTCTTGTTGTTCTCTTCCTTCCTTGCTTCCTTAGCCTGATTACCTGGTCCTTGACTGTTGTTTTCCTCCTGATGTGGCTCTATTACAGCTTCGGGTCAGATTTGGCTTTCGCTGCTATGTCGTTTTCATATTGTCGTTGGGCCTCCCTTCTTATCTGTGCATATTCATTTCTGGCTCTACGATTGCTCTCCTTGTTCTCCTGGGTCCTTTGCCTTCTATACTTCTTCCATTCCCTAGCACACTTGGTTTTTACCTCCCTGCACCTTTGTGTGAACCACGGGCTCATCCTGGCTTTTTCATTATTCCTGTTACCCTTGGGTACAAACCTCTCCTCAGCCTCCTTGCACATTGTTGTTACATATTCCATCATCTCATTAACTGGCTTCCCTACCAGTTCTCTGTCCCACTGAACCTCGTTCAGGAAGTTCCTCATTCCCGTGTAGTCCTCTTTCTTGTAGTTTGGCTTCATTTGTCCTGGCCTTCCTGCTTCCCCCTCCACTTGTAGCTCTACTGTGTATTCGAAGCTTAAAACCACATGATCGCTCTGTGTGTGTGTGTGTGTGTGGGGGGGGGGGGTGAGTGTGAGTGTGTGTGACCCAGCACGCACTGCTGGTGACTGGCATGCACCAGGCGCGGCTCCTCCCGCCACACACTTAAAAAATAGTTAAAATATTAAGATTTCGTCACTAATTATTTTTTTGAATACATTTGCCTTTCACACCCACGAGTACGTCAGTACACTGTCACAGTGACAGATATAATGTGTATTGGTACGTCAGTACACACTGTCACAGTGATAGTTATAATGTGTATTGGTAAGTCAGTACACACTGTCACAGTGACATATAATGTGTATTGGTACGTCAGTACACACTGTCACAGTGATAGTTATAATGTGTATTGGTACGTCAGTACACTGTCACAGTGATAGTTATAATGTGTATTGGTACGTCAGTACACACTGTCACAGTGATAGTTATAATGTGTATTGGTACGTCAGTAAACACTGTCACAGTGGCAGTTATGATGTGTATTGGTACGTCAGTACACACTGTCACAGTGACAGTTATAATGTGTATTGGTACGTCAGTACACACTGTCACAGTGATAGTTATAATGTGTATTGGTACGTCAGTACACACTGTCACAGTGATAGTTATAATGTGTATTGGTACGTCAGTACACACTGTCACAGTGATAGTTATAATGTGTATTGGTACGTCAGTACACACTGTCACAGTGATAGTTTTTAATGTGTATTGGTACGTCAGTACACACTGTCACAGTGATAGTTATAATGTGTATTGGTACGTCAGTAAACCCCTGTCACAGTGGCAGTTATGATGTGTATTGGTACGTCAGTACACACTGTCACAGTGGCAGTTATGATGTGTATTGGTACGTCAGTACACACTCTCACAGTGACAGTTATAATGTGTATTGGTACGTCAGTACACACTGTCACAGTGATAGTTATAATGTGTATTGGTACGTCAGTACACACTGTCACAGTGGCAGTTATGATGTGTATTGGTACGTCAGTACACACTGTCACAGTGACAGTTATAATGTGTATTGGTACGTCAGTACACACTGTCACAGTGATAGTTATAATGTGTATTGGTACGTCAGTACACACTGTCACAGTGATAGTTATAATGTGTATTGGTACGTCAGTACACTGTCACAGTGGTAGTTATAATGTGTATTGGTACGTCAGTACACACTGTCACAGTGGTAGTTATAATGTGTATTGGTACGTCAGTACACTGTCACAGTGATAGTTATAATGTGTATTGGTACGTCAGTACACTGTCACAGTGATAGTTATAATGTGTATTGGTACGTCGGTACACACTGTCACAGTGATAGTTATAATGTGTATTGGTACGTCAGTACACACTGTCACACTGATAGTTATAATGTGTATTGGTACGTCAGTGCACACTGTCTCAGTGGCAGTTATAATGTGTATTGGTACGTCAGTACACACTGTCACAGTGATAGTTATAATGTGTATTGGTACGTCAGTACACTGTCACAGTGGTAGTTATAATGTGTATTGGTACGTCAGTACACACTGTCACAGTGATAGTTATAATGCATATTGGTACGTCAGTACACACTGTCACAGTGGTAGTTATAATGTGTATTGGTACGTCAGTACACTGTCACAGTGATAGTTATGTGTATTGGTACGTCAATACACTGTCACAGTGATAGTTATAATGTGTATTGGTACGTCGGTACACACTGTCACAGTGATAGTTATAATGTGTATTGGTACGTCAGTACACTGTCACAGTGGTAGTTATAATGTGTATTGGTAAGTCAGTACACTGTCACAGTGATAGTTATAATGTGTATTGGTACGTCAGTACACACTGTCACAGTGATAGTTATAATGTGTATTGGTACGTCAGTGCACACTGTCACAGTGGCAGTTATAATGTGTATTGGTACGTCAGTACACACTGTCACAGTGATAGTTATAATGTGTATTGGTACGTCAGTACACACTGTCACAGTGATAGTTATAATGTGTATTGGTACGTCAGTACACACTGTCGCAGTGGTAGTTATAATGTGTATTGGTACGTCAGTACACACTGTCACAGTGGTAGTTATAATGTGTATTGGTACGTCAATACACACTGTCACGGAGATAGTTATAATTTGTGTTGGTATGTCAGTACACACTGTCACAGTGATAGTTATAATGTGTATTGGTACGTCAGTACACACTGTCACAGTGGTAGTTATAATGTGTATTGGTGCATCAGTACACACTGTCACAGTGGTAGTTATAATGTGTATTGGTACGTCAGTACACACTGTCACAGTGATAGTTATAATGTGTATTGGTACGAGTAGTACTGAAAGCGGCTGAGCGACGTATGGGGCTGAGTGGCTGCTCCTGAAAAGGGCTACGGCTGAGCGCTGTATGCTGCTGAGTGGCTCCCTTTCCTGAGCGGACTCCTTTTCACACCTTTATGCTAATGACCTTGACCTCGCCTTCAAGACCACCTCACCCTCGACACCTCACCCTCGACACCTCACCCTCGACCACCTCACCCTCGACCACCTCGCCCTCGACCACCTCGCCCTCAAGCCCCCACCACACCCTCAACCCCCCACCCGCGCCCCCACCCGCGCCCCGCGCGCCCGCCTCCCGCGCCCTCGCGCCCGCCCGCGCGCCAGCCCGACCGGGGCCCTGCCCGAGCCGACCCGTGCCCGCCCTCGCGCCCGCCCGCGCCTTCTGCAGCCCACCCCCCGAATTTTTTCCGATTTTTTTCGATTTTTTTTTGAATTTCATTTTCTTGTGCTCTCCAACTCCTCGGATCAAATTTTTTGGGTTCCCCCCTCCCACTTTCACCCTCATCCCAATTTTTTTCGATTTTTTTTTTGAATTTCTTATGATCTCCATCTCTTCGGATCAAGTTTTTCTCGATATCAATAATACAAAGACTCCACTTCCTCAGATCAAGTTTTTGAGGCTCTCCTTCCCACTTTCACCCCCATCCCAAATTTTTTTTTTCGAATTTTTTTTGAATTTCATTTTCTTATGATCTCCTCGGATCATCACCCTCCCCCACACCTCCCACCATCCACTTCTACCCCAAATATTCCTCCTCCATCTCCTTGGATCAAGTTTTTCTCGATAATACAAAGACTCCATCTCCTTGGATCAAGTTTTTGGATTCTCCCCTCTGGGGGTAAGCATTCAAATGAACTCCTCCTATGGGGCATGGTACTTTCTCTTACTAAAGGTCTAAACAAGTGTGACGTCACCCCACCTGTGTTTACTCAGCGGTCAGTGACGTCACGTGATAACCACACACACACAGGCTGAATCTTGTCGACTTCCCCATACACATTTTTCACTTTAACCCAGGATAACCCAAATAATTTCACATTTTTTTTCGTTAATACCCACAACAATCCACAATTTCTTTACAAAATGCAACACAAGTCTAGACATTTTTCTCGTTTTAACTATTTCATCAGAAAAAGTCACCACAACACTTACAACTTATAACCACTTTTCGATAAATTCACTAGTCACAATTTTACATATTACGAAGTTAATACGCACACACACCTCACTTTACTTTGAACACCTTCAAAACACTCTCATAAATCATTTGAATGCTCACAAAAATACCTTTGAACATTTCCAAACAACACTGAAACACTTCCAAAACATCATTTTGAGTACTCCCAAATACACCTCTGAATACTACTAAAACACCACTGAATACAGTCAAAACACCACCAAAATCACCATAAACTAAGATCAACATAACAGACTAACACCCATTTTCACACAAATCCTCTCAAATCACTATAACCAAGACGATTACCAATTTCTATGAGTACACTCACCTCCAACTATGATATAACATGAGTGCAAAAAACATGAACACAATCCAAACACACACGAACACTTATAACAGAATCACTTCTTTTTCGGTATCTCTAGTTCGACAACATCACCCACAACCCACAACACCCACATCCCACAACACCCACAACCCACAATTTTTTCTCGTTTTTAACTAATTTCCCCAGAAAAAGTCACCACAACACTTAAAAACTTATAAGCACTTTTCGATTAATTCACTAGTCACAATTTTACATATTACGAAGTTAATAAGCACACCACACACACACACACACCACACACACACACACACACACGCACGCACACACACACACACACACACACACACACACACACACAACACACACACACACACACACACACACCCCCACACACACACACACACACACCTCACTTTACTTTGAACACCTTCAAAATACTCATAAATAATTGAATACTCACAAAAATACCTTTGAACATTTCCAAACAACACTGAAACACTTCCAAAATACACCACTGAATACTACTAAAACACCACTGAATTCAGTCAAAACACCACCAAAATCACCATAAACTAAGATCAACATCACAGACTAACACCCATTTTCACACAAATCCCCTCAAATCACTTTAACCAAGACAATTACCAATTTCTATGTGTACACTCACCTCCAACTACGATATAACATGAGCGCAAAAAAAAAAGAACACAAACCAAACACCATTTGAGTACTCCCAAATACACCACTGAATACTACTAAAACACCACTGAATAGAGTCAAAACACCACCAAAATCACCATAAACTATGATCAACATCACAGACTAACACCCATTTTCACACATATCCCCTCAAATCACTATAACCAAGACGATCCCACTCACCTCCAACTAAGATATAACATGAGCACAAAAAAACATGAACACAATCCAAACACACTCGAACACTTACAATAGAATCACCTCTTTTTCGATATCTCTAGTTCGACAACAACGCCCACAACGCACATCACCCACATCCCACAACACCCACAACCCACATCACCCACACCCCACAACACCCACAACGACAACCCACAACTTATAACCACTTTTTCGGCATTACTAGTTCAACAACAACACCCACATCACCCACAACAACAACTCACTTATAACATCTTTTTTGGTATCTCTAGTTCGACAACAATACCCACATCCCTCATCACTTACCAATTTATTCACAATTTTTCCTCTTTCGATACAAATTTTTCCCATTCTTTTTACTGAATCTTAAATGTAATACACATTCCTTCCTACATTACTAAAATTCTAATAAAATCCTCTCCATGCCCATTTCCTTGTATTCACATAAATTGATACTATGCTCACAACAACTAATCATCTCACTACCCAACTACTGCGTCATGTTTCTACGCCCTCCATTCTTTTCCGATATATCATAACTTTTCACTTCTACAATTTCTTTTAAAATATTCACACATTACCTTTATTTTCAGTAAAATCCTCCCATATTTCATTAAATTTCTAATACAGCCCTCCCCATACCCCTCTCCATCTCACCCACATTTCTTCACATCCACTCACCCATCTCCCAATGCACCTCTTCTGAACACACACAAAAATCACATTTCACATCCACAAATGCATCTCATCACCCATCTCAAATCCACTAAAATCACTGTAACCAAGATATTCACAAAACTCTATGACCACCTAACACACACACACACACACACACACACACACACACACACACACACACACACACACACACACACACACACACACACACACACACACACACACACACACACACACACACACACACACACACACACACACCTCACTTACTTTGAACACCTTCAAAAAAACTCTCATACATCATCATTTGAGACCACCTTTTCTCAATATCTCTTAAGAAATATTCTCTCATCCACAACCTTTATCATCTCACTACAGAACAACCCCAAGATTACTTCGAACACTCTCATAAATCATTTGAATACTCACATAAACACCTTTGAACATTTACAAACAACAACACTGAAGCACTTCCAAAATATCGTTTTGAATACTCCCAAATAAGATTTATCATCTCTAATTTATCTACACTTACACATTTCATTAACTGAAATTACAACTCATCCACCATACTACTCCCTCAGTCTCCAGACTTTACAACATTATCACAAAAACTAACTCATACACTTATGACATGAGACATTTTACCAAAACTAACACGAACACACACACACACCACACTTTACTTTGTACAACACCAAAAAACAACATCAATTACCTTTGATTACTCCAAAAACATCATTTGAACACATTCAAAAACATCAACAAACTCCTTTGAATACTCCCAAAACACCACTGAATACTACCAAAACAGCACCGAATACTGCCCAAACAACACTAAAAATCACCAGAAACTAAGATCAACACCACCAACTAACACCCATTTTATAGAAATCCCCTCAAATCACTATAACCAAGACGATCCCACTCACCTCAGACTATTATATAACATGTGCGCAAAAAAAAAAAAAACACTCATAAATCATTTGAATACTGACAAAAAAAAAAAACTTTGAACATTTCCAAACAACACCGAAAACACTTACAACAGGATCACCACCAACTGAAAACATAACATGTACACACACGAAAAACAAAAACAAAAAAAAAAAAAAATAAGACATCCATCAACTATCATCAATGACCACTCACCTCAAAACCACTAAGATCGCAGAAAACACTTATTTTTATAATCATTCACACAAAAAATCACAATCACCAACTCCATACAATATCTAATACACTCCTCTCATTACCACCAACACATACCAGCACAGATAGGAATACCTCCCATGACATCACACTCCATCCTGTGTTTACTTGGCGATCAGCGACGTCACACCCAAGCACCTTGTTTCAACCTGTTATATCTCCAATATCTAAGATCACCACAATCAAGACGTTTACCAAATTCTATAACCCCACCACTAAGATCACACATTTTTGTACACATTCTCTTAAAACATCATCATAACGAAGACCACTAAAACTATCTATACTTTTACTAAGATCACATAACATTTTGTCTTCTCTAACTCACTCACCAATTTACATTCTCATTCACACTTACACAGTTTATTAACCGAAATTACATCTCATCCACCAAACTCCTCCCTCATTCTCCAGACTTTACAACATTAGCACAAAAAAAACTAACTCATACACTTATGACATGAGACATTACCATAACTAATACACTAACTAACTTTGAACCAACTCTAAACAACACCAAAACACCACTGAACATCTTCAAAAAATACTCTGCACATCATTTGAACACCTTCAAAAACACCATCAAACACCTCCGAATACTCCCAAAACACTACTGAAAACTACCAAATCACCACTGAATACTACCAAAACACCGTCAAAATCACCAGAAAACTAAGTTTAGCATCACCAGCTAACACCCATTTATAGAAATCCCCTCAAATCACGATAACCAAGAACTCCCTCCCCATGGGCGCAAAAAAAAAGAAAAAGCATGAACACAAACCTAATACACAAACACCTAGTACATGATCACCATCAACTGAAAACATATCTTGTACACACATAAATCTAAGACAACCACCATCAACAAACGCCCATATTCACTTACCTCAAAAACCACTAATACCACAGAAAACACACATATTTGACAATATCTAAGCGCACTCACCTCACTACCACCAACACACGATGTCACACCTCACAGGACCGGCGAGGTCACCTCCAGTGAAGTCACACTCCCATCTGTGTTTACTTGGTGGTCAGTAACATCACACCCAACCCACCTTGTTTCATCCTGTTGTACCCACATTATCTAAGAACACTATAACCAAGACGATTACCAGGTGTGGGTTCCAGACTGGTGCTGCATACTCCAGTATGGGCCTAACATACACAGTGTACAGTGTCTGAACGATTCCTATATAAGGTATCGGAACGCTATTCTCAGGTTTGCCAGGCGCCCGTATGCTGCAGCGGTTATTTGGTTGATGTGTGCCTCCGGTGATGTGCTCGGTGTTATGGTCACCCCAAAATCTTTCTCCCTGAGTGAGGTCTGTAGTCTTTGTCCACCTAGCCTATACTCTGTCTGCGGTCTTCTTTGCCCCTCCCCAATCTTCATGACTTTGCATTTGGCTGGATTGAATTCGAGAAGCCAGTTACTGGACCACATGTCCAGCCTCTCCAGGTCTCTTTGCAGTCCTGCCTCATCCTCGTCCGATTTAATTCTTCTCATCAACTTCACGTCATTTGCGAACAGGGACACTTCAGAGTCTATTCCTTCCATCATGTCGTTCACATATATCAAAAATAGCACTGGTCCTAGAACTGACCCTGTGGGACCCGCTCGTAACAGGCGCCCACTGTGATACCTCTTCACGTACCATGACTCGTTGCTGCCTCCTGTCAGGTATTCCCTTATCCATTGCAGTGCCCTCCCTTTTACGTGCGCCTGATCCTCCAGCTTCTGCACTAATCTCTTGTGGGGAACTGTGTCAAAGGCCTTCCTGCAGTCTAGGAAAACGCAATTCTACCCACCCCTCTCTCTCGTGTCTTACTTCTGTTACCTTGTCATAAAGCTCAGGAGGTTTGTGATACAAGATTTGCCTTCCATGAACCCATGCTGGTTTTATTTATAATCTTGTTCCTTTCCAGGTGTTCGACCACTCTCCTCCTGATAATCTTCTCCATGACTTTGCACACAATACATGTCAGAGACACAGGTCTGTAGTTTTAGTGCCTCGTTTCTGTTTCCTTTCTTAAATATGGGGACTACATTAGCTGTCTTCCATTTCTCAGGTAGTTGCCCAGTTTCAAGGGATGTGTTGAAGATTGTGGTTAGAGGCACACACATCATCTCTGCTCCTTCTCTAAGGACCCATGGGGAGATGTTGTCCGGTCCATCGCCTTTGAGGTGTCAAGGCACTTAAGAGCTTCTTCACCTCCTCCTCAGTTGTTCGTATGTCACCCAACACTTTTTGGTTTTCCCCTTCTTGATGTTCCCTTCGGTGCTGTCTTCCCACGGGCCCTTCCTGTCCCTATGTAAAAATTTTCCTTAAATCCCCTGTTCACCCTCCTCACAAAACCTCCTGATCATTTTTTTTGGAGTTCTCCACCTTCTGCCCTTAATCTGATCACCGGGTCTTTGACTGTTTCTTCCCCCTGATGGGGCCTATAAAACAGTTTCGGGTAGTCTTGATTCTGGGATGCTTGCCCATTTTCATACTGTCGGGGGGGCCCCTCCCTCCTTACCTGGGGCGAAAACTTTTTCCTGGTCTGGGGGACTGATCTCCTATTTTCGTGTTTTTTCTCCCTTCTGTATTTTTTTTTCCATTCTCTTTTGGACTTTTTTTTTTCCCTCATTACCCGGGCGGGAAAAACCAGGGGCTTGTTCTGGTTTTCCCAGTTGTTACTGTTGCCCTTGGGAAATAAAACCTTTTCCACTGCCCCTTGCTTTTTTTTGTACATATTCCATATTTCATTTCCCGGTTTTTCCTGCCGTTCTCTGTCCCACTGGCCCCCTCCCGCAAAAAGGGTTCTTAAACCCTATGGGGTCCCCTTTTTTAAATAGTCAGGGTTTTTCCCCCTTTTCACTCCTGTTTTTCTCTCCAGGGGGCAGCTTTTAATAGGGTATGAAATTGCGTGGTGTGGGGTGTGTTTTTGTGTTTTGTGTGTGTTTGTGGGGTGGTGTGTGTTTTTGCGAAATTAACTTCGTAATATGTAAAATTTTTAAATAGTAAATTAATCGAAAAGTGCTTATTTTTTTGTAAGTGTTGTGGGGGGATTTTTTCTGGTGAAAAATTATTTAAAACAAAGGAAAAATTGTGGGTTGGGGGTGTTGTGGGTTGTGGGTGTTGGGGGTTTTTGTGGGTGATTTTTGTCAAAACAAGAGTTTACCAAAAAAGAATGATTCTGTTTTAAGTGTTCGTGTGTGTTTTTTTGGTTTTGTGTTATTTTTTTTGCACTCATGTTTTTATCATATTTGGGAAAAGTGAGTGTACTCAAAAAAATTTGGTAATCGTCTTGGTTATAGGATTTGAGGGGATTTGGGGTAAAAAATGGGTGTTAGTCTGTTATTTTTAAACTTATTTTTATGGGGGTTTTGGGTGGTGTTTTTGACTGTTTTCCCAGTGGTTTTTTTAGTAGTTTTCGAGGTGTATTTGGGAGTACTCAAAAGGGTTTTTTGGAAAAAGTGTTTCAGTGTTGTTTGGAAAGTTAAAAGGGTTTATTTTTTGGACCCAAAATTTTCAAAAAAATTTATGAGAGTTTTTTGAAGGTGTTCAAAAAAAGTGAGGTGTGTTGCGTTTTTAAATTTCGTTTTGTAAAATTGTGACTAGTGAATTTTTTGGGAAAAGGGGTTTAAAAGTTGTAAGGGGTTGGGTGATTTTTTCTGAAAAAATTTGGTTAAAAAACGAGAAAAAATTTTCGGGACTTGTGTTGCATTTTTAAAGAATTGTGGATTTGTGGGTATTAACAAAAAAAAAATGTGAAATTTTTGGGTTTTCCTGAGTTAAGAGTAAAAAAATTGTATGGGGAAGTCGACAAAAATTCACCCTGTGTGTGTGGTCATCACGTGACGTCACGGGGACATGGGGGGGGAATCACAAGTTCACCCTGAAATGTGTGGGGTTTCCATCAGGAAAAGTCACTACCCCCTGAGAAAAAACACGGGTGGGGTGACGTCACACTTTTTTTAGACCTGTAGAAAGGGAAATTTCCAAATCCCCCATAGGGGGGAAAATTTCCTTTTAAATTGTTTTACCCCCAGTGGGGGGGAAACCAAAAAACTTGATCCAAGGAGATGGAGCCCCTTTGTTTTAAATCGGGGAAAATCTTGTTTCCAAAAGGAAAGATGGAGGGGGAAATTTTTGGGGGTAGAAGGGGAATGGTGGGAGGTGGGGGGGAGGGTTTTTGATCCGAAGAAAACCCAAAAGGGAAAAAAAAAATTTCCCCAAAAAATTCGAAAAAAAAAATTTGGGGAAAGGGGGAAATGAAAGTGGGAAGGAAAACCTCAAAATTTAAATTTTGGGAGGAAGGGGAGTCTTTGAAATTATTGATATCGAAAAAAATTGTTCCGAAAAAAGAGGAATCAAAATAAATTTAAAAAAAAAAAAATCGAAAAAAAAAAGGGGAGGGGGGTTTGAAAGTGGTGGGGGGAAAAACCCCAAAAAAAATTTTGATCCGAGGAGATGGAGAGCAAAATAAAATGAAATTCAAAAAAAATTTTCGAAAAAAATGGGAAAAAAATTCGGGGGGTGGGGGCCCCCCGGTTGACGCTGCAGAAGGGGGCGGGCGGGCGCGGGGGCGTGCAGGGGTTGGCTCGGGCCCGGGGCCCCCGGTCGGGCGGGGCCCCGGGGGGCGGGCGCGAGGGCGCGGCAGGGGGGGCGGCGGGGCGTGGGGGGGGGGCGGGGGGAGGGGGGTTGAGGGTGGGGTAGGACTTGGGGGCGAGGGTGGTCAAAGGGCGGGGTTTGGGAGGGGGGAGGTGGTCGAGGGTAAAGGTTTTGTCGGGGTGGGGTTTTTCAGGGTGGGTGTCGGGGGTTGGGGTGTCGAGGGTGAGGTGTCGCGGGGTGAGGTTCGAGGGTGGGGTAAAGGGTAGTAGAGGGTGAGGGGACCCCGAGGGCGGGGCCAAGGTTTTTTGCAAAAAGGTGTAAAAGGAGTCCCCCGGGAATTTCAGCGTCAGGAAAGGGAGCCACTCAGCAGCATACAGCGCTCAGGGCCCCAGCCCTTTTTTTGGAGGAGCCAATCAGCCCCAAAAGGTCCCCTAAAACCCCTTTCAGTACTGGGTTTTCGTCAGTACAAAACGTCACAAATGATAGTTTTAATGTGTATTGGTACCCTCAGTACAAAACTGTCCCCAGTGGGAAATTTAATTTGTATTGGTACGTCAATACCCCCTGTAACAAGGGTAGTTTTAATGTGGTTTTTGGGACTCAGTACACACTGTCACAATGATAGTTTTTAATGTGTATTGGTACGTCAGTACACAAATGTCACAGTGGTATTTATAATTTTTGTATTTTGGGTTTGTCCGTACACACTGTACGTGAAAAGTTATTAAAGTGTACTGGTAAAGTCATACACAAGTCACGTGATAATTATAAGTGTATTTGGGTTTGTGGGGTACACCCGTGTCACAGTGGTAGTTATAAAAAAGTATTTGGGAAACCCTCCCGTTCACTGTTTTTTTTTACCCCCCCCCCAGTTAGTTAAATGTGTTTTGGTTAAAGTCAAATAAAAACCCGTCAAAAGTGATAGTTTTTTAAAAGTGTATTCGTACTCAGTTCACACTGTCACATGAAAGTTATAAAGTTATTAGAAATGTCAAATAAAACTGTCACAGTGATAGTTATAATGTGAAATTGGGAAAGACAAATACACACTGTCCCAGAGATTAATGTGTATTGGTACGTCAGACACACTGTCACAGTGATGTTAAATGTGTATTAGTACGCAGTACACTGTCACAGTGATATTTTTAAAAGTGTATTGGTAAAGTCAGTACACACTGTCCGTGATGTTATAATGTGTATTGGGAAAGTTTAGTAAACTGTCACAGTCTAGTTTTTAAAAGTGTAAATTTGGGAAAGACAGAAAACACTGTCACAGTGAAAGTTTAAAGTTAATTTGGGGAAAGTCCCGTAAACACTGTCCCCAGTGATAGTTTTTAATTTAATTTGGTACCCTCCCTACACACTGTCACATGATAGATATAAATTGTATTGGTACGTCCCTTTCACTGTTTCCCCGTGGCAGTTAAAAAAGTGTATTGGGTTTCGCAGAAAACTGTCCCCAGTGATTGTTTTGATTTTTATTTGGGAACCCGTACACCCCTGTCCCCCAGTGGGTATTTTTTAATGTGTTTTGGTACGTCAGAAACACTGTCACAGTGATAAATTATAAAAGTGTATTGGTTTCGCGTACAAAAATGTTCAGTGGTAGTTAAAAGTGTAATTTTTAAAGTCATACACACTCTCAAAAGTGGGAGTTATAATGTTTTAATTTGGGACGCGTTCAAAACCCTTTTCACCCGGTAAATTTTTTTATGTGGGGATTGGTTAAAGGTTTAGTACACTGTTACAGTGATATTTTAAAGTGTATTGGTACGTCAGTTTCCCCGTCACAGTGGTAGTTATAATGTGTATTTTTTAAAGTCGTACACCCCTTTACCCGTGGTAGTTATTTAAAGTGTATTGGTAAGTCAGTACCCCCCTGTCACCGTGGTAGTTATAATGTGTATTGGTTTCCCTCAGTACACACTGTCAACAGTGGTAGTTTTAATGTGTTTTTGGACGCAGTTTCACACTTAAAAGTGGCATTTTTAATGTTTTTTTGGTAGGTCGTTACAAAACTGTCACAGTGGTAGCTATAAAAGTGCATTGGTACGCAGTAAAACACTGTCCCCAGTGAGTTATAAAGTGTATTGGTAGTCCCTACACACTGTTTACAGTGATTTGTTATAATGTGTTTTTGGTAAAGTCAGTACAAACTGTCCGTGAAAGTTATAGTGTTTATTGGTTTCGTCAGTACCACTGTCACCGGGTAGTTATAATGTTTATTGGTACGTCGGTACAAATGTCACAGTGATAGTTTTTAATGTGTATTGGTACGTCAGTACACACTGTCACAGTGTAGTTATAAAGTGTATTGGTTTCTCAGTACCACTGTCACGGGAAATTATAAAAGGTATTTTGGGCGGGCGGTTTCCCCCTTTACAGTGGTAGTTAAAAAATTTTATTTGGGAACGTCATACACGTCACAGTGATAGTTAAATTTGTATTGGTTTCGTCAGTTCACACGTCAAAATTGAAAGTTATAATGTTTTTTTGGTAAGTCAGAAAAATGTCACAGTGATAGTTATAATGTGTATTGGTACGTCAGTACCACTGTCCAGTGGTAGTTATAATGTGTATTGGTACGTCATACACGTCACAGTGGTAGTTATAATGTTTTATTGATACGTCAGTAAAACACTGTTTGAGTGATAGTTTTTAATTTTTTGTATTGGACGTCAGTAAAATGTCACAGTGATAGTTATAATGTGTATTGGTTCGTCAGTACCAAAAACTGTCACAATTGTTAATTTTTAATGTGTAATTTTTGGACGTCATACACTGTCACAGGTTGATAGTTATAATGTGTATTGGTACGTCAGTTTCAAACTGTACAGTGGTATTATAATGGTATTTTGGGACGTCAGTACACACTGTCACAGAAAATAGTTTTTAAAAAGGGGTTTTTTTGGGGGGTCATAAACTTTTCACCCTGATAGTTATAATGTGTTTTGGTTTCGTCAGTACACACTGTCACGGGTAGTTTTTAATGTTATTTGGAAAGTAGTAAAAAACTGTCAAAAGTGGTAGTTTTTAAAAGTGAAATTTGGGACGTCAGTACACACTGTCGAAATGATAGTTATAATGTGTATTGGTATCAGTACATGCCCCAGTAATAGTTATAATGTGTATTGGGGACTCAGTACACCCTGTCACAGTGGTAGTTTTTTAAAAGTGTATTGGTAGAGTACACAGTCAAAAGTTTTATAGTTATTTTGTGTATTGGTACTCAGTTTCCTGTCACGGGGATAGTTAAAATGTGTTTGTTCGTCAGTACCAAAACTGTCACAGTGGTAAAATTTTTTTAATGTGTATTTTAACGTCCCCGAAAACACTGTCACAGTGGGTAGTTTAATGTTTATTGGTAAAGTCATACACATGTCACCGTGTAGTTATTAAAAAGTATTGGTACGTCAGTACACCCCTGTCACGTGATAGTTATAATGTGTATTGGTACTCAGTACACCGTCCAGTGGCGTTATAAATTTTGAAATTTGGGACGTCAGTTCCATGTCACAGTGGCAAATTATAAAAGTGTAATTTGGGACGTCAGTTCAAAACTGGGCACAGTGGCAAATTATAATGGTATTGGTAAAGTCAGTTTACACGTACAGTGGGGGGTTATTTAAAGTGTATTGGAAAGTCCCGTTAAAACTGTCACAGTGGGAGTTTTTAATGTGTATTGGTACGTCAAAATTCACACTGTCCAGTGGTAGTTATAAAAGTGTATTGGTATTTGTTTCAAAAAAAAAATTTTTCTGTCACGTGGTTTTATAAAGTGTTTGGTCGTCAGTAAAACACTGTCACAAAGGGTGTTATAAAGTGTATTGGTAAGGCATTTAAAACTGTCACAGGTGTTTATAATGTGTATTGGGGACGGCAATACAAAACTGTCACAGTGATAGTTATAGGTTATTGGTTTGTCAGTACCCCCACTGTCACAGTGGGGGATTATAATGTGTATTGGGACGTCGGTTTCACTGTCACGTTATGTTATAATGTGTATTGGTAAATCAGTACAAAAACTGTCACAGTGATAGTTATAATGTGTATTTTGGTTCCCTCAGTAAACCAAAACTTCACAGTGGGAAATTATAATGTTATTGGTAAAACGGGACACGTCACAGTGGTAGTTTTAAAGTGTATTGGTTTCGTCATAAAAAACTGTCACAGTGATTTTTTATAATGTGTATTTGGGACGTCAGTACACCGGCAGAGTGAAAGTTATTAAAGTGTATTGGTTCGTCATACAAATGTCACAGTGATAGTTATAATGTGTATTGGACGTCGTAACACTGTCACAGGTGTTATAATTTTTTTGGTAAGGGCAGTACACTGTCACAGTTGGGGAAATTTAAAGTGTATAGATAAATCAGTAAAAACACTGTCAAGTGAAAGTTTAAAAATGTTATTGGTTCCGTCAAATACAATGTCCCCAAATGATTTTTATAAAGTGTATTTGTACGGCAGTAACCCCTGTCACAGTGTAGTTTTAATGTGTATTTGGGGACGTCAGTACACTGTCACGTGATTGTTTTTAATGTTTTATTGGTACGGGCAGTAACCCCACTGTCACAGTGGTAGTTATAATGTGGGATTGGTAATCGTCCCCCCTTTTCACAGAGTTTGTTTTTTTTTGGTTTGGAAAGCAGTCAAATTTTCACAGGATGTTTTAATGTGTATTGGTACGTTAAATACACACTGTCAAGGGAAGTTATAAAGTTTTATTGGTACGGTCAGTAACTGTCACAGTGGTATTATAAAGGGGTATTGGTACGTCATTTCACACTTTTCCAGTGATAGTTAAAAATGTGTAATTGGAAAGTCAGTACCTGACACAGTAAAAGTTTTAATTTATTGGTGTCAGTACCCCACTGTCACAGTGGGGGTTATTTTTAAAGTGTATTGGTACGTCATACCACTGTCACAGGGGATAGTTTAATGTTTTTGGTATTTTTGTACAAAAGTCCCCAGTGATAGTTATAATGTGTATTGGTAAAGTTTAGTACCCCACTGTCACAGGGTAGTTATAATTGTATTTTAACGTCGAACAACTGTACAGTGGTATTAAATGGGGTATTGGTAAGTCGTCACACTGTCACAGTGATAGTTATAATGTGTATTTGTACGTCAGTACAAATGTACAGTTGATGTTATAATGTGTATTGGGACGTCAGTACACACTGTCACAGTGGCAGTTATAATGTGTATTGGTACGTCAGTTCCCCAAATGGGCACAGTGGCAGTTTATAATGTGTATTTTGGGACCCTCAGTTCACACTTTTCCCCAGTGGCAGTTATAATTTTTTGGTACGTCAGTTCACATGTCACAGTGGGAGTTATAATGTTATTGGTACGTTTGTTCACATGTCCCCAGGGGGTGTTATAATGTGTAAATTTGTACCTCAGTACAAATGTCACGTGGGGTTATAATGTGTATTTGGTAAAGTCAAAATAAAACACTTCACAGTGATGTTATAAAGTGTTTGGTACGTCCGGACACAAATGTCACAGTGATAGTTATAAAGTGTATTGGTACGTCAGTAAAACACCCGTCACCGTGTTAGTTTAAAAATGTTTATTGGTACCGGGGGGAGTACACACTGTACAGGGGATAGTTTAAAGTGTAATTTTGGGACGTCAGTACACACTGTCACAGTGGTAGTTTTTAATGTGTATTGGTACGTCCCGTACACTGTCACAGTGGTTTGTTTTTAAAGTGTATTGGTTTCCCTTTAGGGACACACTGTCACGTGATAGTTTATAATGTGTTTTTGGTACGTCAGTACACTGTCCAGTGGGGTAGTTATATGTGTATTGGTACGTCAGTCACGTCACAGTTTTAAATTTAAAGTGTATTAAAACTGCATCAAGTATGGGAAAAACTAAAACTTTAACAAAAATTTTAAAAATTCTTTTTAAAACCCCTTTTAAAAAAACATTGTAAAGTTCTTTCCAAATTTAACACTGTAAAGTTCTTCAAATTTTTAAATAAAATTTTTAAAATTTCTTCAACTTTAAAAAATATTGTAAAGTTTTTCAACTTTAATAACATTGTAAAGTTTCTTCCCAAATTTAACACTGTAAAGTTTTTAAAATTTAACAAATATTTTAAGTTCTTAAACTTTTTAAAAAATATTGTAAAGTTCTTTTAAATTTAACACTGTAAAGTTTTTAAAAAATTTTAAAAAAATTGTAAAGTTTTTTCAACTTTTAAAAAATATTGTAAAGTTCTTCAACTTTAATTTAAAATTGTAAAAAATTCTTCAACTTTTTCACTTTTAAAGTTCTTTAAAATTTAAAAAATATTGTAAAGTTCTTCAACTTTAACAAATATTTTAAAGTTCTTCAACTTTATTTAAAAATTGTAAAGTTCTTCAAAAATTTTAAAACTGTAAAATTCTTAAAATTTAAAAAAAATATTGTAAATTTTTTAAACTTTTAAAAAATATTGTAAAGTTCTTCAAATTTAACACTGTAAAGTTCTTAAAATTTTTAAAAAATTTTTGTAAAGTTTTTTCAACTTTTTAAAAATATTGTTAAAATTCTTCCCAAATTTAATAAACATTGTAAAGTTCTTCAAAATTTAACCCCTGTAAAGTTCTTAAAATTTAACAAATATTTTAAATTTTTTAACTTTAACAAATAAATTTTAAAGTTTTTTAAAACCCTTTTCAAAAATTATAAATTTTTTCAACTTTAACAATATTTTAAAAATTCTTCAACTTTTTAAAAAAAACATTGTAAAATTCTTCACTTTAACCCCTGGGAAAGTTCTTAAAAATTTAACAAAAATTGTAAAGTTCTTAAAATTTAAAAAAAACATTAAAAAAGTTCTTCAACTTTAAAAAAACATTTTAAAGGGTTTTTCAACTTTAACAAAAAAATTGTAAAGTTCTTCAAAATTTACAAATTTTTGTAAAGTTCTTCAACTTTAAAAAATATTGTAAAGTTCTTCAACTTTAAAAAAACATTTTAAAATTCTTCAACTTTAACAAACATTATAAAATTCTTCAACCTTTTTCAAACATTAAAAAGTTCTTCAACTTTAACAAAAAATTTAAAAATTTTTCAACTTTAACCCAAAAATTGTTAAAAAATTTTTCAAAATTTAACAAAAATTTTAAAGTTCTTCAACTTTAACAAACATTGTAAAAATTCTTCAACTTTAACAATATTTTAAAGTTCTTCAACTTTTAAAAAACATTGTAAAGTTCTTCAACTTTAACAAACATTGTAAAGTTTTTCAACTTTTAAAAAATATTGTAAAGTTTTTTCAACTTTAAAAACATTGTAAAGTTCTTCAACTTTAACAAACATTGTAAAGGGTTTTTTCAACTTTAACAAAAATTGTAAATTCTTCAACTTTTTAAAAAAAATTGTAAAGTTCTTTAACTTTAACAAAAATTTTAAAGGGTTTTTCAACTTTAACAAAAATTGTAAAAATTCTTCAACTTTAAAAAAAAATTGTAAAGTTCTTCACTTTAAAAAATATTTAAAGTTCTTCAAAATTTAAAAAACATTGTAAAGTTCTTCAACTTTAACAAATATTGTAAAGTTCTTCAACTTTTAAAAAACAATTTTTAAAGTTCTTCAACTTTAACAAACATTTTAAAAATTTTTCAACTTTAACAAATAATTTTAAGTTCTTCAAATTTAATAAACATTGTAAAGTTCTTCAAATTTTAACCCAAAAAAAATTTTAAAGTTCTTCCCAACCTTTTAAAAAATATTGTAAAGTTCTTCAAATTTTAAAAAACATTGTAAATTCTTCAACTTTAAAAAAACAGTTTTAAAGTTCTTCAAAATTTAACAAATATGTAAAGTTCTTCAACTTTAAAAAACATTGTAAAGTTCTTCAACTTTAAAAAAATTAAAAAAGTTCTTCAACTTTAACAAAATTATAAAGTTTTTTTAACTTTAAAAAACATTAAAAGTTCTTCAAAATTTAATAAACATTGTAAAGTTTTCAACTTTTAAAAACTGTAAAATTTTCAACTTTTAAAAAACCCTTGTAAAGTTCCCTTTCCCTTTTTCAAACATTAAAAAGTTCTTCAAAATTTTAAAAAACATTATAAAGTTCTTCAAATTTAACCCAAAAATTTTAAAGTTCTTCAACTTTAAAAAACCCTTATAAAATTCCCTTCAACTTTAACAAACATTATAAAGTTTTTCAAATTTAAAAAAACATTGTAAAGTTCTTTCAAAATTTTAAAAACTGTAAAAATTCTTCAAAAAAATTTAACAAACATTGTAAAGGGTTTTTCAAGTTTTAACCCAAAAATTATAAAATTTCTTCAAAATTTAACAAACCCTTATAAAGTTCTTCAACTTTAAAAAAACAAACATAAAGTTCTTGAAAAATTTTTAAAAAACATTGCTTTCGTTTAAAAAGCCTTTTTAATTTAAATAAACTGTGCCCTTGGGAAAAAATTGTAATTAAAAACAGGCCCAATACCAATTAAAAATACCGTAACATTTAATTTGGGGCACAATTTTTATGAGAAAAATAATAATTTAAAAAGACCTCACCAGGGGTGTGAGGAGGAGGGTGGAGTTAAAGCTTTACCTCACCAGGGGTTTTGAGGGCAGGAGGGTGGGGGTTTAAAAACTTGACCTCACCAAGAGTGTGAGGTCAGGGGGGGTGGAGTTAAAGCTTGACCTCACCCGGGGGTGAGGGAAAGGGGGGGTGGATTAAAAGGGTTGACCTCCCCCAAGAGTGTGGAGGGCAGGAGGGTGGAGTTAAAGCTTGACCTCCCCCAGGAGTGTGAGGTCAGGAGGGGGAGTTAAAGCTTCCCTCACCAGGAGGGAGGTCAGGAGGGGGGGAGTTTTAAAACTTGACCTCACCAGGGGTTGAAGGCCCGGGGGGGTGGAGTTAAAAACTTGACCTCCCGGAGGTGAGCCAAAGGGGGTGGGTTAAAAACTTGACCTAAACCCGGGGTTAGGCCGGAGGGTGGAGTTAAAACTTGACCTCACCAGGAGTGTAGGTCAGGAAGGGGGGGTTTTAAAAAACTTGACCTCAAACCCAAAAAGGGGGTTAGGTCAGGGGGGTGGAGGTAAAAACTTGACCTCAAACCCGGAGTGTGGGGGCCAGGGGGGGTGGAGTTAAAGTTGGGGGGGCCCCCACCAGGAGTGTGAGGCAGGAGGGGGGGTTAAAGCTTACCCCCACCAGGGAGTGTGAGGGGGCAGGGGGTGGAGTTAAAGTTGGAAACCCCACCAGGAGTGTGAGGCCAGGGGGGTGGATTAAAGCTTGAAACCCCACCAGGGGTTTTGAGGTTTAGGAGGGGGGAGTTAAAGCTTGACCCTCACCAAAAAGTGTCAGGTCAGGGGGGGTGGGGAATTTTAAAACTAACCTCCCAGGAGGGTGAGGCCCGAGGGTGGAGTTAAAGCTTGGCCTTACCAGGAGTGTAGGTCAGGAGGGGTGGAGTTAAAAAAAACTTTAAACCCCACCAAAATGTGAGGTCAGGAGGTTTGGAAATTAAAGCTTGACCTCACCAAGAGGGGTGAGGTCCCGGAGGGTGGGTTAAAGCTTTACCTAAAACCCGGGTGGAGGTTAGATGGGGAGAAAGCTTGACCTCACCAGGGGGGTGAGGTTAAGAGGGTGGGTTAAAGCTTGCCTCAAAGGGCGTGAGGGCAGGAGGGGGGGAGTAAAGCTTGAAACCCCACCCGGAGCCCTTTAGATCAGGGGGGTTAAAATTGGGCCTCCCAGGGCATGAGGTAGGGGGGTTAAAGCTTGAAACCCCCCCAAAAAAGCATGAGGTGGGGGGGGAAAGCTTACCTAACAGGAGCATGAGGTCAGGGGGGGTTTAAAAGCTTTCCCTTTCAGGAAAACGTGAGGTCAGGGGGGGAAGCTTGACCTCACCCCGGGGCGTGAAGTCTGGGGTGTTAAAGTTTGACCTTTACCCAAAGGGGAGGGCGGGGGGTTAAAGATTGGACCTCCAAAAGGAGCGTGAAAAGGGCTGGGGGGGTTAGAGCTTGAAAACCCACCAGGGGCGTGAGGTTTGGAGGGGGGGTTAAAGCCTGTTTTAAATTTCACACATTAAGAACATGAAAAAAAGGAAAGGGAAAACAGCAACAGGGGCCCACTGACCCCCTGCGGGACAGGTCCATGTGTCCCCCCGGGTTTTGACCCAAAGACCCAACCCCGTTTTGGTCCCCCTCCAATTTAAAGGGAAAGCACCCGGGCCCCGACCCCGGCCCGCACAAACTAGTCAGGTCCAACCACACCCAAATCCCTGTATTTATCTAACCTATTTTTTAAAAAAAACCAACGTTTAGCCCAATAACTGTACTCGGGGTTTGTTCCCTCATCCACAACTCCCAAAACCAAAAAAACCCGTGCTTTCCTATATCCTTCCTGAATC
>NC_069399.1:100964764-101004575 GCF_026875155.1 Cherax quadricarinatus
AAAGGGCGGGGGGGCCCGAAAAGAAAAATTTTCACCTCTTCACTCCATACTGTCTTGCAAAAGGGGTGCTTTACACTACAGTTTTTAAACTGCAACATTAACACCCCTCCTTCAGAGTGCAGGCACTGTACTTCCCATCTCCAGGACTCAAGTCCGGCCTGCCGGTTTCCCTGAATCCCTTCATAAATTTTACTTTGCTCACACTCCAACAGCACGTCAAGTATTAAAAACCATTTGTCTCCATTCACTCCTATCAAACACGCTCAAAACATGCCTGCTGGAAGTCCAAGCCCCTCGCACACAAAACCTCCTTTACCCCCTCCCTCCAACCCTTCCTAGGCCGACCCCTACCCAACAGTGGTAAACAATAATATGATAATAACTTTAGTGCGGTTATTGTGTTCAATACAGTGAGTTTATATATATAAATTATTACAGTTTTGGTCCTCAGGCCCCAAATGTTAGTAGGAATAAAAAAAAATTGGAAAAGAAAAGAAAAAACAACTAAAACAACAAAATAATATAATACGCGTATGTGGAATTCGTCGATGTTGCCGCCACCACATCATTTTCTACAAACTTCTTGGCACTGTATCTCGGTAAGTACTGATCAGATTCTAATTTTTTTTTGTTTTATTACCTTCACAAAAATTTGCTCTTTAATTCTGTAAGAAAAAATAATTTTTTTTTTTTCAAAATTTCTTGGACACTGGTGCGTGACTTCAGATTTTGGCCTTGGACCCTGAAAGGGTTAAATGGAATTACAGTGGACCCCCGCATAACGATCACCTCCAAATGTGACCAATTATGTAAGTGTATTTATGTAAGTGCATTTGTACGTGTATGTTTGGGGGTCTGAAATTGACTAATCTACTTCACAATATTCCTTATGGGAAAAAATTCGGTCAGTACTGGCACCTGAACATACTACTGGAATGAAAAAAGTTCGTTAACCGGGGGTCCACTGTATTTGTTACACAAGGCAAATTTTATATCAATAAACTCCAATGAATAACTAATTTGTGCACAAACTTAACATGCTTTGTAATCTATAATATTTTTCTATCTTCTGTTGTAAGCTTTGTGTCTTTTAATCAATTATTATTATTATTGTAATTATTATATTCATAGGGAAGTGCTAAACCATAGGAATCATGTAATGTTTGAACATGGGAAAGGGTTTTAAAGTTTTTTCTAAGGAAGGGGAAGGTAACTACCATACCTTGGATCAAGAGCCCTTCACCAGCATCAAGGCACCCCCCCAACACTCCATTTTATTTTGTCTAGACAATGAATACTATAAGTGTCAGATTATGATAGGAATAAATGCTCTCAAACATTACAGGCTGCTAGAAACATTATAATGTTACTTTCATAACACATACACAAGGGAGACTACTATGGGAGGAAATTGTTAGGGCCACAAGGCACGATAATGTAGTAATTCTAGGAGACTTTAACTTTAGTCATATTGAATTGGAATTTCTTGACTGGGAATTTAGAATCATACGACCTCTTAGAAGTAGTTCAGGATTGTTTTTTGAAGCAGTTTGTGACAGAACCTACAAGGGGTAATAACCTGCTTGACTTAGTTCTGGCAAACAATGAATCCCTTGTTAATAATTTAGAATTTTCAGATGAACTGGGTGCTAGCGACCACAAATCAATTACTTTAGAATTAAATGGAAGTATGATAGTGGGGATAACTCAGTAACAGTCCCAGATTTTCGTTTAGCAGATTACCATGGGCTTAGAGAACACTTATCATCTGTTGACTGGGTAACGAAGAGACCTATCAATATGACAGTTTTCTGAACACAATACATGTGCTCAAAGAACATTTATCCCTTATAAAGAAATTAGATCAAATAGAAATGACCCAAAATGGATGAAAATAGGCTGAAATATCTACTAGGGCATAAGAAAGGAATTTATAGGCGTATCAAAGAGGCGAGGGTCATCTTATGAATCAGTATATTGACTTAAGGGGGACATTAAAAAGGGGATAAGAAAAGCTAAAAGGACTATGAAATTAAAGTTGCTAGGGATTCTAAAACTAACCCAAAAAGTTTTTTCCAGGTATACAGAACAAAAGTCAGAGATAAGATAGGTCCCCTTAAAAATAACTATGGGCATCTTACTGACAAAGAGAAGAAATGTCTCGATTTTAAATAATTATTTTCTCTCGGTTTTTACACAGGAAGACACTAATAATTTTCCCGGGTAATTAATTTTTATAGTGGGCCAGAAAAGATAAATTATGTAACATCACAGTCACTAGTGAAATGGTTTGTGAAGCAGATAGCCCAACTGAAGCAAAGTAAGTCACCAGGTCCTGATGATTTTTTTTTCAAGGGTTCTTAAGGAATGCAAAATGGAAGTCTGTGAACCATTAACTAATATTTTTAATTTATCTCTTCAAACAGGTGTAGTGTCTGATATGTGGAAGATGGCTAAATGTAATTCCTATTTTAAAACAGGGACAAGTCGTTACCGTCAAATTCCCGCCCAATAACCCTGACCTAAATTTGTAGGCAAATTACTAGAGTCAATTATAGCTCAAATTAAAAGAAGCCATCTCGATAAGCATAGCTTGATTAATGATACTCAGCATGGATTCACAAGAGGCCGGTCTTGTCTAATAATTTATTAACTTTCTTCAGTAAAGCTTTTGAGGCTGTTGACCACGTTTAAAGAATTTGAAATTATTTACTTAGATTTTAGTAAGGCATTTGATAGAGTTCCGCACCAAAGACTGTTGAAGAAAGTAGCAGCTCATGGATTGGGGGAAGGGTGCTCTCATGGATTGAATCATGGCTCACAGACAGGAAGCAGAGAGTGTCCATAAATGGGGTTAAATCCGAGTGGGGTTCAGTAACAAGTGGCGTTCCACAGGGATAAAGTCTTAGGCCCGTTGTTGTTTATAATATATATCAATGATCTTGATGAGGGAATTACTAGTGATATGAGCAAATTCGCCGATGACACGAAGATAGGTCGGATAATTGATTCAAACGTAGATGTTAGGGAACTTCAGGAGGATTTAGACAAACTCTAAATCTTGGTCAGAAAAGTGGCAGATGCAGTTCAATGTAGATAAATGCAAGGTTCTGAAGCTCGGGAGTGTCCTAACCCTAGCACTTATAAGTTAAATAATGTAGAACTTAGCCATACAGAAAGCGAAAAGGACTTGGGGGTTATGGTAAGCAGCAACCCTTTAAAACCCAAAACAGCAAGCTAAGCGTACGTAATAAGGAAAAAGATTACTGGATTTTATCAAGAAGTGTAAGCAAAAGAAGTCCAGAGGGCATACTTTCAGCTTTTTACATCATTAGTAAGGCCTCACCTAGATTATGCAGCTCAATTCGGTCTCCATATTACAGAATGGGCATAAATTTGTTTGAAAACATTCAGAGTAGATGATAAATAATATAGCATTAGAAATCTCCTTATGAAGAAAGATTGAAGACTCTAAGTTACATTCACTTGTAGACGAAGAATGAGGGAGACCTGATCCGAAGTGTATAAGTGGAAGATAGGTATTAATAAGGGAAATAACAAGTCTTGAGGGTATCTCTCCAAGAGAGAACCCGCAGTAATGGATTTAAATTAGATAAGTTAGATTAGAAAGGACATAGGAAAGTATTGTTTGGAAAAATAGGGTATTGATGAGTGAACAGTCTACCTAGTTGGGTTATTGAGGCTAACTTTGGTAGTTTCAAAAATTAGGTGGATAGGTACATGGTGGGAGGGGTGGATTTGAGTGGGACTTGCACATCGGAGCTTGTTCTTGGGTGGCATTGAAAGTTGGGTTGGTCAAATGTTTGTTAGTGGGATGGAATAGTAAAGGACATGCCTAGATGGGCCAACAGGCCCTGCTGCAGTGTTCCTGGCCTTTCTTATGTTCTATTTCAGTGTTCTTAACCATGGGGTGCCAGTACCTATGACACACAAAAGAAAAACAGCTGCAAGTACCAACACACTGATCAATTCAAAATATCGTCTAGGAAAGATACTGAAAAATAAATTCTACTGTACGACACTGTTTATTTCACTGGTCCATTTAACCCTATTACTGTCCGTGACTCCTTCCTAAAATTAAAAGTCCCGGTCAGTGGTTTTAGCAGCTTTCCCGAAAATAAATAAAATGTGTAGAGAACCATTTTTAAAGAAATGACACCAAAATTGTACAAAATTTTTGTGTAATTTTCAGAATTACACCATGCAAAGTTTGGAGGATGGGGAGCACTTTACCCAGCGAAATTTCGGTCCACTTTAAGACATATTTTATTAATTCAGTCGTCAAACTGACTTAATCCTGGCTATTTCACTGTATCTTTTCTGTTCTATTTGAGTTAAGAAACTGACTTAAAACTCCCAGAGGTCATTTGTGCTTAGGGATCCACAGCCGCAACACACCTAAAACTAATAATAACTCAACAAAAAGCTGCAGTAAGAATGATCACCAATCCAATCCTAGGGCACATCTCCCCCCCCCACTCTTCCAAAACCAGACTTACTCACGTTCAGAGCATCCACAACTTCCCACACTTACTACGTGCAACCTACATTACAGAACCATAATTCCAATATTAACCCAGAAACTAAAATGCTTTCTGATAGTTGTCACAGTACACCATAGACACAACTCCAGACTTAAAAAATCTCTATGACATTCTAAACAAAGCTTTCAATGGACATTAAAGGGCCTAAAATCGGAACTCCCTGCCTTGAAAAACTCTATAACAGCACTCTCATCCAGCCATTTTCAAAACACCGTCCAAAAAATACTTATGTTCCTAACACAACCCACCATCAGGTAACACATGAAACCTCCATTCATGATACACACACACACACACACACACACACACCACAGGCAATACCTCCTCCTGGGCTCAGATGACTATGAACATAAAATTGCCAATAAAAAATCTCAACTAGTCAAGGAAAAAGGGAAAAAAGTTTGCCTGAATACTCCAAGATAGGACTTTAATATTAATTATATTTTTTTTTTTTTTTTTTTTTATCACTCCGGCCGATTCCCACCAAGGCAGGTGGCCCGAAAAAGAAAAACTTTCACCATCATTCACTCCATCACTGTCTGCCAGAAGGGGTGCTTTACACTACATTTTTTAAACTGTAAACAACATTAACACCCCTCCTTTCAGAGTGCATGCACTGTATTATTATAATCAAAAAAGAAGTGCTAAGCTACAAGGCCCCCTATAACATGCAGAGCTATTAAAATAGAAAAACTGTGATCATGCCAAGACAAAACCTTTCTCATACTGAATTTGCAAATTGTTATATTCTTAAATGTTCGAACTACTCACAATTAGTAATAAATCCATTTAATAATTTGTAATTTGTAATACAGAATAAGATTATTAATAGTCTGCCCTGAAATGCCTAGGCATGCTAGTTGCCTTCTTTGTAATTGTTGTTTTATAATATGCTAACCACTCATTGTAATCTTTAACAGAAAATAAGCATTTTCAATTTAAATTTTACGACAAAATCAACAAATTCCCATTATTAATTAAAAAAATAAACACAGTAAAGAATTTCAACCACTAAAGCAAAGTTTGCTCTGTTAATGAAACATGTTCTCCAGCTTCTCATAAATAACACTTCCCCCCATTTTGATTCCATCACAAAAAAAAAAAAAGTTTTATAAACGTCCTATTTTCCAGCTAATAAAATATAACTAATAAATATCGTTCATGGTTTAGGCCATCCCAAGTAAAAATCCATAAATACAGACTCGAAAAAAAAATGCCAAAATCGAATATTTCCCACCACATTATTTGAAGCCTATTACAGGCCAGTTCTGGTCTCAAACTGTTCAAAATCATCGTCATTTTATCAACTTGTATGTCTTTCAGTCTATCAGTGACAAGAAAGAGCCAATAAAACCATGAAAACCCTACCTATAAAAAGCCTCAAGTTTTTTGCTGTATTTTTCGCCCAAAACACAAGTCAGAAATAGCTGTTCCCATCATACACCTAGTGGGGCAAGAATTTTTATACTATGCACACTCACGCATAGACCAAGTTTATGTCAGGCCAAAATTTTTCTCACAGCAATCTGAGGGTGCCATGATTAAGACAAACATAGTAAAGTCCAACTGATCTCAAACAACATACATCTCCATAGGAGACAATGAAGTTAAGGTTAGTGTTCAGTTCTGTTTTCTTCCAAACACTTAAATATTGTACAACATCTCTGAAAAAAAGGAACTTATTTTGCCTCTAGAATACATGGCAGATATAGTCATATACCTCAAAAAACGAACACTTCATCCAATAGAACAATAAATGACTATGATCATTGCCAAGAAAAGTGTGTTGCCTTCACTAAAAACATCTAATTTGGAAAATTTCCACTCAAACTTTAAATTTTGTTAATTCTTCCTTCACTTGATGAGGCTGTTGGTGGGAGAAGAACAGTCCATCAACTGAAGTGAAAAATCATTGCAGGACCATGATTAAATTTTCCCAAACGGTTACTATGGCCTCAGGAATGAATAAAAGGAAGCCATGATGATACTGAAATAATGAATAGATGAGCATGCTGAACTGAAAACCCATGAAGAAATCTGAGAGAATATGAATCAATTATGGTACAAAACTTCTGGTGCGCACAACTCAACTAAGCAGAAAATGCTCGAACGTTCTCTTGGCCATTTCCAACCACCTATCTGTGTGAGATAGCTCTTTCAACATTTTTCTGCACATAAAAGGCTCGAAACCATCTTGACGCAAGTGATGGCACACGTGTGGGCTATTATGAATGAACCTGGTTTCAGCAACATCACTAATGAACATCAAAGAAAAGAGTTCACTAAATTAAGAAACAGTATGCAATTTTTCTATATACAGCTTTAATGCATTAAGTTCTTCTCACAACTGTCATTGAGCTACATCACCATTACATTTGTTTTTGGTTGTAAAAATATAAAAAGTTTCTAGAAAGAATTTAATGTTTTTAATGTATTTTTGATAGGGTACAAAAAAAAATAAGTGAAGGGGGGGTAGATAGGTATTTATAAAAAGGATAAGAACCACTGATATAATGGCAGAACACAAGTACTTCTACCAGGTACAATGATAAACCTAACCAAGTACTCATTGATCTGTATAAGGAATCGTTAAATGCCATTGTAGTTTCTGCTATACTATCTATAGGACAGTTTTCCAAAGTCATCTATTCCAGTGGTTAATGAGAATGACTTGAATTGAGGTAAATGTCTGGCTTTCATGTTCTGTATTATAATAATGGGTCTTTAGGTTAATAAAGAAACATGTTTTCTTATGAAATAAGGTCCCTAGCATAATCTCCATCAACCAAAGTGTTGTGCATCATACTCCCTTATAGACCGCGATGCAGCAAGTCCAGGCCCTGCCAACTCAACTGAGTTGCCAATGTGGTTTCTGAGAGTGGAATGGTCCAGTACAATTTAAGGCTTAAAACTGGGTTCTTGTGGCATGGATGTTTGTGTGAAAGTGGAATTTCTTTGTTTATCTCCAGTTCCTCTTTCTTATTGTCCAGTAATCGCAGATTCTCCTGTGCCCTCCACTAGCGGCTCACATCTGTTTCAAACAAATTCATGGCGCCTTCTCTCAATTTAGCCATCATAGTCTTGAATTCTGGACATTAGAAGAAGGCTATTTGAATCCCTCTCTCTTTCCTGTTTTTATATATCTGGACTCCAATTGATCATTTTTCCTTCTTCAGATTTTTTACTTGGTCTTGTTTAAAAATTAATTCCTTTTGCTTCTAATGAGTAACTTCTGTTGGTCAACCCACTTAACCTAGGGGAAGAAAATATTTTATTAATAAATTAATTAAAGAAGTCTTTGGTTATATTCTTTTAAAAAAGAGGTGATGTGAAAACATATTTACCAATATAAATAAAGCAGTTTTTTTGTAGTCATATGTAATTTGTATTTAGAAAAAATCAAATGCAGAAAAACTAATTCTTAAGATAATAAGATAACCATACATTTTTATCTAATATTGTTCAGGCATTCAAAGATTTACAAATTCTGAGTGGAGGTTAGGAATGTATATTGCATATATCTTAGTACAAGATTAAGATAAATATTCATCACATGTATTGATGTGTGCTGGGAGAAATTTATGGAGAGTAAATGCAAAAGAAGGAAATTAAAAGTGACATAGGAAAAAAAACAAGGAAATGAAAGTGAACACAGGAAAGACATCTATGAAGGTGAAGACTAAGAATTTCATCTCTGTGTTTTTTTTTTTTTTTTTTTTCAACAAGTCGGCCGTCACGCCACCGAGGGCAGGGATTTACCCAAAAAAGAAAGAAATCCCCAAAAAGAAAATACTTTCTTCATCATTCAACACTTTCACCACACTCGCACATTATACAGTTTTTGCAGAGGTGTCAGAAATACAACAGTCAGAAGAACACATATAAAGAAACACAACATATCCCTCCAAACTGCCAATATCCCAACGCCCACCTTTAAAGTGCAGCATTGGTACTTCCCATTTCCAGGACTCAAGTCCGACTATATGAAAATAACCTTTCTGGTGGTTACCACTAGTAATTTACACACATGATACTATGTTATAATAATTGTGTAACTGGATATTTGTACATGTAATCTAAATAAACTTACTACCAGCACTGTTAATGGGTGCAAAGCATGGTTTTTAACATGCAGTGAGGGTAAAAAAGGCTGGAGCACTGGTGATGTAATTTTGAGGGAATTTGGGTAATATAATAATACAATAAAATCTTTATTTCCTAATAGTACTAGGGATGCCAAGCATCTATCAGGTTGGAAAATTGCTGCACACTAAAAGCACCTTTCAAGGCTTGTGAAATGCTTGACCTAGAAAGTGTACAGAGAACCTTCATGGCACACATAACTGTGATAAAACACCCCAATTACTCCTTGAAGTTTCCTCACCTGTACTCCCCTAAATGAAGGACGGGAGAGATACAGATTATATACACCTTGGAAAATCCATAGAGATTTGTACCATACTTCCACACAGAAAATCACTCCTTATGAAAGCAAAAGATTTGGCAGATGAATACAACATCCCCCAATGAAAATGTTACACTCCAAGTATTGTAACCACAATTTCCTTCCTTGGGTTTGAGCATAACAACTTTGGTAGAAGGTTAGGGTAATAATAATGATCCTCCACGGTTTGGGGGATTTCAATGCCGAAGAGTGGTATAAATCTATGGAGGGAGTAGTAGGAAATTTGGTGCAGGGTAAATTAATGGGGAGGCCTTTACTGACCTATGTTTCGAAAGAAATTTTAGGTAATAAGTAATACATATTTTAATGAAAAAGAGGATAAATAAATATACAAGGTATGGATGAAGCACGTAATGAAAGTTAGTTTTATGTTAGAATAGAAAGGAAGACATCTTACAGAAATAGAGATGATTTTTGATTGCTTTTACAACTGGACTGGCTTGAAAAACTGAGCTCAAGGAGTAGCGGAAAAGTTAAATTTTTTGCCGATATTCAAGAGTAAACAAACACCTCACACATCCCTTAATACACGTCAGCAGGTGGGTCTAATATACATTCACAAAATGGGTGATGATTATTTATTATACAATTATTACAGTATTGCATCACAGTAAATCACTATTTTTTGGTGTGAATAAAAATTCATTATGTGAATAAAAAATCAAATGGAATTAATTTGTAAGCCTCAAAACATAACTAATGAAAAAGAGGAGAATGTTTAGTTTAGTGCCAGGAATGGCTAACATTGTTTATTTCTGACCCTATTTAGAAATTGAAATATTTTACTTTGTGTTATGCCAATTACAAATTTTCCATCACTTTACTTTGTAGTTGAAACCAGTTGAACTTGGCGATTTCTTTGCTCTATAATCGATAGAAATAAGAAGTAATACAGTGAAATAGCTAAGAATTGGTTGATTGGAATAATGTAATTGGCCCTATAATGGAGTCCAAGTCGGCAAAAATCGCCGATTCGTAATACAGTGGGACCCCTGCATAACGATGGCATCGCATAGAGCGATTTTTTCCCATAACGATTACTTTTATCGCATAATTTTGGCCCCGTCATACCGATTAATAACCCCCGCATACCGATTTTCGTCCGAGGACGCGCCAATGTGCCCTCAGCAGCCTCACATGTGCCGCTCCGTCCCATTTTTACTCCAGCCAGCCTTCCGCGTAACATCCAAGCATACACTCGGAATAATTTCGTATTATTACAGTATTTTCGGGTGCTGTTTTCTGGAAAATAAGTGACATGGGCCCCAAGAAACTTCTAGTTGCCAACCCTGTGGGTAAAAAGGTGAAATTAGTATGGAAATTAAGAAAGCTTTGAAGGTTTTGGGCTAACCCTGAGAAGTCCTATGCCAGTAGTATGGAACCCATTGTGCATACTTCAAAGGATTAAGGAAATGAGATGCACAGGGGTTGAACTGCAACACCTTTATAGATGAAAATCACCCTGACACAGCTGTTGCTAGCCGTGCTGGGTGACTATTTCAATGACAAGGTAGTGCCCATTTTAACAACTCTAAAGGAACGGGAGGTACAAGCTCTATGGAACAGATTGTTGTGCGAGCTAGAGGTCCAGTGACCTCAAGCTGGTCCCTAGTGGCTTAAAAGAAGAAATGGTAAGTAACCCCGGAACAGACTTGCTACCTCAAAGCCTAATAGAAGAGGGATTCTTCCCCATCTAACAGAAAGAAGATAATGCTCTCTCCCTCCTCCCATCCCATAATCATCCACGCTAGATCTTTCAATAAAAGTAAGTGTCATTAATTGTGCATCGCCTTTTTTATTTTTCCGTTGTGTGTTATTAAATTAACATTTCAAGTGGTTAAAAAAAAAATTTTTTTCATACATTTGGCGTCTTGGCACGATTTAATTTTGATTTCCATATAGTTCTTATGGGAAAATTCATTCGCATAACTATTATTCGCATAACGATGATCCCTCTTGCACGGATTAAAATCGTTTAACCGGGGGTCCAATGTACGCTGACACTTCAAGAATTCGCGAGAGCATAATTTTCGTCAATTTCCACAAATTTCGTACTTTTTTGTTTTTATCTCCTCTCAAAAAGATTCTCTACGATTTCATAAAAAAAATAACAAATTTTTTTTTTGAAATTCTTGGATACTGGTGTGTGACTCCGATTTGGCCTTGGACCCTGAAAGGGTTAAAACCTGTCCAGACATTATAGATCTACATTTCACGTGCGTAGCGTTCTGACTGATTTTCCCCATGTGAGAGCATGAAAAAAAAAAGAAAAAACTAGATCTACGTTCGGAGCCCTGCCGCACGCCGAACGTAATATTCTACGTTTTGGACAGTTTAAGGGTTAAAGGAGATGGAATGTTGCATTTTGAGAGGACTTCCAAAGTGGGATATCATCATGCTTCTGGCAAGACAAGCAACTGAAATGAATAACAAAAAGCATTGTTCTGTTTTGATCACCTTGATCTTGCCAGGAGATACTGGCAAGATCAAAAATGCTCTCTATAGCAATAATGTTGACAAGTTAGAATGAATAATCACATGTCAAAACATTCATTTTGCTTGCACAGCAAGTTTTCATCAGATAGAATATAACATGGAGGGACAACAAAGTAATTTCAAAGGTAACCTGTTTCTCAGCTCTGACTAGATGTCAGTCCTCATCTGAAGCAGAGGCACAAGGCAAACTTCAACATACTTTTACTGTCTCTGTGTTATACTGTAATTGCCACTCAATATTTAACTGAAGCAGACTACCCTTACTGGTGCAGCTTTTCAATGACTGGGGGTGGCATTTTTTATATTGGGGTTCTTTAGTTTGTTCTGACAGCAGTAAAACAAGGCCTTCTTTTAATGTGTTTTTATGATACTTGTTTTATGTTTCTCTATTAGGAATAAAATTTGGTTGGGGTCTTATTAAACCCTTTCCAGGTCCGTCCCGTTGATCTACGCTTTAAACGGTGAGTGTGCCAAACCGTGAGATCTACGTCCATGAGCTCAGCTCACTCTGATAAACTGTGAGTGGTACATTTGGGCCTAGAAATGAAGAAACATCTATGTGGTATGTGTGCACCACATAAAACAGATCCTGCAGCGACTGTGGATGAGATAAAAAAACTGAAATCATGATTATTTCCGATTAAAACAGCAACAATGCAGTGTTTTTTTCGTATGTTTTTTATATTGTATTGCGATTTCTTGGGCTCATTTGTTAGAATGGAAGACATATTACAGAAATAGAGATGATTTTGATTGGTTTTAGCATTGGAATTGGGCTTGAAACCTGAGCTCAAAGAGCCGGAAATGGGTTAAATTTTTTTGCCGATATTCAGAGTAAACAAACGACCTCAACATGTCTAAATACACATCCGCTGGGGCTAATATACATTCACAAATATGTGAAATATTATTATACAATTATTACTATTGCATAACAGTAAAAATCATCTATTTTTTTGTGTGAATAAAAATTCATTTATGAGAAATAAAAAATCAAAATGGGAATTAATTTGTAAGCCTGCTTCAAAAAAAAACATCACTAACGAACAGAGGAAATGTTAGTTTAGTCCAGGAATGCCTACATTGTTTTATTCTGACCCCTATTTTGAAATTGAAATATTTTGAACTTTGTGTTAAATTGCCAAATTGACAATTTCCGTTCACTTTTTTGTAGTAGAAACAGTTGGACTTGGCGATTTCTTGTGCTTCATCGATAGAAAAGAAGTAATACATAGTGAAATAGCTAAAATTAGGTTGATTGGAATAATGTAATTGGCCTAAAAATGGGAGTCAAAGTCGGCAAAATCGACCGATTCGTAAATATCTCTGACACATCAAAATTCGACGAGAAAGCATAATTTCGTAAATTTTCCACCAAATTTCTACTTTTTGTTTTAAATTACCTTCAACAAAAGATTCTCTACGATTTCCTTAAGAAAAAATAACAATTTTTGGGGGGGGGGTTTATATGCTTGGACACTGGTGCGTGACTCCAGATTCGGGCCTTGGACCCTGAAAGGGTTAATATTTGCAATGTCTGTTGAAAGTAAATTTTCACTAGATGAAAACACTGCTAACCAAATGATAAAACAATCCTGAGAGTAATCTTTAACTATACTAAGTGGTGAGTAAAAGAATTGCATCGATGACTCAAGGATGAGTTTAAGACAAATGGTAACATGGCACAGTGAAAGTTTATTTTTTGAGAGAAAAATGAGGGCACAGGGAAAGGGAGTGAAAGTTAGAAGTAAAGGTTTGAAACTGAATGGAAATGGGAGGAACTGGGAGCAGCATAAATGTTAGCATTTTAGGATCTAACCAGAAAACGAGGTTACTGAAAGCCTAGGGTATCCCATGAGTAATGATATGTAAATGTAGACTGATGTAACTGAATTGACCTTTTACTGTGCCACATTTGCTCTCCAGAGTTTGGACAAGGCTCGCCTAGAGAGCAAAACGTGCCACAATAATATGTCACATTAGGTCCGCAATTGTTGTTTATTTACCTAACAAATAAAAAAAATATTTATTTCTTAGGCAAAGGTTATAATGTGTGAATGCATTATAAAATGTGTTGATAGTAGTAGGTTGGAACACAGCAACCACCCAGGAGGTACTACCATCCTGCCAAGTGAGTGTAAAATGAAAGCCTGTAATTGTTTTACATGATGGGTTATGGGATTCCTGGTGTCTTTTGTCTGTTCTCATAAATATGCACGATTTACAGGTACATCTTGCTAACATCTACATACACTTAGTCGACACTTACATCATACATGTACAACGATACTATATACACCCTCATCCAGTTTTCTTTTATTAATATCTTAATTGTTGTGTACTAATTACTTTTCTTTTTTATATCCATGGGGAAGTGTTAAGAATCTTCATCCTGTAAGCCATGCGTGTTGTAAAAGTCAACCTAAAACGCCGGGAACAATGGGCTAGTAAACCCCATTTTAAGTATTAATTACTAAAAAGAATAAGAAGAAAATTGCCAAAGTGCGTGTGTGATGTGCGGGATGTTGTACGAATGAATAAGAATGAATGATTGTGGATGTTATGAATGAGAAGAAGCTGGATGTCTGGCTTTAAGTGAAACAAAGCTGAAGGGGTTGGGAGAGTTTCAGTGAGAGGAATAAATGGGATAGGCAGGTTTCAAATAGAGTTAACTAAAGAAGGAGTAGCAAAATTGTTGAAGGAAAGCTCTGGCAGGAAAGATGGACTAAAATGTATTAAATTCCAAGGATTATGTGGAGTAAAATAAAGGTTGGATGAGAAAATTGGTTATAGTAAGTGTAATAATGCACCTGAGAAGAGAGAAGTGTAGAGGAGAGAAGAGAGAGATATTGGAAATGTTGAATGAATGCATGGGGAAGTTTGGAACCAAGTGTGAGAGTAATGGTGGTGGGGATTTCAATGGCTAAGTGGGCAAAAAAAGTTGTGGAGGGATATAGGGAAATTTTGGGTGCCAGGGGTAAATAAAAATGGGGAGCCTTTAATTGAGCTATGTGTAAAAAGGTTTGTAATAAGTACTGTAATACATATTTTATGAAGAAGAGGATAAATAATATACAAGGTATGATATAGCCGTAATGAAAGTAGTTTTAAGATTATGTATTGGTGGATAAAAGGTTGATGGGTTAGGCTCCAGGATGTACACATTTAAGAGGGGCAACTAATAATTGGATCATTATTTAGTTGTAACTACATTTACAGTAAGAGGTAGATGGGAAAAGAGGAAAATGGCAACAACAAGTAAGAGGGAGGTGAAAGTGGTATAAACTAAGGAGGAGGAAGTTTCGGGTGAGATATAAGCAACTATGGGCAGAAAGGTGGGCTGGTGCAAGAGTATGGAAGTAGTGGGGGGAGTTGAAGAGGGTTGGATAGTTTCAAAAATGCAGAAGTATTAGAATGTGGGGCAGAAGTTTTGGTTATAGAGGGTGGTGCAAGAGGAAAGAGGAGTGATTGTGGAATTGAAGAAGTAAAGGATGTGAAAAAAGCTGAAAAAAGTTAGCTTATGAGAGGTTTTTACAAAGCAGAAGTGTTATAAGAAGAGTAGAGTAATGGAAAGTAAAAGAAAGGTGAAGAGAGTGGGAGAGACAGTGGCAAAAGGAGAGCAGATGATAGAGTGGGAGAGGCACTGTCAAGAAATTTTAATGGAAAATAAAAAATTTTTTTTGAGTTAACAAGTTAAGAAAGCCTAGGGAATGAATTGGATTGTCGTTAAAACAAGTAGGGGGAGTTAGTAGGATGGGAATGAGGTAGTGGTTAGATGGGCGAAATATTTTGAGAGACTTTTAAGAATATCGACGAAGAAAGGGAGGCAGTAAATTTCATGCACTGGCGAGGAGGTTATACCACTTTTAGGAGTTGAAGAACAGGATGTGAGTTATGGGGGAGGTGTGGTGAGGGCATTACTTAGAATGAAAAGGGTTAAGCCGCTGGAACTTGACGGGATCATGACAGAAATTTAAAAGCAGAGGGGGATATAGTGTTGGAGATGGTTGTATTTTTGTTTAATAAATGTATGAATAAGAGGGAAGGTACCTAGGGGTTGGTGAGAGGCATGTATAGTTCCCCCTTTATATAAAGGGAAGGGGGACACAAGAGATTGTAAAAAATTATATAGGAATAAGTTTTACTGATAGACCAGGTAAAAGTGTATGGTCAGGGTTTTATAATTGAAAGAATTAGAGGTAAGACAGAATGTAGGATTGCGGAAGAGCAAGAAGGTTTTAGAGTGGGGAGGGATCGTGTAGATCAAGTGTATTACATTGAAGCATACAAGCGAACAGTATTAGATAAAGGTAGGAAAGTTTTTATTGCATTATGGATTTAGAAAAGGCATATAAGATTAGACAGGGGAGCAATGTAGCAGATGTTGCAAGTACAGTGAACCCCTCGGCATTCGATGGCACGTATAGTTAAATCCAGTATACGATACATTTTAAAGCCAAAATTTTGCTCGCCCCTCGTTAAAAAACCCCCACACGCAATTTGACCGGAAACGCGTCCACGTGTGGTCGGAACTGGCCCCGTGTAAGTAAGTAAGTAAGTTTATCAGGGTATACACAAATACCAGTTACATAGAATTATCATACATAGCATAATGGTAGAGAAACCTAGGATAACCCAAAAAAGTCAGACAGAGGACTTATTTCCATGGGTCCTTTATACCTTATTATTAAATATAAAGGTTATAATATTTTCTTATTATCCTGATAATGAAGATAACAATCTTCGTGTTTTACAAGCCAGCCATTGTGCCACATCTAAGCATACATTCAGTTACATTCCTATATTATCACAGTGTTTTTGGTGCTTTTATCTGCAAAATAAGTCACCATGGCCCCAAGAAAGTTTCTAGTGCCACCCTGTGGTAAAAAGGGTGAGAATTAGTAATGGAAATTAAGAAAGATATTTGAAGGGTTTGGGGCTGAACCCTAAAAGCCTGTGCCAGTTGTGGAATCCCATTGTTCCTACCTCAAAAATTAAGAAATGTGTGCAAGTGGGTTGACTGGCCAAACTTTTTAATTGATGAAAATCACCCAAACACAGCATTGCAAAGCCCGTGCTGGTGACTATTACAATGACAATGTTGTGCCCATTTTAGACAAATCTTAAAGGAACGGGAGGTACAGACCTCTATGACAGATTTGTTGTGTGACAGAGGTCCCCATTGACTCTCAAGCTGTCCTAGATGCATGAAAAGAAGAAGGGAAGTACCCTGGAAAGACTGGCTACTTCAAGTGCTAATGGAAGGTGGATTGCCCTGTCTATACATTAACAACTCGACACTCTCCCCTCCCTCCCAGCCCATCAATTCATACCAGAATGTTCATTAAAGGTAAGCGCCATGTATTCTATTGTTAGTAGAGTACGTACTACTAAACGTGCATGTCTTCTTCAGTTTGTGTCATTAAACATAATATTTCATGTGGTAAAACTTTTTTTTGGTGTCTTGCACGGGGGAGTGATGGGGGGGAAATTAATTTGATTTCCATTATTTCTTATGGGAACATTAATTCGCCTTCTGAAAAATTTGCATACGATGAGCTCTATGGAATAGGTGATAAGTTACTAACTGCTGTAAAGAGTTTATATGAGGATAGTGAGGGCTCAGTTAGGTGTGTAGAATACCAGGGAGATACTTCCTGGTAAATGGTAGGACTTAGACAAGATGTGTAATGTCACCATGGTTGTTTAATATATTTTATAGATGGGGTTGTACAAGAAGTAAATGCTAGGGTGTTCGGGATAGGGGTGGGATTAAAATTATGGGAAATCAAATACAAAATGGGAATTGACAGAGTTGCTTTTGCTGATGAAACTGTGCTTACGGGAAATCTAAAGAAAATTTGCAAGGTTAGTGACGAGTCTGGGAGTGTGTATAAAGGGTAAGAAAATTGAAAGTGACCTAGAAAAGAGTAAGGTGATGAGGGATCCAAATGATTTAGAGTAAAGAAAAATTGGATACCAAATTGGGGAGGAGGAGTATGAAGATGTGAATGTTTTCAGATATTTGGGAGTTGAAATGTCGGCAGATGGATTTAAGAAGATGAGGTTAATCAAGAATGGATGGAGGGAAAAGAGGCAAGTGTGCATTGAGGTATATGTGGAAGACAAAAAAAAGTTATCTATGGAGGCAAAGAGGGAATGTATGAAAGCATAGTATCGACCAACACTCTTATATGGGTGGAAGCTTGGGTTGTAAATGCAGGGCAGTGAGGAGGTGGTTGGAGCAGTGAAAATGTCCTTGTCTAAGGGCACATGGTGTGGTGCAAATATTGTGCAGAAAATTCCAGAATGTGGAAATTAGGAGAAGGTGTTGAAAGTTAATAAAAGTATAGTCCAGGGGGCTGAAGAGGGTTTGTTGAGGTGGTTTGGTCATTTAGAGAGAAATGGGGTCCAAAGTAGAATGACATAGAGAGTGTATAATCTGTAGGGGAAGGATGTGGGGTAGGGTCATCCTCAAAAAGTTGGATGGAAGGGGTAAGGGAGGTTTTTGTGGGCGAGGGGCTTGGACTTCTAGCAGCATGTCATGGCGTTTCGATAGAGTGAATGGAGACGAATGTATTTGAGGGACCCTGACGACTGTTGGAAGTGCGAGCAGGTAAATATTTAGGGAAGGGATTCAGGGAAACCATTATGTTTTATATACCAGACTTGAGTCCTGGAAATGGGAGGTACAAAATGCCTGCACTCTAAAGTCTGAGGGGTTCGGGAATATTGGCAGTTTTGGGAGGGATATGTTTGCATCTTTTATAACGTATAATGCTCAAACTGTTGTATTCTGAGCACCTCTGCAAAAACAGTGATTATGTGTAGTGAGGTTAAAGTTGTTAAATGATGATGAAAGTATTTTCTTTTGGGATTTTCTTTCTTTTTAGATCACCCTGCCTCGGTGGAGAACGGCTGACTTGTTAAAAAAAAGACAAAGGTACAAACAAAGCCACTAACATGCAGGGCATTTTGGGGCAGACTAAACCTAATGCTTACAGACACTAATACTAGTTGTGTGGCCCGTTGGCCTGGTGGTGAAAGCTTTACATGGTGAGGTCTGGGTTCAAATTTTCCGGCCAAAGGGTGGAAAACATTGGGTGTGTTTCTCCTCACAACATTGACTCATGATCACCTTCAAAGATCACAACCTGTATCTACCTCATCTCTTAGAAAATGAGAGGATGGATAATGTGATCTTCAAAACTAGGGATGCCAAGCCTATGATGATTCCCTCAAATTGTTTGTTCTCTCTACGCCGGAATACTGCTGCACACTGAACTGTCCCTACAAGGCAGGCGAAATTCTCACCTGGAGAATGTAACAAAGAACTTTCACAACACATGTAAGTATATAAAGCGCCTAAATTACGGGGAACTGTTTGAAGCCCCTTGATTTGTATTCCCTGGAACACAGTGCGAGAAAGATACATGATAATAAATTAAAAACCCAAACTTTTTTCTAAAAATCCTAGAGGGATTAGTACCAAACTTGCATGTGAAAATCACTCCCTATGAAAGCAAAATACCCGCAAGAGATGCAAAATTCCCCAATGAAAGCAGGGGCATCACAAGTACACCTGAGAGACAACACAATAAGTGTCAGAGGCCCAAGACTGTTCAACTGCCCCCCTGGCTGAGGCTGTCTTCAAGAAGGTAGCTGACAGGCACTAAAGTCAAACTCTGAACGGCACTGGGCTGTGGTTATCGTACGTCGGTTCACATGTGGCCAGCAGTAACAGCCTGGCTGATCAGTACCCTGATCCCCCGAGGCCTGGTACAGACTGAGCCATGGGGTGTTTGACCCCCAAAACCCTCTCACAGGTAAAGCATTAATAGCTTATTTTTGTTTTAAAGAAACTTGGAATTTGATGTATTTGTGTTACCGAATCTGGTCAGAAAAGTGGCAAGATGCAGTTTCAAATGTAGATAAATGCAAGGATTTCTGAAGCTCGGGAGTGTCCATAACCCTAGGCACTTATAAGTTAAATAATGTAGAACTTGCCATACAGATTGCGAAAAGGACTTGGGGGTTATGGTAAGCAGCAACCTTAAACCAAGACAGCAACGCCTAAGCGTACGTACAAGGCAAATAGATTACTGGATTTATATCAGGAAGAAGGTGTAAGCAACAGAAGTCCAGAGTCATACTGCAGCTTTATACATCATTAGTAAGGCCTCACCTAGATTATGCAAGCTCAATTCGTCTCCATATTACAGAATGGACATAAAATCGTTTAGAAAACATTCAAGCGTAGGATGAATAAATAATACTAGCATTAGAAATCTTCCTTATGAAGAAAGATTGAAGACTCCTAGTTACATTCACTTGTTAGACGAAGATGAGGGAGACCTGATCCGTAGTGTATAAGTGGAATGTAGGTATTAATTAAAGGGGAAATTAACAAGTCTTGAGATATCTCTCCAAGAGGAGAACCCGCAGTAATGGATTTAAATTAGATAGTTTAAGGATTAGAAAGGACATAGGGAAAGATTGTTTTGGAAAAAATAGGGTATTGATGAGTGAACAGTCTACCTAGTTGGGTTATTGAGGCTAGGACTTTGGGTAGTTTCAAATTTAGGTTGGATAGGTACATGAGTGGGAGGGGTTGGATTTGAGTGGGACTTGCACATCGGAGCTTGTTCTTGGGTGGCATTGAAAGTTGGGTTGTTCAAATGTTTGTTAGTGGGATGGAATAGTAAAGGACATGCCTAGATGGGCCAACAGGCCCTGCTGCAGTGTTCCTCCTTTCTTATGTTCTTATGTTCAGTGGTTCTTAACCATGGGTGCCAGTACCCTATGACACACAAAAGAAAAACAGCTGCAAGTACCAACACACTGATCAATTCAAAATATCGTCTAGGAAAGATACTGAAAAATAAATTCTACTGTACGACACTGTTTATTTCACTGGTCCATTTAACCCTATTACTGTCCGTGACTCCTTCCTAAAATTAAAAGTCCCGGTCAGTGGTTTTAGCAGCTTTCCCGAAAATAAATAAAATGTGTAGAGAACCATTTTTAAAGAAATGACACCAAAATTGTACAAAATTTTTGTGTAATTTTCAGAATTACACCATGCAAAGTTTGGAGGATGGGGAGCACTTTACCCAGCGAAATTTCGGTCCACTTTAAGACATATTTTATTAATTCAGTCGTCAAACTGACTTAATCCTGGCTATTTCACTGTATCTTTTCTGTTCTATTTGAGTTAAGAAACTGACTTAAAACTCCCAGAGGTCATTTGTGCTTAGGGATCCACAGCCGCAACACACCTAAAACTAATAATAACTCAACAAAAAGCTGCAGTAAGAATGATCACCAATCCAATCCTAGGGCACATCTCCCCCCCCCACTCTTCCAAAACCAGACTTACTCACGTTCAGAGCATCCACAACTTCCCACACTTACTACGTGCAACCTACATTACAGAACCATAATTCCAATATTAACCCAGAAACTAAAATGCTTTCTGATAGTTGTCACAGTACACCATAGACACAACTCCAGACTTAAAAAATCTCTATGACATTCTAAACAAAGCTTTCAATGGACATTAAAGGGCCTAAAATCGGAACTCCCTGCCTTGAAAAACTCTATAACAGCACTCTCATCCAGCCATTTTCAAAACACCGTCCAAAAAATACTTATGTTCCTAACACAACCCACCATCAGGTAACACATGAAACCTCCATTCATGATACACACACACACACACACACACACACACCACAGGCAATACCTCCTCCTGGGCTCAGATGACTATGAACATAAAATTGCCAATAAAAAATCTCAACTAGTCAAGGAAAAAGGGAAAAAAGTTTGCCTGAATACTCCAAGATAGGACTTTAATATTAATTATATTTTTTTTTTTTTTTTTTTTTATCACTCCGGCCGATTCCCACCAAGGCAGGTGGCCCGAAAAAGAAAAACTTTCACCATCATTCACTCCATCACTGTCTGCCAGAAGGGGTGCTTTACACTACATTTTTTAAACTGTAAACAACATTAACACCCCTCCTTTCAGAGTGCATGCACTGTATTATTATAATCAAAAAAGAAGTGCTAAGCTACAAGGCCCCCTATAACATGCAGAGCTATTAAAATAGAAAAACTGTGATCATGCCAAGACAAAACCTTTCTCATACTGAATTTGCAAATTGTTATATTCTTAAATGTTCGAACTACTCACAATTAGTAATAAATCCATTTAATAATTTGTAATTTGTAATACAGAATAAGATTATTAATAGTCTGCCCTGAAATGCCTAGGCATGCTAGTTGCCTTCTTTGTAATTGTTGTTTTATAATATGCTAACCACTCATTGTAATCTTTAACAGAAAATAAGCATTTTCAATTTAAATTTTACGACAAAATCAACAAATTCCCATTATTAATTAAAAAAATAAACACAGTAAAGAATTTCAACCACTAAAGCAAAGTTTGCTCTGTTAATGAAACATGTTCTCCAGCTTCTCATAAATAACACTTCCCCCCATTTTGATTCCATCACAAAAAAAAAAAAAGTTTTATAAACGTCCTATTTTCCAGCTAATAAAATATAACTAATAAATATCGTTCATGGTTTAGGCCATCCCAAGTAAAAATCCATAAATACAGACTCGAAAAAAAAATGCCAAAATCGAATATTTCCCACCACATTATTTGAAGCCTATTACAGGCCAGTTCTGGTCTCAAACTGTTCAAAATCATCGTCATTTTATCAACTTGTATGTCTTTCAGTCTATCAGTGACAAGAAAGAGCCAATAAAACCATGAAAACCCTACCTATAAAAAGCCTCAAGTTTTTTGCTGTATTTTTCGCCCAAAACACAAGTCAGAAATAGCTGTTCCCATCATACACCTAGTGGGGCAAGAATTTTTATACTATGCACACTCACGCATAGACCAAGTTTATGTCAGGCCAAAATTTTTCTCACAGCAATCTGAGGGTGCCATGATTAAGACAAACATAGTAAAGTCCAACTGATCTCAAACAACATACATCTCCATAGGAGACAATGAAGTTAAGGTTAGTGTTCAGTTCTGTTTTCTTCCAAACACTTAAATATTGTACAACATCTCTGAAAAAAAGGAACTTATTTTGCCTCTAGAATACATGGCAGATATAGTCATATACCTCAAAAAACGAACACTTCATCCAATAGAACAATAAATGACTATGATCATTGCCAAGAAAAGTGTGTTGCCTTCACTAAAAACATCTAATTTGGAAAATTTCCACTCAAACTTTAAATTTTGTTAATTCTTCCTTCACTTGATGAGGCTGTTGGTGGGAGAAGAACAGTCCATCAACTGAAGTGAAAAATCATTGCAGGACCATGATTAAATTTTCCCAAACGGTTACTATGGCCTCAGGAATGAATAAAAGGAAGCCATGATGATACTGAAATAATGAATAGATGAGCATGCTGAACTGAAAACCCATGAAGAAATCTGAGAGAATATGAATCAATTATGGTACAAAACTTCTGGTGCGCACAACTCAACTAAGCAGAAAATGCTCGAACGTTCTCTTGGCCATTTCCAACCACCTATCTGTGTGAGATAGCTCTTTCAACATTTTTCTGCACATAAAAGGCTCGAAACCATCTTGACGCAAGTGATGGCACACGTGTGGGCTATTATGAATGAACCTGGTTTCAGCAACATCACTAATGAACATCAAAGAAAAGAGTTCACTAAATTAAGAAACAGTATGCAATTTTTCTATATACAGCTTTAATGCATTAAGTTCTTCTCACAACTGTCATTGAGCTACATCACCATTACATTTGTTTTTGGTTGTAAAAATATAAAAAGTTTCTAGAAAGAATTTAATGTTTTTAATGTATTTTTGATAGGGTACAAAAAAAAATAAGTGAAGGGGGGGTAGATAGGTATTTATAAAAAGGATAAGAACCACTGATATAATGGCAGAACACAAGTACTTCTACCAGGTACAATGATAAACCTAACCAAGTACTCATTGATCTGTATAAGGAATCGTTAAATGCCATTGTAGTTTCTGCTATACTATCTATAGGACAGTTTTCCAAAGTCATCTATTCCAGTGGTTAATGAGAATGACTTGAATTGAGGTAAATGTCTGGCTTTCATGTTCTGTATTATAATAATGGGTCTTTAGGTTAATAAAGAAACATGTTTTCTTATGAAATAAGGTCCCTAGCATAATCTCCATCAACCAAAGTGTTGTGCATCATACTCCCTTATAGACCGCGATGCAGCAAGTCCAGGCCCTGCCAACTCAACTGAGTTGCCAATGTGGTTTCTGAGAGTGGAATGGTCCAGTACAATTTAAGGCTTAAAACTGGGTTCTTGTGGCATGGATGTTTGTGTGAAAGTGGAATTTCTTTGTTTATCTCCAGTTCCTCTTTCTTATTGTCCAGTAATCGCAGATTCTCCTGTGCCCTCCACTAGCGGCTCACATCTGTTTCAAACAAATTCATGGCGCCTTCTCTCAATTTAGCCATCATAGTCTTGAATTCTGGACATTAGAAGAAGGCTATTTGAATCCCTCTCTCTTTCCTGTTTTTATATATCTGGACTCCAATTGATCATTTTTCCTTCTTCAGATTTTTTACTTGGTCTTGTTTAAAAATTAATTCCTTTTGCTTCTAATGAGTAACTTCTGTTGGTCAACCCACTTAACCTAGGGGAAGAAAATATTTTATTAATAAATTAATTAAAGAAGTCTTTGGTTATATTCTTTTAAAAAAGAGGTGATGTGAAAACATATTTACCAATATAAATAAAGCAGTTTTTTTGTAGTCATATGTAATTTGTATTTAGAAAAAATCAAATGCAGAAAAACTAATTCTTAAGATAATAAGATAACCATACATTTTTATCTAATATTGTTCAGGCATTCAAAGATTTACAAATTCTGAGTGGAGGTTAGGAATGTATATTGCATATATCTTAGTACAAGATTAAGATAAATATTCATCACATGTATTGATGTGTGCTGGGAGAAATTTATGGAGAGTAAATGCAAAAGAAGGAAATTAAAAGTGACATAGGAAAAAAAACAAGGAAATGAAAGTGAACACAGGAAAGACATCTATGAAGGTGAAGACTAAGAATTTCATCTCTGTGTTTTTTTTTTTTTTTTTTTTCAACAAGTCGGCCGTCACGCCACCGAGGGCAGGGATTTACCCAAAAAAGAAAGAAATCCCCAAAAAGAAAATACTTTCTTCATCATTCAACACTTTCACCACACTCGCACATTATACAGTTTTTGCAGAGGTGTCAGAAATACAACAGTCAGAAGAACACATATAAAGAAACACAACATATCCCTCCAAACTGCCAATATCCCAACGCCCACCTTTAAAGTGCAGCATTGGTACTTCCCATTTCCAGGACTCAAGTCCGACTATATGAAAATAACCTTTCTGGTGGTTACCACTAGTAATTTACACACATGATACTATGTTATAATAATTGTGTAACTGGATATTTGTACATGTAATCTAAATAAACTTACTACCAGCACTGTTAATGGGTGCAAAGCATGGTTTTTAACATGCAGTGAGGGTAAAAAAGGCTGGAGCACTGGTGATGTAATTTTGAGGGAATTTGGGTAATATAATAATACAATAAAATCTTTATTTCCTAATAGTACTAGGGATGCCAAGCATCTATCAGGTTGGAAAATTGCTGCACACTAAAAGCACCTTTCAAGGCTTGTGAAATGCTTGACCTAGAAAGTGTACAGAGAACCTTCATGGCACACATAACTGTGATAAAACACCCCAATTACTCCTTGAAGTTTCCTCACCTGTACTCCCCTAAATGAAGGACGGGAGAGATACAGATTATATACACCTTGGAAAATCCATAGAGATTTGTACCATACTTCCACACAGAAAATCACTCCTTATGAAAGCAAAAGATTTGGCAGATGAATACAACATCCCCCAATGAAAATGTTACACTCCAAGTATTGTAACCACAATTTCCTTCCTTGGGTTTGAGCATAACAACTTTGGTAGAAGGTTAGGGTAATAATAATGATCCTCCACGGTTTGGGGGATTTCAATGCCGAAGAGTGGTATAAATCTATGGAGGGAGTAGTAGGAAATTTGGTGCAGGGTAAATTAATGGGGAGGCCTTTACTGACCTATGTTTCGAAAGAAATTTTAGGTAATAAGTAATACATATTTTAATGAAAAAGAGGATAAATAAATATACAAGGTATGGATGAAGCACGTAATGAAAGTTAGTTTTATGTTAGAATAGAAAGGAAGACATCTTACAGAAATAGAGATGATTTTTGATTGCTTTTACAACTGGACTGGCTTGAAAAACTGAGCTCAAGGAGTAGCGGAAAAGTTAAATTTTTTGCCGATATTCAAGAGTAAACAAACACCTCACACATCCCTTAATACACGTCAGCAGGTGGGTCTAATATACATTCACAAAATGGGTGATGATTATTTATTATACAATTATTACAGTATTGCATCACAGTAAATCACTATTTTTTGGTGTGAATAAAAATTCATTATGTGAATAAAAAATCAAATGGAATTAATTTGTAAGCCTCAAAACATAACTAATGAAAAAGAGGAGAATGTTTAGTTTAGTGCCAGGAATGGCTAACATTGTTTATTTCTGACCCTATTTAGAAATTGAAATATTTTACTTTGTGTTATGCCAATTACAAATTTTCCATCACTTTACTTTGTAGTTGAAACCAGTTGAACTTGGCGATTTCTTTGCTCTATAATCGATAGAAATAAGAAGTAATACAGTGAAATAGCTAAGAATTGGTTGATTGGAATAATGTAATTGGCCCTATAATGGAGTCCAAGTCGGCAAAAATCGCCGATTCGTAATACAGTGGGACCCCTGCATAACGATGGCATCGCATAGAGCGATTTTTTCCCATAACGATTACTTTTATCGCATAATTTTGGCCCCGTCATACCGATTAATAACCCCCGCATACCGATTTTCGTCCGAGGACGCGCCAATGTGCCCTCAGCAGCCTCACATGTGCCGCTCCGTCCCATTTTTACTCCAGCCAGCCTTCCGCGTAACATCCAAGCATACACTCGGAATAATTTCGTATTATTACAGTATTTTCGGGTGCTGTTTTCTGGAAAATAAGTGACATGGGCCCCAAGAAACTTCTAGTTGCCAACCCTGTGGGTAAAAAGGTGAAATTAGTATGGAAATTAAGAAAGCTTTGAAGGTTTTGGGCTAACCCTGAGAAGTCCTATGCCAGTAGTATGGAACCCATTGTGCATACTTCAAAGGATTAAGGAAATGAGATGCACAGGGGTTGAACTGCAACACCTTTATAGATGAAAATCACCCTGACACAGCTGTTGCTAGCCGTGCTGGGTGACTATTTCAATGACAAGGTAGTGCCCATTTTAACAACTCTAAAGGAACGGGAGGTACAAGCTCTATGGAACAGATTGTTGTGCGAGCTAGAGGTCCAGTGACCTCAAGCTGGTCCCTAGTGGCTTAAAAGAAGAAATGGTAAGTAACCCCGGAACAGACTTGCTACCTCAAAGCCTAATAGAAGAGGGATTCTTCCCCATCTAACAGAAAGAAGATAATGCTCTCTCCCTCCTCCCATCCCATAATCATCCACGCTAGATCTTTCAATAAAAGTAAGTGTCATTAATTGTGCATCGCCTTTTTTATTTTTCCGTTGTGTGTTATTAAATTAACATTTCAAGTGGTTAAAAAAAAAATTTTTTTCATACATTTGGCGTCTTGGCACGATTTAATTTTGATTTCCATATAGTTCTTATGGGAAAATTCATTCGCATAACTATTATTCGCATAACGATGATCCCTCTTGCACGGATTAAAATCGTTTAACCGGGGGTCCAATGTACGCTGACACTTCAAGAATTCGCGAGAGCATAATTTTCGTCAATTTCCACAAATTTCGTACTTTTTTGTTTTTATCTCCTCTCAAAAAGATTCTCTACGATTTCATAAAAAAAATAACAAATTTTTTTTTTGAAATTCTTGGATACTGGTGTGTGACTCCGATTTGGCCTTGGACCCTGAAAGGGTTAAAACCTGTCCAGACATTATAGATCTACATTTCACGTGCGTAGCGTTCTGACTGATTTTCCCCATGTGAGAGCATGAAAAAAAAAAGAAAAAACTAGATCTACGTTCGGAGCCCTGCCGCACGCCGAACGTAATATTCTACGTTTTGGACAGTTTAAGGGTTAAAGGAGATGGAATGTTGCATTTTGAGAGGACTTCCAAAGTGGGATATCATCATGCTTCTGGCAAGACAAGCAACTGAAATGAATAACAAAAAGCATTGTTCTGTTTTGATCACCTTGATCTTGCCAGGAGATACTGGCAAGATCAAAAATGCTCTCTATAGCAATAATGTTGACAAGTTAGAATGAATAATCACATGTCAAAACATTCATTTTGCTTGCACAGCAAGTTTTCATCAGATAGAATATAACATGGAGGGACAACAAAGTAATTTCAAAGGTAACCTGTTTCTCAGCTCTGACTAGATGTCAGTCCTCATCTGAAGCAGAGGCACAAGGCAAACTTCAACATACTTTTACTGTCTCTGTGTTATACTGTAATTGCCACTCAATATTTAACTGAAGCAGACTACCCTTACTGGTGCAGCTTTTCAATGACTGGGGGTGGCATTTTTTATATTGGGGTTCTTTAGTTTGTTCTGACAGCAGTAAAACAAGGCCTTCTTTTAATGTGTTTTTATGATACTTGTTTTATGTTTCTCTATTAGGAATAAAATTTGGTTGGGGTCTTATTAAACCCTTTCCAGGTCCGTCCCGTTGATCTACGCTTTAAACGGTGAGTGTGCCAAACCGTGAGATCTACGTCCATGAGCTCAGCTCACTCTGATAAACTGTGAGTGGTACATTTGGGCCTAGAAATGAAGAAACATCTATGTGGTATGTGTGCACCACATAAAACAGATCCTGCAGCGACTGTGGATGAGATAAAAAAACTGAAATCATGATTATTTCCGATTAAAACAGCAACAATGCAGTGTTTTTTTCGTATGTTTTTTATATTGTATTGCGATTTCTTGGGCTCATTTGTTAGAATGGAAGACATATTACAGAAATAGAGATGATTTTGATTGGTTTTAGCATTGGAATTGGGCTTGAAACCTGAGCTCAAAGAGCCGGAAATGGGTTAAATTTTTTTGCCGATATTCAGAGTAAACAAACGACCTCAACATGTCTAAATACACATCCGCTGGGGCTAATATACATTCACAAATATGTGAAATATTATTATACAATTATTACTATTGCATAACAGTAAAAATCATCTATTTTTTTGTGTGAATAAAAATTCATTTATGAGAAATAAAAAATCAAAATGGGAATTAATTTGTAAGCCTGCTTCAAAAAAAAACATCACTAACGAACAGAGGAAATGTTAGTTTAGTCCAGGAATGCCTACATTGTTTTATTCTGACCCCTATTTTGAAATTGAAATATTTTGAACTTTGTGTTAAATTGCCAAATTGACAATTTCCGTTCACTTTTTTGTAGTAGAAACAGTTGGACTTGGCGATTTCTTGTGCTTCATCGATAGAAAAGAAGTAATACATAGTGAAATAGCTAAAATTAGGTTGATTGGAATAATGTAATTGGCCTAAAAATGGGAGTCAAAGTCGGCAAAATCGACCGATTCGTAAATATCTCTGACACATCAAAATTCGACGAGAAAGCATAATTTCGTAAATTTTCCACCAAATTTCTACTTTTTGTTTTAAATTACCTTCAACAAAAGATTCTCTACGATTTCCTTAAGAAAAAATAACAATTTTTGGGGGGGGGGTTTATATGCTTGGACACTGGTGCGTGACTCCAGATTCGGGCCTTGGACCCTGAAAGGGTTAATATTTGCAATGTCTGTTGAAAGTAAATTTTCACTAGATGAAAACACTGCTAACCAAATGATAAAACAATCCTGAGAGTAATCTTTAACTATACTAAGTGGTGAGTAAAAGAATTGCATCGATGACTCAAGGATGAGTTTAAGACAAATGGTAACATGGCACAGTGAAAGTTTATTTTTTGAGAGAAAAATGAGGGCACAGGGAAAGGGAGTGAAAGTTAGAAGTAAAGGTTTGAAACTGAATGGAAATGGGAGGAACTGGGAGCAGCATAAATGTTAGCATTTTAGGATCTAACCAGAAAACGAGGTTACTGAAAGCCTAGGGTATCCCATGAGTAATGATATGTAAATGTAGACTGATGTAACTGAATTGACCTTTTACTGTGCCACATTTGCTCTCCAGAGTTTGGACAAGGCTCGCCTAGAGAGCAAAACGTGCCACAATAATATGTCACATTAGGTCCGCAATTGTTGTTTATTTACCTAACAAATAAAAAAAATATTTATTTCTTAGGCAAAGGTTATAATGTGTGAATGCATTATAAAATGTGTTGATAGTAGTAGGTTGGAACACAGCAACCACCCAGGAGGTACTACCATCCTGCCAAGTGAGTGTAAAATGAAAGCCTGTAATTGTTTTACATGATGGGTTATGGGATTCCTGGTGTCTTTTGTCTGTTCTCATAAATATGCACGATTTACAGGTACATCTTGCTAACATCTACATACACTTAGTCGACACTTACATCATACATGTACAACGATACTATATACACCCTCATCCAGTTTTCTTTTATTAATATCTTAATTGTTGTGTACTAATTACTTTTCTTTTTTATATCCATGGGGAAGTGTTAAGAATCTTCATCCTGTAAGCCATGCGTGTTGTAAAAGTCAACCTAAAACGCCGGGAACAATGGGCTAGTAAACCCCATTTTAAGTATTAATTACTAAAAAGAATAAGAAGAAAATTGCCAAAGTGCGTGTGTGATGTGCGGGATGTTGTACGAATGAATAAGAATGAATGATTGTGGATGTTATGAATGAGAAGAAGCTGGATGTCTGGCTTTAAGTGAAACAAAGCTGAAGGGGTTGGGAGAGTTTCAGTGAGAGGAATAAATGGGATAGGCAGGTTTCAAATAGAGTTAACTAAAGAAGGAGTAGCAAAATTGTTGAAGGAAAGCTCTGGCAGGAAAGATGGACTAAAATGTATTAAATTCCAAGGATTATGTGGAGTAAAATAAAGGTTGGACTGGGGTAAGGTACTGATTTAATGGAGACACTTTAGCCTAGACAAACAAGAGAAATAACACTTTTTAAATTGAAGGTAAGCAACTGCCCCTTGCAATTTTGAAGCATCACAAAAAAATGGGATACATTTTTCCCATTTGGTTTGGGCCACCTGGTGGGAACCCAAAACTTTGGTTTTTTTTCAAACCCCAATTAAATTCATCCCACCTTTTAATGAATTCCTCGGGTAAAAATTCATCCCAACACAATAAGTTTCCATGCTTCCCCTGAATTAATATTTCCCTCTTTTTAAGGGGGACACTAAACCTAGGGGATCAAAACATTTGGAAATTCAGCAAGAAAAATTCTCTTAGTTAATTTATTGGGCATACTGTAATTATTAGGTTTTAAAAACTTTAAAAAAAATTTCTCTCCATATCCCAATTTTAAAAAACCCAATACATTACTACTTTTTGGGCACTTCATTCCGGGAAATCTTTACTTTTTTGCCTTAAATTTTGGGAATTACTATTCCTTCTCCAAGGAAATTTTTTGCACTTTGCTTTATTTTTTTTTGCCTCTCCAAAATCTTAACATTTCCCCTCTTCATTTGAATCACACCCAAAAAATTTTGTCCACTAAAATTGTTTGCTCATTCTTTACTAAAGGGACTTCCCGTACTTTTTAAGGGTGTGCATTTATCGTCGTTTGAAGGGGAAAATGGATGGATGTAGCACCAAATAAACGCTCCTAAAGCGAAAATTTTTCAAGGGCTAATGGGTCACCAGGATTCTCGGCCATAAAAAGTGGTCAACCCCGGTCAGCCTCTTGAAAACCCACTCTTAGGAAAAACTTTTATGTAACCTAAAAGACTAATTCTTTACTCGAAATTTATAAGATATCTCCAATTTTCCGTCAACGACAGACCTTCATCAAACAGTCATTAAACTGTTACTTTTTTTGTTACTCCTTGCACTACATTAAAAAACAAATCCTCAAAGGATGGTCTTAGAATCCTTCTTCACCCCGTGATGGGGGCAAATAGGCCATAAATTTTGGCTTGCTCAGGGGTACCTTTTCTAAAAATTTAAAAATTAAATTTTTTCACTTGCGAGGCAAAGTTGAATAACTATAGGCCAATACCAACTTAAACCCTCTCTCAAAAATCCGAAAAAAATTCATAAACGAATCTACTCCTACCTTATCTCCCAAAACTCCAAAACCCCCCCAAATTTTGGGTTTTCAGGCCTAATAAAAATATAAGAGCTTTTAACACTGCAAAAATATATCACTGCAATGGAAAAAAAAAGAAGTCCCACTGGGGATCTTTATTGATTACGTAAAGCTTTGATACAGTTGACCTGACTTGCTCCACGTAAAATTGTCACACTAGGTAAAAGAGGGCACCCCTCAACTCCCTCAAGTCAACCTCAGCAACAAAAGCCAATAGTGTACCAAAGGGGGAAAACTTTCTCGAACCAATTACAGTTGGTGCCCACGGGGAAGTGTCCTTCCCCCTTTCTCTTTCTCCTATAAAAAAATGACCACCAAAATGCTTCGCAATTACTCAACCCCACTTTTTTGCAGTTTTTGACACTACATCGTTTTCTCCCCCCGGGGCCCAGTCACGCTAGCCAATCTGTAAATACCGAATTACAGAAAATATCTACCTGGTTGAGGACTAACAAACTTACACAAACTTGATAAAACCTACTTCATTCATTTGGGTAACAGAGCTCAGATGTCCCTCTTAAACATAATGAAAAAGGGGATCACCTATCACAAAACAACAGGGGGAAAAATTCTTGGGAACCACCTTGAAAAAACTCAATTTTTCTACACATTAAAAAAATTTTCTAAAAAAATTTCCAAGACGTGGGCATACTATCAAAGATACGTAATTTCCACAGTCAGCCCCCCGGGCCCATATCACTCTCTTATTTACCCCTTTTCCACCAGGAATTTGTGCATGGGGCTAAACAACAATTTACCCTCAGCCCACTAATTACCCAACAAAAGGCTGCATTAGAAGATAACAAATTCTCATAAGCGCAACTCCAACCAATATTCAATACACAAAAAACCTACTCCCCCATACAAAAACACCATACTTATTACTGACCTATTCATCATAACACTTAACTCTGATATAACCCTCCCCTCAAAAATCTCCTTCCAACCTCAAAAAACACTTCCATAACAAAAGCACAGATCACCTTTGATTTTCCCTCGTGTCCATCTCACATTATGCAAAAACCAATGCAAAAAAAGGGCCCCTAAAATCTGGAATTCATTACCTGAAATATAAAAAAAACACTACCTTTTATAAATTCAAGTCCCTTTCTAAAAGATCACTTACTCCCCCAAAAACCAAAATAAATACGAAAAAAACTAACCTTTAAAAATTTGTTATTTTAAATTTTTCCCAAAATTATATACAAAATTTTAAAAAACCTAAACCGAATCTAACTTTTTATTTTTTAAAAAATACCTAAAGAATCCTTTAAATTTTGACTGAATCAACCATATACCGTCTTTGTAATACTCACTTGTGCTTTATAGTAATCTTTTTCTTTAATTTTTATCACTGATTTCATCATTGCTTAGTTAATCTTAAGTTAATTTTTAAGCCAGCCCTAAGCTATGATAGTATAAGTGTTTTGGCATGCTGCCTTATCTGTATTTTTTTGTACCTCTGTATGTGTGCTCAAATTGGAAAAAAAAAAATAAATAAATAAAAAAAATAAAAAAATAAAGGCATTGTTCGCGGTTTTTCACTGAGCCCCACAAAAAAGGATCACGGGGACAACGAAATATGGGATCCCAGTTACAACCATAAAGATGTACAGGTGAACGGCAAAGGGGGGGGTTGGCCTGTACATTGCAGAGCCCTTTTTTTGCACAGAACTGCTTAATGCTTCAAATGAGTAGTGGAAAGGGTTTTAGCAGAAAAGACGAAAACCCAAAAACCCTTCATTGTGGTAGTCTACAAGCCTCGGATGCAACATCCCAAAATTCCAAAAACAGCTTTAAAATTGACCATTTTGGGAAAATTTTCCCAGTCCTGCACCCAACACTTGCTCCGGGGGGATTTCAATTTAAGGCACCTAAAAGGAGGAAATAGAAAATAATATTGTTGCAGAATAACCCAGGAGCAGCTTGATAAAAACTCACACTCACACGACTTTTAAATCCTCCCAAAAAATTAAAATTTAAACCGAAAAAAATAGAGCCTATAGTGTGCCCAGGGAAATAGCCACAAAATCGCGCAAAAGGGAAATAACAGGAAAAAGTCGGTCGATGGACTAAAATTTTCCTCACTAACAGAACACAGAGAGTAGTCGTCAACAGAGTAAAGTCCGAGGCATCGGGAAAAAGCTCTTTTCCCAAAAGGGCACAGTACTAGCTCATCTTTTTCCTCTCCTCATATCCGACTGAAAAGGTTTCACCACACCCCTGTCTTCCCTTGCAATGACACCCAAATCTCATGACAGTGTCTTCCAGGGCAGACACGAAAGGGCCCAGGCGGACTAAACCCCAAATCTTTCAGGGGGCTGCAGAAAACAATAGAAGTTCAACGATGAGAAATTTCAATTACTCGATATGGAAACATGAGGAAATTACATCTTCTCAGAGACAAAACAAATTCTGGCCACAAAATAGAGCGAAACACCAACGTCAAGACCTGGGGTGATTATGTGGGAGGATTCCCCTTTAAAGGGACCAAACTTTTGTACAATCGCTCTGCTAGAAAAAAACAGGATGGATAAGAAAAACCTTAAAAAACAGGGGGCCAAGCCCATGATGACACTCTTCAGGTCACTTGTTCTATCTAGGCTGGAATATTGCTGCACCCTAAAGCCCCTTTAAGGCATTGAAAGCCGGGGACCTAGAAAAGTACAGAGAACTTTCACGGCGCGCTAACGGAGAAAAACCCCTCAATTCGGGAGCGCTGGGGTTTCTAAACCTGTATTCCCATGGAACGCAAGGGAGAAAATACGATTATATACACCGGGGAAAATCCTAGAGGGACTAGTACCGAACTTCCACAAAAATCATCATAGAAAGCAAAAGACTTGGCAACCCGATCACCATCCCCCCAATGAAAAGCAGGGGGCCCCACTAGCTCGTTAAAGACCATACAATAATTTTCAGGGCCCAGATGTTCAACTGCCTCCCACACACATAAGGGGGATTACCAACGACCCCTGGCAGTCTTAAAGGGGCACGGACAAGCACCTAAAGTCGTTCCTGATCACCGGGGTTGGCCGTACGTTGGTTTGCGTGCAGCCACAGCAACAGCCTGGTTGATCAGGCGTGATCCCCAGGAGGCCTGTCACAGCCCGGGGCCGGGGGGGCGTTGCCCCCCGAAACTCCCCTCCGGGTAAACCCAGGAAACCCAACTGAGAGTCGAAGATCAAATTACTTTTTATGAGAGACCCCAAGAATTTTTTTAAAAAGCCTATCCGATGTTATCCGACGCCAAATGATTCGAACAGGCGATAAATGACAGCCAATGGACTCTGCCCCGGGGTCAAACTCGTGGAACCATGTTCATCAAGAACTGCAAGAAGCCCCTATCACGACCTTTACCACCTAGGAGAGGGACATGGACAGGGGGGTCGTCCACAGTTACAAAAAACAACAGACATAGCCCCACCCCACAAAGGGGGAAAAAGAAACAGCAAAAGAAACAGACCGATGCACTAACTTCCCATATCATAAAAATCTTTAAAGGGTCCTAAAAGGCAAGATCCCCCCATCTAGAAACCCATCTTACACAAACCCGGGCAAAATGGGTTTTTGAACAGGTCGCTCCTGTCTGTCCAACATGGGTCACATGACAAGGTCCTAATGCCCTAGAAGACAAAAAAATCAGATGTAATATATACAGACTTTGCAAAAGCCTTTGACAAGTGTGACCATGCGTAATAGCGCCAAAACGTGCTAAAGGAATAACAGGAAAAAGGGGCGATGGATCTATAAATTTCCCTCACAAAAAAACAAGAGAGTAGTAGTCAACAGGTAAAGTCCGAGGCGCTCGGGGAAAACCTGTTTCCACAAGGGCCCGTACTCGCTCCCATCTTGTTCCCATCCTCATTTCCCACATAGACAAGGATGTCACCACAGCACCGTGCTTCCTTTGCAGATGACACCCCCAAACTGCATGACAGGTCTTCCATTTTCAACACGCAAGGCTCCAGGCGGACATCAATCAAATCTTTCAGTGGGCTGCAGAAAACAATAGAAGTTCCCAAAAACGATAGAAATTTCATTACTCCGATATGGTAAACACGAGGAAATTAAAACTTCATCAAGTGATCATGTCGGAGGTCTCACCTTCAAGGCCATAACATTTTAAAATCGCATCTGCTAGAAAAAAGAAGGATGGATAATGAGAACCTTTAAAAAAGGGAGGGCCCAAACCCATGATGACACCTTTAGGGCATTGTTCTATCTAGGCTGGAATATTGCTGCAAACTAACAGCACCTTTCAATGCAGGGGAAAAAAGCCCGACCTGAAAAAAGTACAGAGAACTTCACGGCGCGCATAACGGAGATAAAAAACCCCCCAATTATTGGGAGCGCTTGGGGTTTCCCAAACCTGTATTCCCCGGAACGCAGGAGGGGGAGTACTGATTTTTTTATACACCCGGAAAATTCCCAGAGGGCTAGTACCCAACTTCACAAAAATACTCACCTACAAAGCAAAAGACTTGGCAGAGATGCACCTCCCCCAATGAAAACAGGGGGGTCACTAGCACTTAAAAGACCATACAAAAGTGTCAGGGGCCCCAAAACTGTTCAACTGCCCCCCACACACATAAGGGGATTACCAAAGACCCTGGCAGTCTTCAAGCTGGGGACTGGCAAACAACCCAAAGTCAGTTCCGGGGTCAGCCGGGCTGTGGCTCGTACGTTTGGGTTTTCGTGCAGCCCCAGCAACAGTCGGTTGATCAGGGTCTGATCCACCAGGAGGCCTGGGGCACAGACCGGGCCGCGGGGGGGTTGCCCCCCGGGAAATCCCCAGGTAAACTCCGTACAAACAAAATTTGGCCCCAAAAAAAGAGTGAAACCCAACTCAAAAACCCGGGTGTACATGTTGGAGGATCCACCCTTCCAAATATAATTTTTTCAATCACATCTGCTAGACAAAAGACAGGGTGGATAAGGAACCTTCAAAACTAGGGAGGCCAAGCCCATGATGACACCTTTATCCTTGTTCTACTAGGCTGGAATATTGCTGCACACTAACAGCACCTTTTTAAACAGGTGAAATTGCTGCCTAGAAAATGACAGAAACCTTCAGGGGCGCAAACGAGATAAAACCCTCAAATTTCGGACACTTGAGGTTCCTAAACTTTATTCCCTGGAATCAGCGGGAAGTACCTGGGTTTCCTGGAGAGAGTTCCGGGGTCAACGCCCCCCCGCCCGTCTGTGACCAGCCTCCCTGGGGGATCAAGCCTGACAACCAGGGTTTTCTGCTGGCTGCACGAAACAACGTACGAGCACAGCCCGCTGGTCGGAAAAACTTAGGTGCTTGTCCAGGCCACCGAAGACTGCCAGGGGCTGTTGGAATCCCCCTTATGTTGCGGGAGGATTGAACAGTCCCCCCCCGCCCCCCCCCCCCCCAAACCAAAACACCCCCCCCAATGGGGCCCTACAACTTTTGTTGGGGTTAGTGATTTTCGTGTCAATTCGGTAGGGTCCCAAACCTACTTGCTAAATGAAAATAATTTAAATGTAATTTACTGTTTTGTAAAATAAAATTTAATCAGCTTGAATTTTTCCCCAAAGCTTCACAAACCCCGCGGGGGGACCCCCAAATTTAAATTAAAATCATTTATCTTGTCAAAAAATTTTCAGTAAATTAACGATAATTTTATTTATCAATGTTCATCAAAAATTCCTGGAATTTGGGAACCGGTCGCAAAAAAAACCCCCTTGAACCTCCTGTCCCAAACCACAAGTTGCTCTGGACCATTTAATTAAATGAAATATCTCACCAGGGAATATGGTAAAAAATTTAAAATTTGTGGACGTTTTAAAAAAAAAAAAAAATGGTTATTTATCCTTACCTCAAGGAAAATTTTTAATATTTCCCCAATTTGCTGGTATTTTGTTCAACCCGAAAAACCTACTCTAAACTATAAATAATTAAAATTTCAACAATTAAAGGTTATTTATTCCTATTGCTTTTTCCCCCTGATTACTAATTATGCAAGGGGGTACATCCAAATTTTGCTTATTTTAAGGTTTGTCAAAAAAATTTTTTTCCCAGAACAAAAAATTTTATCAAAGTTTCTAACAAAATTCAAAACCCAGGTGGGTTTCCCTCGAACCAAGGCTCCGTTTTTCTTGACTATTAAATTAAAAAAATATACATTTTCAAAAATACTGAAAATTTTAAATTTGGGGCGTATTTTAGGTTTATAAAAAAAACTACGAAGGGATAAAATTTAATTTTAATAAATTATATTTATGTTGGTAACAGAAACCCAATAGGGAATTGTGTTAAAATGGAAAGCCGTATTTGGGTTTTCTGGGAGGTGCTGGTGTTTTTTTTCTGTCTCACAACTCAAATTTCAACCTTTTACTTTTAGACACAGGGAAAACTCAGTACCATTTTTAAAACAAAACAAAACAGTTTTTGATTTTTCTAAAGTTCTTTTTCTTATTATTTTCCTTTCATATCCCTAGGGAAATGGAAATAAAAATTTTTCCAAACAGGGGTTTTAAAAAAACAAAATCTGGGGGCAAAGGCTAAACCCCCTTTTGTAATTTTTAAAAGAAAAAGAAGTAAAAGCAAAGGGGAGTTGAATTTTGTGTGGTAAAAAAGAGATGATTTGTTTTAAAGGAAGGGGAGCCTGGTCTGTAAAAAAACAAAAAAGATTTTAGTGGGAGAAATAAATGGGATACAGGGGGTTTTTAATAAGTTAAAATGAAAATGGGGTACAATAATTTGGGAAAAAATTATCAAAAAGAGGAATATAATGAACTTCAAGGATTTGTGGAAAAATAAGGTGTGGAAAAGGGGTTTTGTAAGGTTTAAAACGGGAAGAGAAAGTAAAAGGGGGGAGGGGGATTTGGGAAAAATGTTGAATGATGGAGAGTTTTGAACCAAGGAGAGAGATTTGTGGGGGGATTAAAGTTAAAGTGGGTAAAAAGTTGTGGAGAGAGTAGTAGGAAATTTTGGGGGCCCGGAAAAGGGGAAAGGGGGGGGTTAATTAAATATTGTAAAAAAGGTTTTATGGATTTATGGAAGGTTTTCCGGGTTAAGGGGGTTAGGGGAAGAGTTAAATGTTGATGCGGGAGAACCAAGTAGAGCCCCGTGGTGGGGAACCCCTTTTTTTTTAAAAGTAAAATTTTTGAAAAAAAGGTAAAAAATTTCAAGGTATAATAGCCTAATAAATAAAAATTTTTAAGTTTTACTGGAAAAAGGTTGGGGTAGGCCGGCTTGCAGTTTATAGAGGGCAATGGTTTAAAACGGTCAATTTAGTTTGAGCACAGTGGTGAGGTAGAAGGGAAAAGGAAAAATTTTGGAAAGAGGTAAAGAAAGGTGAAAGGTTATAAATAGGGGGAGGAATTTTGGGTGGCCCCTAAGTTTTTGGGAAGGTATACCGGATTTTTAGTTTACCTGGAGAGATTTCGGGGCAACGCCCATGGAGTGAAGGTCTAGGGGGAAAAAAGAGCCTACAACAGGGGGGTTACTCTGGCTGAGAATCCCGCACGAAGCCCACGCCCGGCTGGGTTTAGGTCACCCTTTAGTGCTTGGTCCAGGGCCCCGGTTGAAGACAGGGGCCAGGGGTCTATTGGTAATCCCCCTTTTTATCGGGAGGGGGTTGACAGTCTTGGGCCCCTGACACTTATTGTGTTGTCTCTTTAAAGTGCTAGTGACCCCCCTGCTTTGACTGGGGGAGTTGCATCGTCGCCGATCTTTTGCTTTTGTAGTGAGTGATTTTCGTGTTTAAAATTTGGTACTAGTCCCTCTAGATTTTCCAGGGGTATAAATCAGTATCCTCCCCCTGCATTCCCGGGGGTACAGGCTGGAACCTCAAGCGCTCCCAGTAAATTTAGGTTTTTTTCTCCATTATGCGCCCGTGAAGGGTTCTCTGTACATTTTTTTTTGGGCACAATTTTACCCCA